>JAPMOQ010053730.1:0-16750 GCA_026543055.1 Argiope trifasciata | reverse complement strand
GTAAAGATTGAAGTGTGTTGAAGTTCAATATTTTTGACAAATTTATTTAGAAAAACCAAACATATATACATACATAAGAAACATATTATAAACCTATAACAGCATAAACATAAAGCTTTATTAGTTCGCCATATTGGCTATAGATGGCAGCACGTTACCGCTTGAAAAGTTAAGTAGCCATTATGGCGAACTAATAAATTTTGAAAATATCCTATCTGTAACTCCGAACTGCTCAACCGTAGCGCTTCAAAACCGGCGCCAATCGATTCCTCGTGGCCAAAAACCCCAGACCCCCAAGTTTACCAGAGTTTATTAATTCTGGGATGATTTTCGACTTGGCAACCATTCCTCGTATTATAGTATTAGATTCGACTACATTAGACATATATTTGAAAAAGATTGTTAGCAACATCAAAATTCTCTGAGAGACGTCAATATGGATGTAAGAACAACAAAATGATTAAAAAACGATTTTATAACCACATTTTTATTAGTGCATCAGAAAATAATATTTTCCATGATAACTATTATCTGCTTTTTAGATATTAATTTATAATTCATTAAAATAAATGCTATAGAAATTCAGAATATTTTTTTCTCAAATAGCTGCTAGATGGTATCATGTTAATAAAATTCATCAGTTTAGTTAACAGATAATTAAGTTCTAAAAGCATTAAAATAATACATTTCACTAAAAAAACAAAGTGGGCAAAATTTCAGGATTCGTCATATCATGAGATAAATGAGAAATTAAGTTCCAAATTCTATTATTATAAACATAAAACAAATTAAGTTAAATGAAAGTCTATGAAAATGAAAAAAAGATTGGTTTATTTCAAATCCATTTTAAATGCTGAATATACGAAAGCAACTCAAAGATATTGGGAAAAAATGAAAAGCTGTTGCATGTAGAGAAACGCATGCTTATCTTGCTTTTATGTTTATTTATTTATTTATCTTATTTAATATGCCGAAGCTCCACTTTTGCTTGTAACTTTCATTCTTTCCATTGTACTGAAATTATTTATGACATCTCATCACTACAATTTAGTATTTCGGCGACACGAATATAAGTCTGGTGCTTGCTGTTTGAATTTATGAGTCTAGAAGGTTGGTAACCTAAAATAGGTTAGGGTAATTTTTGTAATTACCCTTTGGAAGCATTGAATAGAGTTTAATAAATATTCTTATTTGTTTTTTAAAAAAGATAAGAAAGAAAATCGTTTAGCACTTAAGTCATTCTTATGTAACACCTTTACTTCGCTTGTTTCATGCTTGAAAAGATGGACTTTTGTAAACAATTTTTCACTCACTTCTTCATGTTTTAATACTCGAAATTTTTGTAATATTATTGGTCCCTAGTGATAATAGAATATTTTAATATTTTTAAAAGACTCACTTCCTAATTTATTAACGTTCGAAAATTTGATATGCTATTGTTTCCGAATGACAATTAAATATTTTAATGATTTTAAAGCTCTTTATTATCAATTAATATATTATTTGATTAAAAAATGATTTCACATATGTAGAATCATCGAGCCTTTGATGGAATCTTTGAATTTCGATGGAATCTATATTATGGAATCTTGATTATGATACCATAATATTTATTATGGTCATAATAAATAATTATTAGGCATTATGTTAATTAGGCTACGGAATAATTAGGAAATATGTTCAAATTAAAAAGAACATGGTAAAAAATAAACAAGCTTTTGTTATTGTAACAAAGATTAGAAAATAAAATGCTTTATCAAAAAATCTGGATATTTGATAAGCTCAATGCTCAATGCTTCATGCTTTTCGCAATAAAAACAGGAAGAAGAAATTCTTGTTATTCAATAAAATTTAAAATATTTTACAATTGGTACGGAAATTCCAGTTTACTTAGAGCAATTCTGTCAGAACTTCAATATTATGTCTGGTTTCGAGTTGATATCAAATTTTGATTACAAAAATAATTGAAAGTATGAAATTCAGAACATTTTAATAAAATAAATATTAAACTATTTATTCTTAAAACAAGAAGACCACTATTTGAGAATCACAAAATTTAATATTCTAGAAGAATTTTAAATACATAGATTATAGAAAAATTAGAAATTCTTAAAAATCAAGAATATTAGAAAATAATTATCTTAAAGAGGAAATTGTATATAACGTTTTTAGAATGTGGAATTAAACTTCTAGAAAATCGTCCAATTTTGTATAAGATTTATCCCATGGTAACCTTAGGACTCAGTTCAAGGCTAAGAAGACTTGAATGTTTATGAAAGTTTGATTCTTGCGCTACATAAAGGAAGGGAACAATACCTTTCATTTTTATAATTTGATGAATGTATTAAAAACTAAAACTCAAAAAATAATAAGTAGAAAATTATTTCTTTTTAAAAATTTCTTTTCCCTGTGAAATTAGAGAAGAAAAAATATTATGAAAAATTGTGGAAGTTGGAAGAAAAATAGTAAAAGTTTTAGGTTCTAAAAGTAATAAAAAAGGCTATACAACCACAATAATTATCACAAGAAAAAAAAATGCTAAACATTCTTTGCATAAAAATTTAAAACACATTATAAATGTGATGTGATTCCAATTCACTTAAAATTTTCCCTCACTTATTTGTGATTTTTATTTTGACTTTTATAAATTTATTTTTAAAAATTCCTCTTAACATTCTAATTAAATTAGGATTTTTAAAGCTTTCATATTATCTTTCACTTTTAGTTAATTTAGCTTGTTCCATGTTTTTTGGAAAGGGAATTTTTTTTCACTCACTTTTTTGTGTTCTATATTTCTGAAATTTTGTATAGTGTTGTACTCTCCATGCCAAAGCACTATTTTTAAATTTTGAGAGTATAATTAGCATTTTTTTATTTAATTTCGATAAAATTATTAGAAGGCATCCATATGATGGATGTCTTCTAATGTTGAATTTGGCAAAAAAAAAATTCATAATATTTATAATAAGAAATTAAATATATTAAGCAATAAAAGTGCGAAAAAGATCTTTAAAAATAAAATAGATTTAAATACATTTTTTATTGGAGCATTAAAATGAAGAAAGCATAACTTCTTGATTCTCGATCCATTTCAGTCCAATTCATCAGTTGCTTTTCGAATATATTCTAATTCTATTAAGTGTACTTGGAAATTAATTGGATAAAGATATTAATTCATTACATACATATTACTGCTTCATACATGGATCGATAAAAATTAAGATACTGTAGAGAGTAAAGTACTGAATTTCTGCGTATTTAGAGAATTTTGGCAAAAAATACTTCAAAGTTTCCATATTCTCTGCACGAGTTTTAGGTAGTTAAGATCTAGAGGTTTAATTTGGTTTACCTGCCTCAAATATGACGTACCTGGGTCGAAGAAGATACAAATCCATTTCACAATCTATTATTAAAGAAGTTTAAGACTCGATCTTTTATCGGTGCACTAAAAAGTAGAAAATTCTCTTATATCATAAATGTGGAGGATGAAAAAAAATCGGAAGTCGTGTGATGCTGAAAACAATACTATAATGAAATTAAATCACAATGAATATCGTTAGAATAAAAAATCCTTCCTTAAAATGAAAATATAAATATGATCAAAATTCCAGTTTGCTTAGAATATTTCTAACAACGCCTTCTGTTTCTAAGATTTTGATGTCCATATTTTTTATTTAAATTATTTCTTGCTCTTTTTAATGTAATTGATTGTAGGTACCATTGAATTCTTCATAAATATATAATATGCTCTATGCACAGTGTTTGTTAATAAGTGCTTATGTTCTGTTTCGATTTTGTAGATTTCAATAAAGGAGTCTTCGGTACATCCTTCAAAAAGAGTGATTAAGCCTTAATATTTTTACAAAATAAAAATTATTTTAAATTACATGATATTTACGATCTTCGTTATTAAAAAGAACAATAATCAGTTGACAGTATTAATTTTAGGACTATTCAATACATATCAAATTAAATATACTGAATAGCCTCTTAAGATTGATATTAGATGATTTTAAGAGTCAATCAAGGTTTCATCTCTTTAAGAAAATTCGATAGATTTTGCAATTAACGAAAGTATTTTTTTATATAAATATAATAATGACTTTTAATATTGCAAACATAAAATAAGCATACCAAAGTCCTTATATTAATTAATTATTCTATATGCCAGAAAAATGGCTCAGATTTATTTAAAATACATTCCGAATACAAAAATAATTGGTATTCATTGAGTACTACTAACCATTTTGTCTCAAACAGATATGTTTATGTCATAAAACATGCGAGACATTTAAAATCCCTATTTAGTTTTTATGTTATGAATGTCACACAGCTTTGAATTATTTCATAAGCAAGTAACTTTACTTAGATTTTTCGATGATTCAAATTTATAAGAAATACATTCCGACTGAAAATGTTTCAAGTTCAAAATAACTCCTTGTATGTTTCCAAAAATAAAAAAAGAATGACTTTTAACCAGGACTCAATGATATATTAAAATAAAATTCCCAGCAAATTTTTTATACATTCTGACTATTCAGATAATGCGAAAATTGTGCTGATTAATTGTTATTTTATTTATTCTGATTATTCAGATAATTCAAAAATTGTGCTGATATTAATTAAGTACTGTGTTATTATAATTAAGTACTGAAAATGAATAACATTTTAACAAAATTGTAATAGTTTGATTGCAATTTTAATCCAAAAGCTACATATAAATAAGAACTTGTGTTTGATAATAAAAAAAAACTCGCATTCAAGTTGCAGAATATCCTAAACGTGTCAGTATCCTAAATAATAATGATTTTTAATTTCAGTTCCATCATCAAACCGTAGTTCATTTCCATCACATATTAAAAATATATTCCAAATCGATTCTTTATCTCTTATAGTCGTTTAAATAATGCAAAAATACTGCTTATTTATTCTTATTTTATTATTAATTGAAAAGCAAAATTAAATGACCCCCTCTCTCTCCTCCTCTCTCTGATATCTTCAAATCACATTACCTCTTGTGATACTTTTTACTTTTTACTTTCCTTACTTTTGTGGTACATTACTTTTTAATTTCCTGCGATGGCTTCATATCAAACGTATGAGTAGTCATGAAACATTTTGATAATCCATGTCTAACAATCAATTGCAGAAAGTTCGATGAAATATCCGGGATTCCTCCAAGAGATAAAACTTTCTTCTAGCATATATACGTTATTGAAATAAATTATGCTCTAGAATGCTCACTGTAATATACCCTAAAATGTCCACCGTACATTGAAGTAGCATCATTTTTGAAGGCATTAGATTTTCGAGGTCTTCGGGTAGTTTCTAATCAAAGCTGACTTAGTAAAAATAGTTCCATTAATGATTTCTATATCGCTGCTTCAATATCCAAATTTTTTCTGGTCGTAAGAAGTATTTCTATTTCGATTTTCTCAAATATTGAAACAACAGCATGATCTGCACTTTGCAGTATGGCGAATAAAAACGAATATGCATTTCGGATGTCTTCCATTCGATGAAATTGATGTAAAATTTGATACAGATTCACAATGTTAGCGATAAAACTGCGTGATGACATTCATTCATCGAACTCAAGGCGGCTGAGCTATGATGTTCACATACAAGCGAATATACAGATGGATAAACAATCCAGACATTGAAGTGTTTAGTTTATAATTATGTACAGATCTAAGTCCTGACGATAAAATCGTATACTAAATTTCTATCATCTAGTTTATTACATTTTGAGTAATCGTGTCCTCACCCACATATACAGACAGACATCTTCATTCACAGATTTTGTCCAGAGTTTGATAGAAATTAACAACTTCATGGCAACAGTCACATACCAATTTTCATCCGCCCTAGTTCGTTATGCTTTTGTTCCATCATTTCGTCGATAAACAGAAATTCCGAAAATAAATCTGCAGATTCGCCAAAATCTCAAAGTCTAATTGTTTGACAATTACAATATTTTCTCTAAGTGCATTTGGTGTACTAGAAAATGAAAAAAGTAATGTAAATTGAGACAAGTAATACTAAAAATAGTCAGCGTATTCATCTATCCCCAATGAGAAAACACAATTCTATTTTGAAAAAAGAATACAATTCAATATAAAACGTTATCTATAACAAAAGAAGTGATTATTTTAATATTATTCATCCACCAAGTGAAATAGAAAAGTTCCATGAATTATATTATCATCAAAAAGTTTGGTTCATCGAATCGAAGATGGAAATAGATTATCCTCCAAAATTCTGATGAGAAGTCCGCAAATATTTCGTGAAAGACGAAGCTTCACCAAAAACGGGAAGTAGCCGAAAGGATATGGAAAAAAAACTCTCCTCATTCATTCTTTCTTCGGCATTCAAATGATAATGAATGACAAATTAAACTGGAGACGAAATCTCGGTTAAAGGCAATATGCTGGTGTCATGTGATCCAACTTTCTGGACGTGCTGCGGAAGTCATTATGGTCGGAAAAGGTCAATATTTCCTTAACTCTTGCCCGTATTCTGATTCCCGTGGAGATGGCCATGATTTTATTTACTGCCTGCTTAGGACTAGACGTGCTT
Organism: Argiope trifasciata; assembly: GCA_026543055.1. Classification (NCBI taxonomy): domain Eukaryota; kingdom Metazoa; phylum Arthropoda; class Arachnida; order Araneae; family Araneidae; genus Argiope; species Argiope trifasciata. The sequence goes on along the minus strand of JAPMOQ010053730.1, from coordinate 10,171 downwards.
CTTTATCTTTCTTTACGGGGGGATGGCTGAAACCCAAATTCTACAACAGAAGTTTAAATGAACTTCTGAATAATTCCTCTATAAATTCACTTTAAAGTGACAGAAACGAATAAAATACACGAATCATTGTGTTGCTTCTCTTTAAAAAGAAACGATTTCTTTTACTGAGTTAAATCAAATGCTAATGTCATAAATAACTATTTTTGGATTTGTCTGGATAGCTCTGTAATTACACCAGACAGGACTTCAAAGTCTGTGTGTTGCAATCCAAATGAGATTTCATGGAAATTATTGACGTCATGAAAACTTTCGCAAAACATTCTTCTTTTCGAAACCTTCAATAATTCATAAGGTTTACAAAAATGATATCAATTTATAAGTTTCATTAATGTTTGCTAAATGATTATTTTGAACGAAAACTATTAGTTATTAATAATTTTTCATTTTAAACTTCAGTGTTTACTGAAAAAAATTAGGTCACAATTTTTTTTCATTACAAAAAAGATTCATAAGGAAGCTTTGATGTATATAAAGAAGATTTAGCATAAGCTTTATATTTGTTAAAATAGGGACTTTAATTAAATAAGTTTGAAGAAAGAACCGAAAGAGGAAATTGCTTTCTCTCGGAAGTTCAAAGGAAAAAATAATTTCTCTTTTTATTTAATGTTTTAAAAAAAATTATAAAATTATAAAAATTACATAATTAGTAGTTTTCCCATTTCTTTTTTTATAGTAAATATCTATATGTTAATCCTTTTTTTCCTTAGTTTCATTTCAAATTTTTTTCTTCAAATTGCTTATCCAAGTCTTTTATTTCATAATGTGACCTACAATTTAAAAAAATTCTATACAGATTTTTTTTTAATTTGAAATTCCCTTTCCCCTTTTTTATGACAATTATTTCATCTTCTTTTTATAATTATATTACAAAAAACGAAGAAGAAAACTGCAAGCTTTTACAAAATTTTTACAGACCATATTAGTTCTTTCATCGTTAAGGTTATATAATTCTTTTTTTCTTCAAAACCTTTTACGGCAAATCGGCAAATATTAACAAATTCATTTACAATATTAACAGCTTGCTCTTACAATTCGAAAGCTTTACAGCTGTTTAATAATAAAAAAATCATTATCACATACATGACAAGGACTGCTCTCATAAAATAACAATTTTCGTTAAAAATGCATAAATATTTTTATATTGCTACACAAGAAATGTGCTAATTCAAAATTTTTAATTCCAATTCTGCTATAATTCGAATATTGTGTCTAGTTACTTTGCACATATTAGAATATGGTCTGTACTATGAATCTATTTTGTTTAAGCCAAAAGGAAATCAAAAAATTGTAAAAAAATGTTGTTTTTTCAGAAATGTTTTTCTTATTTCAGAATTGTTTTCAGAAAATTTAGTTCAAGATGTCCATATAATGTATCCTCAATGTTCGTAAGGGAAAAAATTTTAACCCTTTACATTGATTTGGGATTTTTTTTTTTGATGCAATAAGGAAAGCAGTAAGAAAATTCGACGTTAAAAAAAACAAAGCGTTCTATTTAACTTGTAGTATTATAATACAATTGCTGTTTTCAAAGAATTGTATACTATCCTTTTATTAAAATTGCTGTATTCTTTTGTAAAATGACTGAATTGTTAATTATTATTATTATATTCGAAAAGGAGTATTGCTTATTTATGAAATCAATTACAAATTAATATTAATCTTTCACTCCCAGTTTTGGGTTAAATGTCATCATTTTCTGTCATTGTTCTCGTTTTAGACATTTTTTTTAAATTTGAATTTCTGTATAAATTGAATTTTTATTATGGTTCGCTGCAGTTTCAAGTCAGCATAGTTCCATTACATAATCATTTTCTTTAATTTGTCTAACGTATTTTTTCGTAAAAGTCCCTAGTTGATAAATGAGTTATAACAATAGTTAATGTGATACTATTTGTTTTTGGTATAAATTAAAATACACATGAATAAATACATATATAAATAAACAAAAAATACACTGATGGAAAAAAAAATCCCAACACCAAGAAATAATTATTGTACAGTAATGAAATTTTAGGAATACATTTGTCTAGGTAACATATTTAATTGATTAAAGTTTCAAGATCACAGGTAGAGCCATTGGCGAGAAGAGCCATTTCAAATGTGAAATGCTGGTATATTAGTAACCGGTGTAACCTCCAGAATTTTCAATGCAAGCATGCAAACGTGCATGCATTGTGTCGAACAGGTGTCGGATATCAGTTTGTGGGATGGAGTTCCATGCCTGTTGCACTTGGGCGGTCAATGCAGGGACGGTTAATGCTGGTTGTGGATGACGCTGGAGTTGTCGTCCAATGATGCCCCATACGTGCTCGATTGGAGAAAGATCTGGTGATCTAGCAGGCCAAGGCAACATGTCGACACTCTGTAGAGCATGTTGGGTTACAACAGCGGTATGAGGGCGAGCGTTATCCTGTTGGAAAACACCCCCTAGAATGCTGTTCATGAATGGCAGCACAACAGGTTGTATCACTAGACTGACGTACAAATTTGCAGTCAGGGTGCGGGGGATAACCACGAGAGTGCTCCTGCTGTCATACGAAATTGCTCCATAAACCATAACTCCAGGAATAGGCCCTGTGTGTATAGGCCGCAGACAGGTCACTAGCAGGCGTTCACCTGACCTCCTTCTAACCAACAAACGGCTATTACTGCGACCAAGGCAGAACAGGCTTTCATCAGAAAACACAACAGATCTCCACTCCGTCGTCCAATGAGCTCTAGCGTGACATCACTCACGTCGCAAACGGCAGTGGTTTGGAGTCAGTGGAATGCACTGTACAGGGCGTCTGGCTCGCAGCTGTCCTTGAAGTAAAAGATTTGTAACAGTTTCTTGTGTCACTGTGGTGCCAACTGCAGCTCGAATTTCAGCTGCAGACGCAGTACGATTAGCCACAGCCATACGCCGAATACGACGGTCTTCCTTCTCAGTAGTACCACGTGGCCGCCCGGAACCTGGTCATCTTGAGGCAGTACCTTCCCTTGACCACTGCCGCCTATACTCATGCACAGTGGATACATTCCTGCCAAGTCTTTCAGCAATATCGCGGAAAGAATACCCAGCTTCTCGTAGCCCTACAACACGACCTCGTTCAAACTCAGTGAGCTGTTGATAATGGCTTCTTCGTCTTCTCAGAGGCATCCTTGACTAACATTAACCCACTACGTCGAATCTCAACTGTAAATAACGATCACGAACCTTACAGTGCTTATTTAAAGCAGACCTGAGTTGCATGTCCATAGTGTCGCTACTAGCACAACACTTACGCTCGTAGCTCGAAATATGAATCGACGTCATCTTTCAGATGTATAAACACGCCTACGTTAACGTTAGAAGGAGGCCAGGTGAAAGCCTGCTAGTGACATTCTGCGGCCTAGACACACAGGGCCTACTACTGGAGTTATGGTGTGAGGAGCAATTTCGTATGACAGCAGGAGCACTCTCGTGGTTATCCCATGCACCCTGACTGCAAATTTGTACGTCAGTCTAGTGATACAACCTGTTGTGCTGCCATTCATGAATAGCATTCAAGGGGGGGGGGTTCCAACAGGATAACGCTCGCCTTCATACCACTGTTGTAACCCAACATGCTCTACAGAGTGTCGACATGTTGCCTTGGCCTGCTAGATCACCAGATCTTTCTCCAATCGAGCACGTACTAGACATCATTTGTCGACAACTCCAGCGTCATTCACAACCAGCATTAATCGTCCCTGCATTGACCGCCCAAGTGCAACAGGCATGGAACTCCATCCCACAAACTGATATCCGACACCTGTACGACACAATGCATGCACGTTTGCAGGCTTGCATTGAAAATTCTGGCGGTTACACCGGTTACTAATGTAACAACATTTCACATTTGAAATGGCTCTTCTCGCCAATGGCTCTACCTGTGATCTTGAAACTTTAATCAATTAAATATGTTACCTAGACAAATGTATTCCTAAAATTTCATTACTGTACAATAATTTTTTCTTGAAGTTGGGATTTTTTTTCCATCAGTGTATTTAAATTATAAAGTTGGTCAAAATATTAATATAATAAATCAAACACTTAGTACTAGACAGATGAAATTTTGAAAATGGAATTTATACAAAATATGTAGGCTTCTATCAAATTTTAAATGAAATCTATTCGGAGTAATTTCGTCTATTTCTTGTTCAAATATAAGCTAGCACGATAACTACAAAGAAGAAAGTTAGTTGGATAAAATTTGATACACAGAATTAAGATTTAAAGTGTAGTTTGGGTTCAAAGTTGGAACCAAATTTGTCTCATTAAATGTCTGTCTGCAAATAAATGCGGTAATTCAAAAAATTCATTGCTTAAGTAAGTGAAATTTAATTCATAATTTTAGCATGTAGATATTTATTAAAATTTTAATCCCACACGTCATAGAGTTGATCGTTTGTCAGTTTGTATTTTCATAAAAATTTAAACGCGATAATGCAAAAACACTATGATTGAAATGCAATGAAATATGATATGTGATTTTCTGACCACAATATTAGTTCTGTATCAAATTTTTGGTGTCCATCGGTTGGGAAATACGGATTTAAATCACATATTTGATTTTCTGATACTTGTGCATCACCTGCGACTCAGCGATTAATCGTCAAAAATCGCACGCTCATAGGATCATTTTGTGTACGTCGCACATTTTTTCTAAAACCAGTGACAGATTAGAAAGCTGCCTTCGAGATCACAAAAAGTAAATTAAAGAATTTTTTTTCTATTTGCTGTGCTAATAAATTTACGAAAAATACACATTCTTTGATTTATAAAATACTAGGAAAATATTAACACTTTGTTAAATATGAACAGTTATGTTCTATGTTTCCTCACGCTCACTTTGTTATTAGAATATTTATAAAACTAATCATCTACCTCAATAATATAGCACTAAAACCTATTTTCTGGCAATCTGAAGATATAATAGATCAATAAAAAAACCATATTCACAAAATTAGCAAAAAGAAATAAACTAACCTAAGGTAAAATGTTCATATGCCTAAAATGAAAAATATGAAACTAAATAAACCAGTTAATTAAAAAAGTGTCCTCATAATTTACCTTCCCTAGAGTACAAAATACCTAATTCCATCTCAGTTTATGTTGCTTCAACACAGAGAAATATAATTTTTAATTTTAAAAAAACTTACAAATTACTACAGCTTTCGTTGCAGAATACATTTACTACAGCGTAAAAGCGACACATTCGTATAACATGGCTAATTTTTAAAACGTGCCCTTTATCTCAAAAGCAAAATTGTCGAAACATAACTAAAATAAAGCAGTTTAAAAAATTAAAACAAAAATTTAGCGAATACAATCTAAAAAATCCATCCTAATCGTTTTTTTTTTAATTCCCATTTACCTTGATAAAAAAAATTTTTTTTGAAGTTGCTTCGATTGTTAAATCTCCCCAACCATTCCCCAAAATAAAAAATAAATGAATAGTAATATTAAGGGCATAGTTTAGCTTAATGGTCAAAGGATTTTAATGAACTTAATAACATTAAAAAGATTTATTTTTGATTTTGCATTTTATTCCTATGTTATTTTTTCTAGCACATATGATGAAAGCCAGCAGTTACTCAATCAATAACTTTTTAAATAAGCACATAGCGATGAAAAATTTTGAAAGGGTTCTAGTTTTACCAGATAACTCTAAACGAAAAAACAAAAACAAAAGAGAAAGAACAGAAAGATCAGTGACGCCTATTAAAGCCGCAGCTTTTCACAAATTCTTAGCTGACAAATGCATATCTTGAATTAAAATATATGGTGGTCGGGGTTGATGACAACCATTTATTAATCGCTAATATATCTTAATCTACGCGTTTCTCTCTTCTTTTTGTTTCCCCCTGATTTTCTGAAAAGAATTAGTTCAGATTTTCTAAGTTTTACGTTCTCGCACTTAAGAAGAAAATAGTTTGGATTTTTTTTTAAATTTAATTCTTTGCGTTTTGCATTATCTGCTATTACCAGGATGACTTTCATGTAACACTAAAAAATCCTCATTCACACGAAGGAAAAAGTTAAAACTAAACATATTTCAGCCACTCAGACAGGAATATGGTTAAATTGACAAACCACGATGAGAATAAGGCTAATTTGAATGATCAGATGACAACAATTGGCAAGAGCTATGACTGAGCTCTAAGATCCATCACCAGCCATGATAAAACTGCTCTCATAGGAGGCACGTCTTATTATCAACAGGGTGCTACTCGACCCCACACCTTACTATACTCACAAAGATGGCGAGAACCAACCACCATACACGAAGTTTCTCATCTCTAAACGATATAGCTCCCACCGGTGGGGCAGTAAAAAAGCTAAAATGAAGAAACCAAACTAACTTGGGAGCCTCTGAAGTAAAGGAAAATATAGTATTAACAAACTAATTTTAACAATAAATCCATTCGCATCATTAACTGGCGTGATAGAAGTTTTACACGATCATTTTTTTCGGGACTTCTTGGAAATCTATAAACTATTTTAATTCCTTTTCAATGAAATCAGTGTTTAAATGATAGCAAAACTCTAAACGAATACATCTCATGCATAACATTTCTTTTTATGAACACATCATCCGTTTTTGAAAATCTCGCATCTAGAAACATCTAAAAGAGAAGTGATTCAATACTTAGTACACAAGTTAATTTGACTCTACAATTAAAAAGCTTAAAACTCTTAACTAAACATAAGAAAATTCATTACTTTTAAACAGCATAGCCTAACCTGAAAGTTTCGAAGCGCCTAAAATTCCTTAAAATATGATAAAAAATGTATAACTGCAATTATATTATCAAAAAAATACAACGGTTTGTTCTGTGTTCAATGAGTAATAATATATTAATAAATATAAATAATAAATGTATAAAAAATTTATTAGCTGATAAAATAAGTAAATGTAAAAATTCCGTGCTGTAATAATGGTATTAACAATAAATACCTGTGACAAAAAATATTTCTTTTTAATTTAACGTACATAATGCATTGCTTTTATTTCAAAAAGCTGTGGGGTCAAACGATATTGATACAAAGTCACACTATTACATCTTTGTCGTTATGACGCTATTAATTATCATTCAAAAGTACATTGCAGTTTCTAAAAGAGCATACACAGAGTGTTTCAAAAGTCATGAAACAAACGTTAATGGATGGTAGGAAGCACTATGTCTATGTTTAGGCACCAGAATTCCTTCCAGAGAAATCTTTACAATACCATGGTAATTCAAGATATAAAGAAACATCTATAATAAAATTTCTCAGTTTGGTGAATACTCATATTTACTAATTTTTGGCTTTGGCATTCACCAAACTGGAAAGTTTATTATAAATTATTTATTAATCTTTTGAATACTACTTAATTTTCCAAATTTTTTCTGGAAATATATGCAGTGCTTAACGAAATGCCCTGTAGAGTTTAAATTCATTAATACGGACATTTTAAATCGAATTTTTCTCTTTGAATTTTTCCCAACCTGTTGATATAATTTTGAAATATCGCTTGTAATTTAACTCCAAATCAAAACTAAATTTATATAATTATTTTTATGAATGAATCTTTTTTTATAATAAAATACACCCATACTTCGTGCCTTCTGCCTTCCCATTATTTGCTTCATTTTATGTGGCGATGTACTCAATTGAAAAATGCTATGAAAAATCGCATTTTTAAAAAAGCTTTGAATTGTAGAGTTTAGTTTTTTAACTTTTTTTATAAAGTTGTGGTTTTAAAATGTTGCATAAAATACATTTAATACACTTATTGACTTATTTATTAAAATTATTTGTTTTAAGATTTATAATTATTTAAATTATTATTATTATTTTACCATCTAAAATTATTTGCTTTTCATTATTAACCAGCTGATATACTCAGTGTTATTTAGAATGAAATTTTCATGTTTTTATAGATGAAAAACTGATTAATTGATTTAATTCCCTCGCATAAAAACTTTATTAAAATATTTCCAATGCTTCAGTATTCATAAGTAAAATTTGAATTAAGTGTCTGACACGTAATAGTAAGAATTAATCTTAGTACTTACTCCAAGGAATACCAAAGTATAAGTAAAGTTTTTTTTATAAATTACTTTCAATGTAAAGCTGTTTTTACATAAGATATTGCAATACGCAAAATCTTTAAATCGTCTGAAATTTTATTTTTAGTAAGCAAATTTTAGAATTCTCTTAAAATCCATTAAAATGTTGACAAAAATAATAAAAAATAAAACAGAAAAAAATACAAATAGAATATTTCAATGTCTCAAAGTTGCCTTACAATGAAGTATCAATAATTTTTTTTTATTTCCTACATTCATTCAATCATTTATTAAATTTTCGGAAATCAAAGAAAAGAAATGAAAGAAAGTGAATTTGGTATATCATTACCATTGATTTTGGGAGAACTGTTCTACGTTGATCTTTACTATTGATTGTGGGGTAACCCAAAGAGCTTCTGTGAATTAATGATTAAAAATTTCGGCTCGTTCCTAATTGATAAATATTTAAGTTTCTTTTCAATTTCGAAGACGTGGCAGTCTTCTTAACTTTTGTTTTTAATTATAAGTGAACTAATCAGTTTGGGATTCGACCTTATTGTTTAAGAGAATACATGGAACATGAATTCTTGTGCAGACAGTGGCTTTTATTTATATCAAGATTATGTAACATTTTTAAATATTACATAATTATTGTTTAAATAATGCTATTAAAATTTGTTATTAAAAGTACTGGCGTAATAATTTAGTATTATTATTTAAAAAAAGATACTGCCTTTTTCTAATTGATAAGTTATCGATTTTTTCTTTGCCTTACTCATTTTTACACCCAATTTTTATCTCCCTGACTCTTCTGGTGAATAGAATTCCTTTCCATTCGAATTATCTAAGGTTCATGTGTAAGTGACAATATTCTCCAACAGGAAACGAGTGCAGATAATTTTTCAAGATAGAGTGTACACTTTCAGATTTTTAAAGTCTTTTAATTTTCATATTTTACGAAGGAAATCGTAATTTAATTCATCATTCACGCAAAATTAGGAAAATTCCATGAGGTAATTGAACCCGATGTGGCCTAAATCCCCCATATTGCGTTAATGAAGCGATTACTATATCATTGCTACGGGAGTTTTCATTAATAATACATCAATTGCATTCTCTGTATCTTCACTGCTACTGAAATGTTACTCTGCCGATGATGCTGGTACCCTTTTCCAACTGTTGCGTCACGCCTTCCGTTACTCGACTTTTCCATATAAATACTGGGAGTTCGATCTCGAATAGCATCATTCTCTCGAAAAACAATCATTTGGGATTACCTTCTCAGGTATGGAAAAATATTCATTTTTTTTTTCTATTACTTAGCTTATAATACCGATTTTTGTTATGATTAATGGAACTTAACTATTTAATAACTACTCTCTAATAACAGTGGTCAAAACTGATTTATGAATGATATATAGGGAATAGATTAATAGCAGTATTTGTATGTTTTATGATTCTATTTGAAATAAATGAGTATGTAATTAATTAATACATTGGAATTACTGAATGAAAATGTTTTTATATGTATTTTTTAATATAAATAATGCTTTTAATGCAAAATATATTTTTGTCTAAAATATTATAATGCAAAATTTTCTTGCCGAAATCCTTTATTTACAGTTAAAATGAGAATATATTGCACATCGAATAAAATCTGATAGTTTCCTGAAAAATTATAGAATGCTCCAAATAAATTTCAAAAAAGAGAAAACCCATAAATTTGATTTTTTGAATAATTAATATATTTCAAATAATGATTCGCAATTTAATTTAATATAAATAATTACAATTCAGATAAAAAAAATAAGATTGATTTAAATTATATACATTATTTACGTTTAATAAAATATATAATAGGATTGAATGAACTTTTTCAATACATGGAACATTAAATTTAGTTAATAAAAATAACCCTTTAACTAACTGGCACGCAACCTTCATTAAAAATTTCCTACTGTTATATAGTATTTGTGAGTTAAATTTGAAATATGTGTATATATATGTATATATATATATATATATATATATATATATATATATATATATATAT
>JAPMOQ010053728.1:0-18360 GCA_026543055.1 Argiope trifasciata | reverse complement strand
GCTTGCAGATTTTGCCATTAAGTCAGCCTCTTCATTCCCTGAAATACATACATGACTCGGTACCCAACTAAACAGAATATGGAAACCGTCTTTTTTCAGGAGTTGCAAAGTTAATAGAATTCTAATCGCAATAGGATGCATACGATTGCTATAGTGAGAGAGTGTCTCCAACGCACTCATACTATCGGTATAAATAATGAAGTTACGCTGAGAAGAGGTCAAAATTCTCTCCAGAGCACAGAAAATTGCCATCAACTCAGCAGTAAATACAGAACAGCAATCATGTAAACGATAGCTCAGTGTATCAAATGGAAATATTATGCCACAACCGACATGACCATCCGATTTTGAGCCATCCGTGAAAATTGGTACCAAAGAAGAATAGATAGCGATGATGCAAAAACAGGCGTTTAAAAATTATTGAATCATTTGACGATTTATCAAATCCTGCAAAGGGATTCATGTAAGAAAACTGTGGAACATCCCAGGGGGGAAAACAAAATAAATCTACAGTCTTAATTATAACATTTGAAAGTCCCGAGTCATGTAAGAGTACTTTTGCTCTCTCACTAAATGGAAGAATGCAAGAGGAACGAGCATCATACAGTCTACGAAGACTGACTGGTATCGTTAGATTACTGATAGGATGATTGGAAAAAGATTTTGTGTGGTAATAATAACTTGCTGATAATTTTTTACGCCTTAAATCAAAAGGAAGTTGGCAGCAAATGGCATAAAGGCTCTCTACTGGAGAGGTACGAAATGCGCCGGAACAAATCCTTAACGCAGAATGGTGAATGGTGTCCAAACGTCGCAGGAAAGAAGCACGTGCTGACCCATACACCATACACCCGTAATCCATCCGAGAGAGGATAACTGCTTCGTATATATGGAGCACAGATGTTAGATCCGCTCTCCAAGATGTTTTTGAGAGCACCTTCAAAATATTTAATGATTTCTCATATTTCTTCCGGAGGTTTAAAATATGAGGAAGAAAGGAGAGTTTGCGATCAAAAATTACTCCTAGAAACCGTATTTCATCCACAACTGTGATGGGCGTATTTCGTATTTGAATGACAGGGTCTAAATGGATATTTCTTTTCCTACAGAAATGAACACACCGGCTCTTCTTCGGAGAGATAGTATGCCCATTTTTATAGCACCAAGCCACTACTTGATTAACGGCATTTTGCAATTGTCGCTCAATCAAACTCATATTGCTGCCTTCACATGATATTTGCAGATCATCAACATAAAGTGATCCCTGAACAGATGATGGTAAAACAGATAAAACCTGACTAATATGCACAGTAAACAGTGTAAAACTGAGGACAATTCCCTGTGGAACTCCCTCAGGTTGAACAAAAAAATCAGAGTAAAAGTTGCCTATACGGACTCTAAAAGTCCGATGTGATAAAAAGTTCTGTAAAAAAATGGGGAGATTTCCCCTAAAACCAAAGTTATAAAGAGTCGAAAGTATACCATAGCGCCATGCCCGGTCGTATGCCTTCTCAATATCAAAAAATATAGAGACCAGGTGATTCCTCCCAACAAAAGCGTTACGTATCTGGGTTTCCAGCAAAATGAGGTTGTCGAAAGTAGATCTACCTCTACGGAAACCACTCTGCAACGGGACGATGCATCCTTTTTTCTCTAGTTCAAATACAAGACGTGTATTGACCATGCGCTCAAATGTCTTACAAAGGCAACTTGTCAGTGCAATTGGTCTGTAGTTCAGAGGATTTGATGGTTCCTTATCAGGCTTTAAAATTTTGATCACAATAGTTTCACGCCTTTGTGTGGGATATTTCCGTTCAAGCCATATTCTGTTAAATAATGCAAGCAAATTCGAAAGGGAAGTTGCATTCAGATGCCGGAGCATAATATAGGTGATCCCATCTGGCCCTGGACTGGTATCATGAGACTGAGAAAGGGCCACTTGCAGTTCAAACATCTTGAATTCACAGTTATAGGGAGAAGGACATCGATCATGAAAGCGCAGACGCAACCGCTCTGCGGGATTCTTAATTGCCAGAAAAGTTGGACTATACGAATCTAATGCAGAAACTTGTGCAAATGCTTGACCGAGAGTATTAGCTACATCTAAGGGGGCGGAATACGCCTTATTTCCTGTATTTAAGACAGGAATGGAGGTTTCCCAATATATTCCATTAGCAGCCTTTACTTTTCTCCACAAATGTTTACTGGAGGTGGAAGATGTGATTGATGATACGAATTTAACCCAAAATTCCCTCTGACTACGACGACGAATTCGGTGAGCAAGTGTTTTGGCTCGTTTAAAAGCAACAAGATTTTCTGTTGTCGGGTACTTTCGAAAGATGTTCCACAATTTTTTTGTTGTTTATGACTATCGCGGCAATCCTCATTCCCCCACGGTCTGTGGAATTTTCTTAGACGTGGGGAAGTCTTTGGGATAGTAGCATTTGTGGCATTTATTATGCTGTAAATGACATGTTGTACTGCTTCTGTGATGTCACAAGTGCTAACCATAGTTTCTGTAATATCTGCCAATTCTGCGAATGCATTCCAGTCTGCCCGTTTGAATAAGAACCTTGATGGACAAGGAGTCTCACCACCACCATCAGCGTGGGAGACAATAACTGGGAAGTGATCACTGCCGTATAGGTTATTGCTAACCTTTAGAGTGAGAAATGGCAACAGTTCAGGTGTACATATGGCCAGATCAATTGTATGAAGCTGCGTGTGGGTTCGTGGAAGTAAGTTTTCTCCTGGCTGTTTAGCAGGCAGAGACAGTTATTAGTAATAAACTGCTCAATTTGTCTACCACGAGAGTTTGTACTATCCGAACCCCACAAAGTACTGTGTCCATTGAAGTCACCCAATAAAATGAAAGGGGAAGGAAGCTGGTCTATTCAGTTATCAAGTTCTTGCTGACACATAGCATAATGAGGTGGTAAGTAAATACAGCAGACTGTGATCAAAGTTCGTATGTGAACTTGTACAGCCACAGCCTGTAAAGGAGTATGCAAAGTAAGAGGTGTGCTAGGATACAAATTTGAAGTAAAGATACAAACACCACCTGAATTACGAGATCCAGTGTCTATCTTTCCGCACACAATTATAGCCTCTTAATTTAAGTGGAATGTTAGGTGTCAAGGTTTCTTGAACACCGAAATAAACAGGATGAAAAATATTAAAAATGATTTGATGTGCTGAATTTTAGATCGAATGCCGCGACAATTCCAAGAAAGGAAGGTACCCATTAAGAAATTCAAGTTGCAGGAAGAGAAAGAATGCCAGTATTTTCTGTTGCGGAAACATCGCATCTCATTCCAAATTCATCCTCATCCTCCGAAGGATGGAGTTTAAGATCGGGACTGTTTTGTATGCCTCCAAAAAAAGATGTCAAATCTTTATGAGCAATCCCTTGACTAGCAAGTCCCAAAGCTACAGAGTTTTTAGAAACAGTTTTCTTCAACTTTGACAATAGATCAGATTTTGATAGTCCCCGCTTTGCAAGCTTTAATTTAAGAGAATTATCTGATTTTGATTTCTTTTGCTTTTTATCTGGCTTTCCATGGTCAGATATATTGTTTATTGAGTCTTCTGTATCAGAATCCGAGAAGTTTTTTAATTTCATTTTCTTATTATTCTTAGTGCAATTTCTGCATCAACAGTTTTCACAAAATCTTTTCTGGACCACGGCTGCATAGCTTGCACCAGGTAACGGTGTCTGTGCAAGAACTTTTTTTCGTGCTTCAGGGTCAGAGATTTCCTCCTTAATTTTTGTAGTGGTGATTTGTTTTTCAAGTTTCCAGCATGGACATAACTGAGAGAAAGAGGTATGATCGCCCTTGCAATTTACGCATTTTTCTGGGGCGGAACATTCATGACTTTCATGCCCTTTTTCAGAGCAACGGGCGCAAGTAACAGTTCCGCGGCAATTTGCTTTCGAGTGCCCAAAACGCTGGCACTTGAAACACCTAAGTGGATTTGGAATATACGGCCGGACTGGTAGCTTGATATAACCAGCATTTATGAAATCTGGCAGTTTTGGTGAATTAAAAGTATGTGATGCTTAGTTTCAAGAATTTGTCCCTCTCGCCGAATGGTAATGCGGCGAACTTTTAAAACACCTTGCGGTTTTAATTCTTCTTCAATATAATCTAAGGGGAGATTAAATATCTCACCGCAAGTAATAACTCCTTGAGATGTGTTTAATGAAGTGAGAGGTAGGTAAGTAGGTGAGGTTTAATGGCACAAAAGCCAAACTTGGCCATACTGTGCCAATCAAAGGTAAAAAATAAAAGATATTTTTTAAAAAAAATTCATTTGCAAATGAATAGCTCAGATGCCAGAAGACAAAAACTATGAAATGTATGTGCAAAAGTTTTTAGTATCTCAAAATTTAAATCTATGAGCTTTATTATTTTTATATAGTGACGTAAAAAACAAGAACTTAATTAACAATGCTTAACGCCTACATGGTTAAAAAGAAACTAAATGTACGTAAAAAACCCAATAGCTCTTAAGAATTTAAAAATATTTGGGTGGTTTTTCTCACCCACCAAGTCTTGTAGTGTTGAAGACGTGGTAAAACAACGAGAACGATAAGTGTTAAAAACAGGACAGTCAATTAAAATATGATGAACAGTAAATTGAACTTGGCAGCTGTTGCACACAGGGGCAGTTTCGCCAAAAATTAGGTGTTTGTGAGTGAAACGCGTATGTCCTATACGGAGACGAGTCAATTTAACATCCATCTCACGTACAGGATGAACAGGCCAAGGAAAAATATCAGTTCTAATGGAATGTAGTTTATTTTGGATCTGTAAATCCCATGACTTTTGCCAGTCAGAATAGATGTAATGATTAATGGACCTTTTAATGTCACAATAGGGAATACCTATGTTTAAGAAGGTTGTTGCAGATTTTGCGGCCAAGTCCGCCGTCTCATTTCCCAAGATGCCAACATGACTCGGCACCCAACAGAAAATAATCTGGAAGTCATCGTTTTTTAAATTTTGCAAGATGAATAAAATTTTGAGCGCAATAGGATGCATCTGATTTTGGTAATTTGAAAGTGTCTCCAAAGCACTCTTGCTATCGGTATAGAGGATAAATTTACGCTGACCTGAGTTTGATATATTCTGGGGAGCACAGAAAATTGCCACTAATTCAGCAGTAAAAACAGAGCAGGAATTGTGAAGGCGATGACTCAGTGTACCAGATGTAAAAACGACTCCACAACCAACATATCCATCTGATTTCGAGCCATCCGTAAAAATTGGGACGAAAGAAGAATACAGATATCGATGATATAAAAAGAGTTGTTGGAAAACCACTGGTGCAGTTGAGGATTTATCGAATCCCAAGAAAGGATTCAAGAAAGAAAACTGTGGAATATCCCAAGGTCGAAAACTAAAAGTGGCAATAGCTTTAATACGAACAATATTAAGGTCTGAATTCTGAAGGAGCAATCTCACTCTCTCACAAAATGGCAGGATATGAGATGGGCGAGCATTATAAAGTCGACGAAGGCCAACCGGCAGGGAAATTTCGTTTAGTGGATGATTTAGAACAGATTTTGTTCGGAAATAAAATAAAGTAGACAGTTTCTTTCGTCTTAAGGAAAGCGGTAGTTGGTGACATACAACATAGAGACTTTCAACTGGAGACGTACGGAAAGCACCAGATCAAATGCGCAGTGCACAATGATGGACGGTATCCAGCCGCCGCAAAACAGACGGACGTGCGGAGCCATACACCATACACCCATAATCTATCCGGGAGATAAGAATTGCCTGATAAATACGGAGAAGGGAGGTTCGATCAGCACCCCATGATGTTCTGGAAAGCACCTTTAATATATTTAACGTTTTCTCGCACCTCTTCCGCAGATTCAAAATATGCGGAAGAAAGGTAAGTTTTCTATCGAATATCACTCCCAAAAACCGCACTTCACTCACCACAGGAATAAGTACATTTTGAATATAGATATTTGGATCCGTATGAATTATTCGTTTTCGGCAGAAGTGAATACACCTACTCTTCTCGGGAGAGATTGCATGCCCATTACTGTTCCACCAAGCTACTACTTTATTAACTGCATTCTGTAATTGATGCTCAATGAGATTTATGCTGCTGCCTTGGCACGAGATCTGCAAGTCATCAACGTAAAGAGTTCCATGAACAGATGATGGTAAAACAGATAAAACCTGACTCAAATGAACTATAAAAAGTGTAACACTGAGGACGCTTCCTTGTGGAACTCCCTCAGCTTGAATAAAAGAATCTGAATAAAAATTACCAACTCTGACACGAAATATTCGATGAGATAAAAAGTTTTGTAAAAAGATTGGCAAGTTTCCCCTAAAATCAAATTTAAACAACGTAGAAAGTATGCCATATCGCCATGCGCGGTCGTACGCCTTCTCAATATCGAAGAATATTGAGACAAGGTGATTCCTCCTAACAAATGTGTTACGTATCTGCGTTTCCAGCAATACGAGGTTATCAAAGGTCGATCTACCTCTGCGGTAACCACTCTGCAACGGGGAGATGTATCCTTGTCTCTCCAATTCGTACATAAGGCGGGCATTTACCATACGCTCAAAGATTTTGCAAAGACAATTCGTTAGTGCTATCGGTCTGTAACTCAGAGGGTTAGATGGATCTTTGACAGTTTTTAGGATGGGAATTACAGTAGCTTCGTGCCACTGAGCGGGGTGTGTATGCTCAGTCCAAACTCTGTTGAATACCAACAACAGATTGGAAAGCGAAACTGAATTTAAATGGCGAAGCATGTTATAAGTAATTCCATCTGGTCCGGGACTGGTATCGTGGGTATTTGATAATGCTGTTTCCAATTCATACATACTAAACTTATAGTTGTAAGGAGAGGTATCTCGGTCATTAAAGCGCAAAGGCAACCGTTCCGCACGATTCTTAATCGCCAGAAAAGTAGGGCTGTAAGAATCGGTAGAAGAAACTCGCACAAATGTTTGACCGAGAATATTTGCTATGTCTAATGGAGCGAAATACTTCATATTTCCTGTATTTAAAATAGGAATAGTTAATTCATTATATACACCATTAGCAGCCTTTACCTTCTTCCACAAGGTTTTACTAGAAGTATTTGATGTGATGGAAGAAACAAAACTAATCCACGATTCCCTCTGACATCGACGACGAGTTCAACGTGCAATGGCTTTGGCTCTTTTAAAAGCTACTAGGTTCTCTGTCGTAGGATACCTGCGAAATCTATTCCAAAGTCGTTTTTGGTTCTTATAACTGTCACGGCAGGCCCCGTTCCACCAAGGTTTACAAAATTTTCGGGGACGTGGGGAGGATTTTGGGATACAGATGTTTGCAGCAGTTAAAATGCTTTCAACGGTGAGACGTATTGCTTCCGTAATGTCTGCCGCACTAACCATAGATTCAGTGATCACTGCCAGCTGTCTAAAATCAAAACCAATCTGCCCGCTGAAATAGAAAATGTGGCGGGCGGGAAGTCGCACCGCTACTATCAGCATGGGAGACGATAATAGGAAAATGGTCACTATTATATAGATTGTTGCTAACCGTAAAGGTTAGCAATGGCAGAAGTTCAGGAGAACATATGGCCAAGTCTAGACTATGGAAAGTACGTGTGGGCTCATGGAAATATGTCTTTTCATCATTGTTGAGCAGGCAGAGACAGTTATTAGAAATAAACTGCTCGATCTGTTGCCCACGAGAATTTGTTCTGTCCGAGCCCCACAAAGTAGAATGGCCGTTAAAGTCACCAAGTAGAACAAACGGTGCTGGGAGTTGATTCACTAAATTTTCAAGATCTTGTTGACGAATAGAAGTATTAGGAGGTAAATAGATACAGCAGATTGTAATTAAAGATCTTGCATGCACCTGAACAGCAACAGCTTGCAAATCAGTATGATGTGAGAGAGGAGTGCTCGGAAAGGAGTTGGAGGTTAGAATGCATACACCCCCAGAATTATGCGAGCTATTTTCTGCTTCCTTCCGAACAGTATTGTATCCCCGTAATTTCAGCGGGGTGTTTGTTTTCAAGAATGTTTCCTGAATGTTTCCTGTTTTAAAAGAATTATTTGGAGCATTAGATGGAGTTGGCGATAAATCGCAACTCATTTGGAGGTCGTTATCATCCTCTTCAGATGGATGAAGTGAAATGCTATCGGGACTTTTGGGCACGCCACCAAAGATAGATGACAAGTCCTTGCAGACGTTCCCCTGACTAGCAAGTCCCAGAGCGACCGAGTTACTCTTAGTTGACTTTTTCATTTTTTGACGAAGATCCTTTTGAGGGATTGAACGTTTTGAAATCTTAAGTTTTAAGGCTTTGTTAGGTTTTACTCTGTGATGTGATTTTTCCGGTTTATTGGGTTCAGAAGCACTGGTTACAGAATTTTCAGATTCTGTATCTGACACTTTTGGTGGAAAATTAGTTTTTGGCATATTCTGCACACAATTTGCACAGGAGCAATTTACGCAAAATTGTTTTTTGGCAATAGAGGCGTAAGTCATGCCTGGTGTTGGTGTTTGAGAAAGTACTTTTCGCCTGGCTTCAGGGTAAGGAATATCTTCCTTGAATTTGTCCGATACGATCTGTTTTTAAAATATCCAACGGGGACAAGATCGGGAAAAGGAACTGTGGTTACCATCACAGTTAATGCACTTTTCCTGGGCAGTACACTGTTGGTTGTCATGACCTTTTTCTCCACAGCGCACACAAGTGAGAGTTCCGCGGCAGCTGGATTTAGAATGCCCATAACGTTGGCATAGGAAACATCGGAGTGTATTTGGGATATATTTTCTAACGGCCAATTTCATGTAGCCGACTTTCACTGATTCAGGTAATTTAGGGTTGTTAAACGTGAGAATAAAGTGCTTAGTAGGAAGGATTTGTCCATCCCGCCGGATAGTTATACGGCGCACATGAGTTACTCCTTCATGTTTCAGTTCCGAAGTAATTTTTTCAATGGAATCATTAAACAATTCGCCACACGTTATAACACCTTTTGAAGAATTTAGAGTAGTATGAGCACTTACGCTTACAGATATTGTCCCCAGTGTTTTTATTTTCAGTATTTGTTGTGATTGCTTGCGGGAACTCACTTCAACAAGCAAATCGCTAGATCTTAACTTCCGTGTCGACGATACAGTACCAAGAGAACCAGTAATAGCCTTTTCAACGAGAAAAGGTGAAACATTATGGAAGGTCTCATTGTTCGAAGAAATTCTTTTAATTATAAAAAAAATGATCAAAATGTTGAAATGAAGAAGTATGATTGCTTTGTTGCCCACTGAAGGGAGCCGCTTTGGATTTGCCCATACGACATTATAAAGGATTCAGGCCCAGCGGCATCGCCCACCACGGAGCCCTACAAGGGATGACAGTAACTGGCTCCAGTTGTACCTAGCCTCAGCACTTATCATAAGTGCTGAGGCTAGGTACAACTAGCTGGTACCTATACGCTGAGAGTTACCCCTGGGGACAGTGACCACCCTTAACGCCAAGCCCAAGGTGTAACCCCTTCGATTGATCCCTAGCAGACTAGACACTCAGATGGCTAGCTACCGGCCGATTGATACTCCGGGGACCACAGTGCACCACCCGTCTAATGGGTCGCCACGCACGGCAAACACATGGGGGTATTTGCTGTTCATGAGAAGCAAGAAGCAAACAGGTTGGCGACAGCTTCTCATGGAGAGCTCCCTCGCCTACCCTCGAGGGAAAGAAAAAAAGGAGACAGCAGAAGGCGTAGTGGAGAATAAACGTAAAGGGAGTAAAGATCCCTGGGTACCTCGGGATTGGGACACCCGTACTCACCTATAGTAGGTGAGCCCCTGAGGGGAATGAAGTGAGAGGACTAACAGTTACTGATATCGTGGCCAGAGCTTTCAATTTTTGAATAAGCTGCGCTTGCTTTCGAGTACTGACCTCTATAAGCAAGTCTCCAGATCGCATTTTTTTAACAGATGCTGCTTCACCCACTGTTGCGGAGATAGATTTTTGAACTAAGAAAGGAGACACTGTATCAAAAGTTTCATTCTTTTCAGATGTACGTTTAATGATATGAAATTTTTCGAAATGATGTTCAAAATTGGAAGTAATTTGTACCTTATGACGCCCACGAAAGGGACCACGTTTGGAAAAGTCCATACGATATAGTAAGAAATTCGGGCCCGACGGCACCACCCACCATGGAGCCCAACACGGGATGGCAGCCACCGGCTCTAGATATTCCCAGCCTCGGCGCTTACCATAGTGCTAATCGGTACCTATACGCTGGGAGTTACCCCCGGGGACAGTGACCACCCTTAACGCCAAGCCCAAGGAGTAACCCCTTCGCTTGATCCCTAGCAAACTCACCACTCAGGTGTCCAGCAACCAGCCGATTGATACACCGGGGACCACAGTGCACCACCCGTCTAATGGGTCGCCACGCACGGCAAACACGGGGGGGTATTTGCTGTCCATGAGAAGCAAGAAGCAAACAGAGCGGCGACAGCTTCTCATGGAGAGCTCCCTCACCTACCCTCGAGGGAAAGAAAAAAGACAGCCAAAAGCAGAAGTTGGAGGGGAGATTAAACTGAAAGGGAGTAAAGATCCCTGGGTACCTCGGGATTGGGACACCCGTACTCACCTAAAGAAGGTGAGCCCCTGAGTGGTGACCTCAGCTAGGATCATAATACAATCCTACTAAATTTTTATATTAAATACTCCTTGCCAATTATTAATAGAAAAATCACCCCCAACTGGACCAATTTCCAACAAATTCTTTCCACAACTCATTTTAACTGCAACATTGACCCCAAAACTCCTGAACAATTAGATAAACTAGTTGAACACTTTGAAAAATTAATTATTGAAGCCAAAAATGCATTCTCTAAACCAGTTAGCATCACTCAAAACTTTATAGACCCGCAAATAAGATTATTGAGAAAAGAAAGAAATTATGACAGAAAGATCTACCAAAAAACCAGAAACCCAGTTTTCAAGAGTTACATGAATAAATTTAACAAATCAATTCACAAACTTAATGAAAAAACAGAACAAAATAAATTCCTAAATAAGATCACCAACGCTAACCCCGATGACGGCTCCTTCTGGAGCCTAACATCCTCATTCAAAAAGAAAAAACAAAAAATTTCCGCCCTTAACGGCCCGGCTAGTATTGCTAGTACAGATATTGATAAAGCAAACTGCTTGGCAAATAACTTTGAGACACAATTTCAACTTAATAATCTTAATCACGACGAAACAAACACGCTTGTGGATAACACAGTCAAAGACTTCCTGAATTGTCTCCCAAATTATTCTAACGATGTCAGCCCCCCTTTAATCACCGAAATTTATGACTGTATTAATAAACTTAACATTAATAAAGCCCCCGGATTAGATAATATCAACAATAAAGTTATTCGAAATCTCCCCCTCAAATTTATCCTAATTTTGCAAATTATTATTTTTAAAATTATGGCAATTGGCCACTTCCCAAATAAATGGAAAATTGCAGTTGTTGCCCCAATTCTAAAACCAGGAAAGGATCCCGCTGAACCGGCCAGCTACAGACCTATTTCTCTTCTCCCCTCCATCAGTAAAATAAATGAGTATATAATTCTAAAAAGACTTAACACCTTCCTGGATGAAAATAATATTCTATGTCCTGAGCAGTTTGGTTTTAGGAGAAACCTCTCGACCACCCACCAGTTAGTTAGAGTTGTGGAATATGTCGAAGAAGGATTCGCTAATAACCAAAAATCTGCCGCAGTCTTTTTAGACATTCAGAAAGCCTTCGACAGAGTTTGGCAGGACGGCCTTATCTACAAGCTAATCACTTACAACATACCCCAGTACATAATTAAAATCATTATCTCATATCTCAACAACCGATCCTTCCGTGTACGCGTAAACAACACGTTATCAGAAATAAAACCAATTAAAGGCGTAGCGCAAGGATCGAAAATCGGACCCGTCCTATTTTCACTTTACATCAATGATATACCAAAACAATTCAACACAATGCTTTGCATGTATGCAGATGATACAGCAATACTAGCCAGAAACAAAAATCCAAATTTTATTTCAATAGCACTCACCAGACACCTCAGAACTCTTGAAGATTGGTTTATCAAATGGAAAATTGCTATCAAACACATTAAAACTGAAGCTATCCTTTTTAGTAAATTTAATTCTAATAAATCTGTTCGCCCCATTAAAATTAATAATCAAAATATCCCGTGGTCTAAGGAATGTAAATATTTAGGAGTAATTTTAGATAGTAAACTAACCTGGAAATCCCATTTTATTTATACTAAAAATAAGTTTCGAGACCTAAGTCGTAAATTTTATCCCCTAATTTCTTGAAACTCCAAAATGAATAGAGATAATAAAATGCTTATTTACAACGCCTATCTGCGTTCAGTTCTTACGTACGCAAGTCCGGTTTGGGGATATGCTGCTAAATCAAATATTTGAATCCTAGAACTTAAACAGAATAACCTTATAAGAAAATTCTGCACCTGTCGTTGGTACATGCCTAATACAAACATGTACAAAGCACTTGACTGTCCTCCACTTAAAAAATTTATTAAAAAACTTGCTACCAACTTCTTTAAAAATCTTGACTCTAATGACAATGAAGCCATCGCTGCAATACCCAGATATATCCCTAATCTTAATATTAAGCGACCTCGCAATATCCTCTTATAATCTCATATCAATAATAGTAAATACATTATCAATTTATATTAATCTTATATTATTTAATTGAACTTAAAACTATCTTGTCGAAGCCGCATAGACCCAAACCATGTTGCCCCTCCCAGCTCATCCTGACATCCAATTGCAAACCTCCCAGCTGCCCCTTTCCTATTGGCTCTCAAGACTCAGCCTGCTAATCCTCAGCTTCACGATTGGCTCCCACCTTCTCTCTCCTCCTGAGTTCAACAGACTTACAGTTCACTAGGTGACTGTGCCTGGCTTTTCACCTTCATTTTCTTTTCTGGCTTTAGACGTCGATCGGTTAGGTGCGAGGGATTGAGCTGGGTTAGGTTAGGTTAGGTTATTTGTTTTTACTGGCGCAAGAGCCATACTTGGCTATACTGCGCCAAACATATGTTAGATCAACAGGATCATGGTACAATAAAATATTAAAATATCAAAATACAAGTCGCACCTTACATAAATAGAAATGTCTAAAATCATGGAAAACTAGCGCAAAACATGTGTAACATTGGAATAAATTTACAGCAAAGATTAAAATGTGTTAACGAAGAACACAAGGTCATGCAATAAACTAAAGTTTTAAAATCAACTTATAACTACGGGGTAATAATTTTAAAATGTCAAGTTGAAAATAAGATATATGTTTATTTATATTTTGTTGGAATTATAATATGGGAGTATCTTTTCTCCCGTTTACGTGTAGTACTTGTTACAGGTGGAGTTGGAGGACTAGTATCTTCAGATGTGTCCTCTAAGTTTTCGGACATATTATATTCCAGTGTATCACCATCCGATGCACTAGAACACATTTCTGCATCAATATCAGATGCCTGTGGTAATGGATCGCTGGATTTTCCCGAAGGGAGAACATCTAGTGTTTTAGATTCAGAATCGGCAGAACATACAACGGTTGGAGAGTTTTTAATCTTATATGCACCTGTTACACCATTCTTCCCAGAATTTCCCTCTGCGGAAATAGAAAGCTTTCTAGGTGTAGTTTTAAGAAACACTGCACTTTGCTTTTTATCCAAATTAATCTTGTCAGACTTTGAAAGCTGCGATGTTTTATAATGTTTTGATACTTTGTTGATATTTAATTTTGGATTGTCTTTAGGAATCCTATTGTCTTTTTTGAGCTTTTTCCTGTTACTAATTGTTTTAAAATCAGAATAATCAGGCGAACTTACATTAGATTCTGGGACCGAGGAATGATTGATTTTTTCTGCACGTGTACTGGGATTGAATGCTGTTATAAAAGCTTCGTCATGTCTAGGGCAAGTCTCCGAAGGTATATACGATGTTTTGAATCGAATAGATTCGGATGGTAGGACTGCAGATATAATCTGAGTGCTTGTGGTTCCGAATGTTTTATTTATCACAGATGCATAGCTGACTCCTGAAGAAGGAGTGCGAGACTTAACAATGCGTCTGGCTTCGATATAGGAAATATCTTTTTTTACCTTCTCAGCTATCACTTCTTTCTCAAATTTCCAAGCAGTACAGGAACGAGAAAAGGAAGTATGAGAATCTTTGCAATTGAAGCATTTCTCTGGTTTAGTACACGCAGAGCTGTCATGTCCAGCTTCCGCACAGCGTGCGCAAATCAGAGTTCCGCGGCATGAAGCTTGTGAATGCCCAAAACGCTGGCATTTAAAACATCGCAGGGGATTTGGAAAATATGGTCTTACTGCTAATTTCATATATCCTGCTTTAACTGACTCTGGTATTTTAGGAGAATGTAAAGTGAGAATTAAATGTTTCGTATCAACTAGTTCCCCATTTCTTCTGATTTTGATACGACGCACATGTGTAACGCCAATGGCCTGAAAATCTTTGCAAATTTGCTCCACCGGAACATTGAAAAGTTCTCCACAAGAAATCACACCTTTTGAGGAGTTTAGAGATGCGTGTGGAGTAACAGAAATAGGGATAGTACTTAGAGATTTCATTTTAATAATTTGTGCTGCCTGCTTATGAGATTAAACCTCAATAAGCAGGTCTCCTGAACGTAGTTTCCGAATAGACTTAGTATTACCAAGATTAGATGATATCGATTTTTCTACCAAGAACGGAGAAACAGTATGAAAATTTTCATTTGTATCGGATATGCGTTTCAAAATAAAAAATGTATCAAATGATTTTCTTAATTCAACTTTATCATTGAGATGCCCACTGAAGGGAGCACGGTTTTTACTGCCCATACGACATTGATGTTGATTCAGGCCCAGCGGCATCGCCCACCACGGAGCCCTACCAGGGATGGCAGTAACTGGCTCTAGATAATCCTAGCCACAGCACTTTCCATAATGCTAACTGGTACCTATACGCTGGGAGTCACCCCCGGAGACAGTGACCACCCATAACGCCAAGCCCAAGGAGTGACCCCTTCGCTTGATCCCTAGCACACTAACAACTCAGGTTGATAGCTACCGGCCGATTGATGCACCGGGGACCACAGTGCACCACCCGTCTAATGGGTCGCCACGCACGGCAAACACGCGGGGGTAATTGCTGTCCATGAGAAGCAGGAAGCAAACAGAGCGGTGACGGCTTCTCATGGAGAGCTCCCTCACCTACCCTCGAGGGAAAGAAGAAATAGGAGACAGCAGAAGGCGTAGAGGAGTGTCAAACTAAATAGAGTAAAGATCCCTGGGTACCTCGGGATTGGGACACCCGTACTCACCTAAAGAAGGTGAGCCCCTGAAGGGGGGATTGAGCTGGGAGATTGTGAGTTAAAATTTTTTGAACTGCTGCCGAACTTGTTCTTTTCAGAACTCCGCGGAAATGAGGTTTGTTCCTCATGGAGGGAGAGAAGAGGGTTTGCGTTCATGAAGCGTCCATGACGATTGACGAGAACGTTGCCGTCCCAATACCTACATGCCCAAAGAGACATAGAGTTGAGGATGGTATAGAATTATACAGAAAAGAGATTATGACGACGCAGGAATTGATCCTTACCCTTCAGGATAAAGATAAGCTTTCCTTTGAATACCAGTATGCCCAGGAAAGACACACCCAGGCAATGAAAAGAATAGAGCACCGAAGGGTGAGTTGGTTTCATATCCTGCGTGCGAGACCCCTAGGCTGTGTAGATCAGAGCTAGATTATGATAGTTTAAGCGAGAACGAATTCACACTAAAGCACAAGAAAAAAACGGCTAGGAACTCTCCTAGGGCCTTAACCCCTGAGCCAATTTCTACTCAAAATAGATTTAAAACCCTTACTCAGGAAATCCCACCGAAGGAAAATAATAAAACCACTGAGCATGGATTTCGGACTCAAGAATAGTGTTTATCCAGTGAATTCTGCCGAACTTATTGAAAACGAATCAAACAGATCGTCACTACTAAAAAGAAAGAAATAACAGACTTTGTTGATGAAACAACTGTGGTGGTATAAATGGAAGCAGCAATATCTCTTGGACCTAAAAACTGCCCATTTTCTTAAAGATCCTCATTCCCAAAATGAACTGAAAATCGGAGATGTTGTCCTTATCGAAGACAACATTAAAAATAAACTCCTTTGGAAATTGGGAAAAATTGTAAACATCTTTGTTGGTCGAGATAATAAAATCCGTTCTTATGAAGTAAAAACTACCAACGGACTATTGAAAAGGGCAGTACAACATCTCTACCCATTGGAACTGTAAAAATTTCATAACTTTGAACTCTAAAGTTGAATTTTTTAGTAATTTTCACTTCTAAACTTGCTATGAACATTGAACTATGAACAGTTTTCACAATTTCAGAGACTCTAATTTGAAAATTTATTCATTACTATTATTATCGAAGTTTCTTAATTATTCTTTTAAATACCCCTTTTTTTTCTTCTTTACTGAATCTTTATGTGCATTTATATGTTCATTGATTTATATGTGTATTTTATGTGTTTATTGAAATATAGTTAAATTTATGTGTGAATAGTTTAAATGTTAGTAATTGTTAATAATTATTCGTAATTTTTTGTTTTGCTAGTATTTGTATTGAAGTTTAATTTAGATTTGTGAACTCTTAACAGAGTTCAAGTGGGGAGTGTGTGGAAAATTTAGAAACAGCCTATAGATGGCGCTCTCGCCAGTATAAAAATTGAACTCCTCACCTGAGAACTTTAGAGATTTTGAGAATTCTCGTATTAGCATCCGTCGTAGACGGACGTGTTTTGAGATTATGGATGAGAAGGAAGGCGATGAGGGCGATATGGACGCCCAAGACGACGTTATAAATCTGAGTACAGCTGGAGAGCAGTTAGCTCTCTGCCAAAGAATAACAAACCTGACCTTGAAAATTAGAAATATTTAAGCTGAAATCCCGGTCCTGACAAACCAAGTGCAGCTATTTAAGACCCTTCCACCAGAGCAGTCTGACCAAGAATTTATCCAGCATAAGATAGGAGTCATCCAAGATAAGAAAAAAGAGGAAACTCGCCTAGCGGGTGAGTTGAAAGTTCTTTCTTGCCCTATAGAGTGGTGCAAAATACACAACATAATGAGAGTCGCGCACATTCAAGCTATTAATTCAAATAAAAGACAAATCACCCCACCAACTTCTAGAGTTAATTCACCCACTAAAATAACCGAAAAAGACGGTTTCCAACTTGTCCCCCCAACTAATAAAAAACACGCCCGTTTCAATGTTCCTACCCCCGAACCAATAACCACTTCCAATAAATTTGACACACTTAATATAGTTCAAGATAAACCTATCATTCCCCCAATAATGCTCCAGATCAAAAATAAGTATACTTTAATTCTACAGGATATAAACAGGAAATTCCCAGGAACAACTAACTCCCACTCAAACGGTTATATACGAATAATCCCCAAAGATGAAAATGACTACAGAAATATTATCCACCCGCTCAAAGATAACAAATTAAACTACTACACAATTACTCCTAGAAGTGAAAGACCCCTTAAAGTTGTAATAAAAGGTCTTCCCATAAACTGCAATACAGAAGAAATTAAGGCCGAACTCACAGCAAACAACTTTATTATTGAAAAAGTCACCCAATTAACACAACAACGTATAAGGCTACCTCTACCAATATTTTTTGTTCAACTCACTAGATCCCCTAACGCAGAAAAAATCTATAATCTCAACTCTCTACTGTATCTCAAAATTAAAATAGAAAGCTTTCAGAAGCGCTCAGGGTTCACTCAGTGCTGGAACTGTAATTTCTTTCACCACAGTTCAACCACCTGCGGAGGCTTACCAAGATGTTTAAAATGTGGAGAAGCCCACAGAACCAGAGACTGCCAAATCCAAACAAAGATTGATACTCCGAAATGCATCAACTGCGGTCAACTAGGCCACGTCGCTTTATGGAGGGGATGTGAGAAATTCTAAAAATTAAAACCCCAATCTCAAGACAACCAACAAAACATTCAATAGCAAACCAATAGACAATAGATCTTATGCCAATGTTACTAACAATCAACAACAAAAAATTGCTGACCCAGTTTCATCCTCCATTCCTCCTCAACAGATGTCGCCACTACTGCAAACAGCCCATGACCTCCAGAAGGAAATCTACATAAAAGATTTGGTTGGGTGGTTGGGTGGTTGGTTGGTTTAGTTTCCTGGCACAAAAGCCAAACCTGGCCATTCTGCGCCATACAAATGGTAACAATT
>JAPMOQ010053726.1:0-16297 GCA_026543055.1 Argiope trifasciata | reverse complement strand
ATGGAAATAAATAATCTATACTTATAATAAAGCTTGTAATAATTAATGAAAAATCAGTCAGTACTTGTTATCATTAAGGTTTGTATTCGTTGATGAAAATAAATAATAATAAATAAATAAGTGAAACTGAAATCTACGATCTCAAATTATCCTGTGAGAGTATTATATATATATATATATATATATTCATTTCTTGTTTTTCTAGCAGGCAAATAAAGTTTTGAAGCTTAAGAGTGCCATATACTGAGAACAAAACCTGATGTCGACGAAAGCGCCACCTATCGTTGGGGGAGAAAAGGCGTTACCAAACTAACGAAGGAAGGTTTGATTGACAAGCCGAATAACACCCAACAAGAAAAGAATTCCTAGTCCCCGGGAGATTTTGCTGTGTGGGAGTGTGTCATTCAGAAGGTCAACCGACCCACCGAACTGCCCCCAATAAAACTTTCTCTTATTTTTTGAAGAGATCTTCTGAAAACCGACACTGTCTTTGTACATCACGAGAGGGGTTTTTTGAACCACCCAAACTTGTTTGGAAAATATACTCTTTGAGTTGCACAGAAAAATCATTTTGAGGGCCGCGTGAATAGGACTCTTAGAACATAGAACACATCACTGATTAATTATTGAAGTACTTCGATTTAGGGACATTTAATCGCTCTTCATAATTCTGTTAATTAAGATTAGAGAATCCAGTAATTTAGAAGGAGTAATTGAATAATTTAATATTTATAGTATTTCGTTTAGCAAGACTTCATTTTTAGCAATAAATATGATTGCTAATTTTTTAATCCAAGGGAATTGGGGAAGATCTATGTGCTTATGTAAATGTAAGACCTCAAACTCATCCCTAAACAATGAGCTCAATCTTTTCTCTCAAAAGATTTAGTACTAATAGCGAATTTAAAGAAAATTTCAATAATTTTTTTAATTTTATATTTTAAAATTATTTATTTAAAAATATTAAATAGGCTTGAATGAGAAAGGAAACGAATAAAAGTGAATTTTCCAACTCATGCTACGTATTTGATATGTCCTGGTATTTCTGTGTAGCTGGGATACTAATTTCTCCCTAATTTTCGGAAAAAAGAGAATGTCCTAAATTTTAATTAAATGAGTCATTTGTACCACATTAAAAAGAAAAAATGACTATTTTGAAAATAATGTTAGAAAAGTAAGTAATAGCATTTATCCTATGTGGAATATAACCAACTGAATATGAAATAAGTATAAATTGGAAGAAAAAATAATTAATGAAATTGCATACATTATATTAAATGTCTTCTGGTTCTGGAATGTTTCAACATGAAAATTCATCTTGGCTTTGTAATAATGTATATAATATGGTCACATATATTTAACAAATAAAAGAAAAAATAACCGTAAACTTTTCTTTCTCTGATATCCGGAATAAATCAAAACTTTTCCGCATTTCTGAAGACTCATCAGTTTTTTTAAAAATTTGTAAGTAATTAAAATTTAAAAAGAAAATTGTTTAATGAGATTCAATTAAATAAATTAGTAAGAATGTTGCTTCGCTCAAAATAGAAATTATGATTATTCATATATAACCATAAATTGTAAGAAAAATAGTAGTAAAATATATTGTTACATGAATGCCAATGCACATTAAAAAACCTTATGTCTCTGTCATATAAGAAAAAGTTTTTATGAAAGAAGTGATCAACTTAGTTTTACTTAATTTTTATTATCCAGATTGATTGGTTGCTAAAATCAGCTTGCTTTGGATCACTTACTCACGAGAGTATATTTAACTTCAAATTCTATAGATATGCAACGTTTACTAATAGTTTTTTTAAAAAAACTTATGCTGTTCCACATTCTGTCCAAGGCATCTTTCTAATTTTCAATTATCTCACAAAAATGGGAACTTGGAAAAAACGAATGTATTTAAAGTTTAATTAATACAAAAACTTTCTCATTCAGCATTGTTTATGCGCATTACAGATTATATTCTCATCTAATGTAATTATTTTCACTAACATTGATTCTTATACATTCAATAATTTATTACATTAAAGAGTCACAGGATTTAAAAATGGATGCACTTAATAAAAATTTCACTGTTGCATATTTCCGAAACCTTACTTGTAAGTATAAGTTTAAAAAAGTATATTAAAATTATATTTTTATATCGTTATGTAAAAATAAACCGTTTTTTCATAATATCATCATAAAAAAAATTAAAAAGAAATATTGGTCGCAACAATAAAAGAGAATTGGGTTTCATTTCAACAATTAAATATATATTAAAGTAAAATACGTTTACAATATTTTTTTAATATAGATTAAAAATATGAAAAAACAATGTGCAGCAAAAGAGTGACATTATTAATAAGGTTATTCTTTGAATTTAAAAATGTTGAAAAAACTTTTTGAGCTGTAAAATTTTAGGAAATCATCACATCAAATGCCAAAATTTCACTTCATTTTTAATTAATCAAAATGATCATTTTTCAGTCACTTGGAAGCTGCTCGTAATACTTGGTTTTTACTTGTTCTGTTCAATAATTATTTTCTCAAAACCCAAATATAACCAATGTAAATACGCGAATAGATTGAAAGATCAAAAGTAAAATATATGGGTACAGAAATGCTAATATACATTTAAATATATATATATTGGTTTGTTGTCATTTTGCTGTTGAAATTTTTATTTAATGATAACAATACATGAAAACTTCTCTAAAAGCGTTATTTAAGGTTTCTATAATAGTTCTCAAATCACTAATGTAATTAGCAGATTTTGCACGGAGTTGCCCGTAACTTGATAAATATTACCAAAATCAGAATCAGAAACATAAAATAAAGCTATTAAATTGTATTGATCCTTAAAAAGTTAAAAAATAATAATTTTAGACGTTTTTTTAATATTTTTTGAGAAAGATATTGCTTAGCGAACTAATGTAATATACATACATTTTATTTTATTTTAGATCACAGCAGTTTTTGAAGAAAACGTTTTCAGAAATATGAGAATATTCAAATATTAGTAAATAAAAGAGGATATAGATTTCTTACATCTTACCTCTCTTTAAATTAATTTAATTCCAGTAATTATTTTTCTGATAAAAGCAATATAATTTTTCCATTAAGAATAAAATTTATTACCCTTTATTACAAAATATGTAAATAAGATGAACGTTATGTACAAGATCAAATTTATGAAACATTGATAAAAATCATAGACAGAATAGCAACGAATTACAAAAAAAAAAGAAAAAAAAAGTGTAGTTATAAAATTGTGTAGAGAACAAAAAACTTTGGATACATTCTTATTTATTTGAAAGTGTTTTATTTAAAGGTGTTTTCTCCTTTTTTTTTTTTTGCTTTTGGGCCTCAATAATAGTAGATAGATCCCGAATTTTTATATATCTTGGTTCAACAAGTTCTGGCAATAAATAGTTAAAATAAAAGAAGCTCAATTTTTTCTCCATTTTTTTTGGTTGCCAAAATCTAACATCATGAGTTATTTTTCCTTTTTTTTACCCCTTCTCCGTCCACATCGAAAATATACAAAAACATCTTTGCGTCATACGCAGCTGACCCTGCACTTGAAAATAAAACTTACGGTTCTCATTTACAGTTGTTTTGCCATCTTTGTTTAATTTCCAAAATGGATTTTTTTTCTTTTATTGCCTCATCTGGAGAAATATTTCTATAGGATGTTGGGTATTTTACTTCAATAATCCCATCATTACCAATCAGCCCATCCCCTGCGCAGATGACCAGCTGTATGGTAAATAAAATAATAATAAAAAAAAGACAGAAAGAAAATGTTGAGGGGAAGACGTAGTGAAAACCAGATAAGAAAAGTTACAAACAATCAGAGGGTAAAGGGAGGGGTTATGGAGTATTCCTCCGCGAATGGGTGGAGTTAAAGGAGCTTTGGGGGGGAAGTGTAAACTATTTTTCCAATTTAGGTCTAAAATACTGTTTTTACACATTTTTTTTTTTAATTTTTATATTCATCGGAAAGAAGATACCCAAACGGATGTTTCATACTTGCTACTTTTATTTTATTTATGATAGATTTTTTAATAAAAATGTTTAAATGGTGCAGTCGAAACTATGTGATATTTTAATAAATATTTAAAAAATACTTTAAAAAGTCCAAGAAAAAATTCCTTAGACAGAAACCTGTGTTTTTATTCCTTCTACCAATTGCAGTTGATTTCATAAAACAGAAACCGGAATATCTAACGGAAAAAGATCTTAGTATTTTCTCTATAGGATAACATTACGCTTGAAAATTGTAGGTGGCGTGTATACGGCACTCTTAAGCTGTTTTTTTTCTTTTGCTTTTCTAAATGGTGTGTTGCACACCTACGAGAGATTTTCTTTAAGTTGAACCTCAAAGCTGAAGATTTCCTTTGTTATTTTTTGAATTGTAGGTAATTTCTAAGGCAGAAGTTTTCAAAATTTTAGTTATAATTCCACTTACAAATTATATTTCTATTGTATAGAAATTCTTATTTATAAAGAATTTCTTGAAGATCTTCGGGGATGTAATTACACAGAGAACACTTTGAAATTAGAAAAAGAAGCCGATATGAGTTAGAATACAATATTTATAAATTAAAAAAGTTTTTAAAATATATAGGGGGGGGGCTGTAGTGAAGCTTCCTTTATAAACAGCGTCCTATAACAGCAACGCTCTGAAAACTTGGATTTGGAAGATAGAATGGTTTGTTGCACTCCTACGATTTTGTTTCAGAAGTCTGAAGATTTCCCTTGTTATTTTTTGAGTTATAGGTAATTTCTAGAAGTTTTCAAAATTTTAGTTATATTTTCGTCAACAAATTATATTTCTATAGTATAGATTTTTTTATTTACAAAGAACAGCATTTGAATAAATATTAGTGAGATTGAAACATTTACAGCCAATTAATCAAAAAATAATAAAGAATCCGCCCGGAGGACTTTCTCAAAGGTCACTCTGAGGCAGGGATTTTTTTTGTGAAGAGTCTGATTTTGGTCCAGAAATTGACCCCTCGTGACCCAAAAATCGCAGAATATTGAGTCTGAACTGAAGGCTTCATAAAATTCTGTAAAAAAGTTCGTATATTTTTTGTTTTTGGATAGATTTTATTTGCAAAGAATTTTTTAAGATCTTGGATGATGTAATTATATGGAAAACATTTTGAAATTTTAAAAAAGCCGATATGAGAATACAATATTTATAAATTAAAAAAATTAAATATATTCAGGGTGGTTGCAATGAAACTTCCCCTATAAATAACATCCAACAACGCAAACGGGGGAAAGAATTGTAATGAGATTCGGTACACAGAGTCTAAAAGAGATGCGCTCACGGAATTTCGAAAAAAAAAGTTCAAAAATGCCCACCAGAGGGAGAATATTTCAGGATATTTCCCGTTATTTAAATGTCCACTTTACCGGTCGAATTATTACGAAAATATGAATATCTCGACTTCTAATGATAGTTGAAACAAAAGTAAACCTTTTTTGGAGAGCTCAAAGACTGATTTACCCAATGAAAGTATTTTTGGAAAATGTCACTTTTTGAGAAAATCGACTTGTTCGGATACTTTAAAATAAATAAAAAAAAATCCCCTAATAGAAAGACTTATTTTAGATTTCGTTTTTCTCGATTTATAGACAAGCATGTTACACATCACCGAAAATACGAAGAAACAAACTAAAACTTCCTCTCTTACTCTTGAAACTATAACTGGATTGGGAATAATATCTCAAAGGAACTTTAAGAGGAATGTTTGCCTCCTCTGGGAATGAAACTTGTCAATAGTGAGCGGGGGGAAGTCAGACCCCCCTAGTATCGAATGAACGTTTAGTTTCGGGCTCCGCTTACAAACATTTCCCAACTGTTTCTCAGCTGCGCGATGGATTGAATTTTGGATTTAAAGGCGGAAGAATTCACTAAACTACGCCAGACATACAGTTGGAATAGAAAAAGCATGTCTATATGTAAAAATATGTAAAATTAGAAGCTCATTTTTTAAAAATTACTTGGCAATGCCTCTTAAAATTGAACGATATTTAATGTCTGATGCACATAATGCAACATTAAAACTTGAGCAGGCGTCTAATCGTTGAGGGAGAGTAGAGATTGTTAAAAAACACCCGGAGAATCAATGAAATAATCTATACTTAAGTGCCAGATACATTTAAAGGAAAACATATTACACACACACACACATATATACATATACATCTGAATGTCTCTCTCTCTCTCTCTTTCTATATATATATATATATATATATATATATATATATATATATACACAGAGCTATAGATATAGATGAATATTACACCATACCACGTTCTACCTATTGCCCCATATTTCCTCTATCAAATAACATTATCCAACTGTTTGCAAATCACATTAAAACGATCCTTGTCATCTTGAAAATGATAACTTCCTTTACAAAGAATGGAATTTCTTTAAGTACCCACAGAGACACACTGCTTCAAAAAAAATGAAAACAAAAACATAGAGAGGTCCGCTGAATAGTTATTTCTCCGCGTGCCACAGACATTCAGCTTGTCTGCTTCATATGAAGCTCGTCCCCGTATGGCAAAGGTGAAAAAGGCAATCACTTTAACGGGGGCACAAACTCAAAAGCGCTGCCGAACATCGGGAAGGACTCCTTTTTTCCTTCTGGAGAAGAGTCGCGGTGCTCAGACTGAATAGTTGATGAAGTCGGAAAATGGGGTTCTTCACACTTAACGCTCATTCGCGGCTCTATGTTCATTGGATTTTGCAGAGTCTCCGCATAGTTAGAAGAGAAATGCACTTCAGAGCCCAACTTTGCAAACTTTTTCCCCGTTTATCATTTTATAGGAATGGATGGAACTGTTCTCAATTCAAAAGTTCACATGGATTGACTAGGACATATGCATTTATCGATACAGCTCCAATTTTTGATAAGAAATTGTTTTACGAAAGAAAATAGTTTTCACAGAAATGGACATTGACCAGAGACGACATTTAGTAAAATAGGGAAGAATATCGAATTCGGAATCTTGTCTAAACTGTGTTTGTATCGTAACTTCTATTAAATATTCGGGGTTTGTGATGATGATGTCGTGACCGTGTTTCCACGGAAAGGGGGTGCAGTAGCTTCTGAGGGTAAAGACTCCGGAGCACCCAGAGGGTAGAAGTCTCACTTCTAGCTCAAAGGAAAATGACACACACATTCGCTTGCACAGCCCCTTTTTACAGTGGGGCTCATTGATACATCTCACGGATCGAACACAGAACAACCATGCCCTAACAGGGACTCGAACCCGAAGCGCCCAGATCTCGGAGAAGACACACTACTCCTAACCCATTACGCCAGCCTTTGTTGCCTGTAAAAAGTACAAATTATGTTGCAACGATTTAATTGCGATGCATTTCAAAATTTTAAAGAAACACAGTACCTAAACCACTTTTTTTTTAATTTAAGCATTATAGAAAAAAGCGTTATAGTAAGACATGTTAACATTGATATAAAAACTACCGGAAATTAAAAAAAATTAATCTGCTTGCTTACATGAAATTTGAACAAAATTTGAAAGTTCTTTAAGAAAAAAAGCCTTAGCATTTTAAAATCAAAAAGGTGTTGAAAACTGAACATGGAGAAAAAGATATTTAAAGTTTTGATTTTCATTCATTTATTTACTCTTTTTTTTTTTTTTTTCTCAAGCAAATATTTTTCAAAGATTTAAAAACTATACAGTTTGAAATGCATATGCAAACTATATAGTTTTAAAAGTATTTTCAATACTAGATATTTTAAAAAGATTTAAAAATTTAATTACACATTAGCGAATTATTTTTTTAATTGTTATTTCTTGCAGTTCAGACTTTCCTCTTTGAAAAACAGTTGATTTTTTCTTGGGAAAGGAAGGTCTCACCTACCATCCAGGGTCACAAAGTTTTTCAGCTAAAATGTGTCTTCAGTTTTCTCAAAACCTTCATTGCCAAAAAAATTCTCCACCGTTAACAGGACATTTCAAAAACTAGTAGATGCATTTACATAAACATATCAGTGCGTGGTTTAAATAATACGGGCAATGAAATGAACCAAAAGATTGATTGTCGGTGAAATACTTTTTCATTTATAGGGGTTTTAAGAACAATTAAGTTGGAGATTTACGGGAAAAAAGGCATCTATGCGTATATTTTTACTCATCACCTCTTTGCATCGCAAGATTTTTCTTACATGTTGGTTCATTTCCTTCATCTTCATATTCTATGACTTGTGTGCAAACTAAAATAGGATTGTTGCATGACCATTTTTTGTAGAGTGTGAACAGTATTGGTTCAATTTCATTAAAATTGACTACCAATTTTCCTATTTCTCAAAATATATTATATTTTCAGATAATTTTTTTGTATTTATAATATTTCGTATCATAATCGACAATATATAGCTAAACACCTTAGTTTTAAATACTTTATAAGAATCCAATTTTTCAAAAATATTCCTTCCAACGTAGTCGAATACCTTAAAACCCGCGATGCCACGATTCAATATTTGATGATATTCCTCCTTCATAGGAAGCCTGCAGGAAGCTGCCTCTTTTATAGGAAGCCGCACTTACCTTTAATTCGCGAAAGAAACAATTGATTCCCTTTGTAGGGAAGAATCCACATTTTTGGTACAAAGTTTTTACTTAGTCATCTCAAATGCTACGGGGAGCACAGTTGTGAGATCAAAGTTCTGGCTCCGGGGCTAAATGGATATGAATTGAATTCCATTTCCGGTAAGTGGTCGCTCTTTCCTTCTTCCACTGAGAGGGGTGATTCGGTTTTCGGGGATTCCTTGAGTGGTTTGGAACCCGAATGTTTACAAAGTTTCATTTAAGAGAACGCCGACTTTTGTTTTTAAATATTTGCCGAAGGCTATTCGTGTTTTGGTTTATACAAGGAGGCGTTTGAAGAATGATTACTCGGCTCGTTATACTTAAGATATTTAAATGCGCTGAAGGCTTTGATGTTGAAAGTGGATGATCATTTCGTAAAAGGCGATGGGTTTTTTACCAAAATGTATTTGGATAATGTATTCATTCATGTTTTAAATTTGAGAACTTTCCGTTTTATGTAAAGTGATATTGGTTATGATTTTATTTTTTAAAAGTCTTAAAATCAAAGTCAGTATCGTTTAGTACAATTGTACAACAATTTATAATAACGTCGTTTAATAATGATACCATAAATGTATAGTCATCTCGTTTAATAATTGTACTAAAAATGTATAATCATATCGTTTATAAATTGTTTAAAAAGTGTATAGTCATGTCGTTTAGTAAGTGCACACAAAATGTATAGTAATGTTGTTTAGTAATTGTGCAAAAAATTCATTAGTCATGTAGTTTAATAACTATACAATAAATGTATAATTGTAATTGTACAAATCTCAATAATTGTACAAAAATATATAGTCATATCGCATAATAATTGTACAAAAGATATATAATCATCTCTTATAGAAATTGTACAAAAAGTGTATTAATAATGTTGTTTGGTAATTGTGCAATAATTTATAATAATGTTGTTTAATAACTATACAATAAATGTAGCCATATCTCTTAGCAATTGAATAAAAAGTGTATAGTCATGCCTTTTAGAAACTGTACAAAAAATGCATAGTAATGTCGTTTAATAATTATACCATAAATTTATAGTCATATCTCTTAGTAATTGTACAAAAAGTGTATAGTTTAATATAACTTCCTACTATTTTCGCATACATCATTAATCATATGTTTTATAATATTATATGATTTTTCAACATGCGTCGGTGATAGTTTAAATATTTAATAATACTATGCATATTTTTGTGTGCATAATGTTTGCCTATTTTAGTGTGCATATAATTTGTGCATAATATTTTAATACTAAAGTCTGATATTTTCTTCTCGTTCAAGTCAAAATGCCGTCGGAATTCCTGTTCACTTGAGGTCAAAGCAGTAAACTTTGACGTAGACGAGCCCCCCATTGGGCGACCCCTAGCGAAAGACTCCTCAGATGGATCCGGCCTAATGAAAAAACCCCGTGACAACCTCCCCCCCTAAACAAGGGATGTTGGAATGCATCAAATCGGTGTGTGATGTAATAGAAGAAGAATGGACTTCCTATTGTTCTGGAGAGAAGTTTTGGAGGACTGAAATGATCATTTTTATTTTATATAATAATAGGTTTATGATATATATATATAACTGATAATGATAATGTCTCATAATGAGTTAAAAATAATAATGCTCTTACAGGATAATTTGAAATTTGAGATCGTAGATTTCGTTTTCACTTATTTATTTATTATTATTTATTTTCATCAACAAATACAAAACTGAATGATAAACACTGGTGACGATACTCTCCGTTGCGATCGCAGGCCCTTTACAGACGGCTGAAAATACGGCGACTAATAATTCCATATCTGTCAAATCTACGGCGCATTAGAGCCCTTGTGAATATCCCCCCTACTTCAGTGTAGCTATTAATGCAATTTCCCATTAGCCGAAAATGCCCGATTGGCTCCGGAGATAGGCGCAGCGAGTGCCACGACCACGACCCCCGATAACAAGGCCCCTGTGGTGTTTCGTGACGTCACAACGAGCGGTGACACTTCATTCTCCTAACGTTGAGTCTCTGCGCGCCAGACAGGCAGATGGAATTATTTTCCCTTGTTCATATCGTTTCTTTAACATCCATACAATGCAAATTAATACACATATATTGTCGAACCCATTAGTAATTAAATTGCAACCGCTTTCCACATCACCATGGAGGTACGGCGCCTGGTATGCATTACCTTTTTTGAATTAAGTGCAGGACAGGTTTCCCAGCAGGTGTATCTCCCCTAGATTTAAAACTATTTATTTTGCAAAAAAAACTAATAAGTGAAAAATATTATTGATAAATTTCAAGACAATTCTACAGAAAAATGGTTTTAGTACTATTTTCTGCACGTCAAATCCTGGAAAGCAATATTTTACAAAATATTATTCCATTCTATTCACACTTCAAAAAACATAAAACAAAACTTCAGAAAATTTACATTTTTGCTGATTTTTTTTATTATTAGTACTTTTATGGTACTTTACTTATATTAGCTTTTTAAGCTTAAAAGCTTTTAAGCTTCTTCCCACCCAACAACAATTCTTCCTTACTTTTAATTTTCTGAATTTAATTTGCTGATTTTTTTGATTAAGTTGACATATTTGTAATTCTATTTTCTATCTGTACAATGGCAGTATCAATTACTCAGATATTTTAAAACCTAAATTTCTTTACTTCATCTCCTGTTATTTCGAAATATAATCTTTTTCTTTTTGGAATTCGGTTTTTTTTTTTTTTTAAATCTTCGGAAATATTGAAATGGCATCCTATCAGTTTTGCTTCGTATAAAAATGCATTGAACTTTCTACTGAAACTTTGAACTTTAATTTTAATTTTACGTATCAATCTAAAGTACTGAATCAAAATCAACTGTTTTTACTTGAAATAGTTCATTGCTAGTGTTAATTTTGGGAAATATTAAAAGCTATGCTATTAAGTATAAAATAAATAGCATTTCTTTTATAAAATCCAATGTTTTACCTTTGGATACTGCTGTATTATCTCTATTTGCTTTAGTAAATCGTTCTAGGACATGATAATAATAAACAAATGTATATTCAAATTTTTTCAAAAACTGTATATACATAGCTTTAACTGAATCCATTTTAGTTTCCCAAAAAGTATAGAAAAGCACATAAAAGTTGCAATATTCATTTTTTTTTTTTTGCAATATATACTGCTGGAAATGGTATCACAAACTAATAAATTTTAAAAATGTATGATGTGCAAGACATATAAATTGTCTGTGGATTTAGGGCATCTTTTCTAAATTGTAAAATTTAATACTTTCCCATCGAGTTGCTATCTTTCCCTTACGCTTATCCTCTATAATTCCTAATATTTAAATGCAGTTCACTTAATTTTTTCAAAAGAGTTTTTGCTAGTCTTTCTCCAGTCAGATTGATTACTTTAATAAACCCTATAAACATCTAATTTATATTTAATCTTTTCTCTTCAATGTTTTCAAACTTAATAATTGTTGAAGTGCGTTTGTTTTTAATGAAAAAAAAAAAAATCGAGATTATAATCGATATGGATACAGCTGTAAGTGGATGATTTCATATATTTTAATTTTGCAAAGGATTTCATTTCAATAACACAGGAATATTTTGTTCATTTGATCACAGTGCTAAATGATGCCCAATTCCAATTTTCGAATTTTTTTTATTCAGTTTATATTATATATTAGCACAACGTAGTATTTACTAAATTATTCGATTAAACAGACAAAAATTTTTAATATTAGGTGTTCCTATTATTTTCATGGCTTTCACGAAATGAAAGGTTGTTACATGATAAATATAGAATCATAAAAACAATTCTTTGAAGCAGTAATTTAAGCCGTTCGATTTTTTATTCATATAAATTTATTTGGTTTTCATCTACAGTAAAATAAAAAAAAAGTTTATTTAGTAATTTTTTCCAACCAATAAAGAAATTAAAGTGACAAATAAAACGTTCATGATTCTGAATTACAGTTGACAGCTCTCTCCAGCTATTATAGCCATCTATAAATTTTGTAAATGTCCTCTTTTTCCCTTCATCTCTCTCTTTTTATTTTCGAACAAAAATTGTGGAGTCTTCGTTTTCAAATAAATTAACCTGCTACAAAAAAAATTAACTAGTTTTCTCTATTTGGCCTTTTTTTAAGTATAAGAAGTGGAAAAGTGGAAAATGATCTACCTTCAGCTCTCTTAGCAAAAATTTCATTTTGTTGTGCAAGTCCGTTTTTAAATTATTCTAAACTTGTCAGTTATAATACTGAAACATAAATCTGGATCACTTAAATTTATTTGCTCATAATTGCTATTGCCCTTTTCGTCGTTATTTTCAGATTCGATTCTATTTATATAAACATACAGTTCTTCAATAAATTTCCGTTTCTACATTTTCATTACAAGCTTATGCAGTTTTTGTGGTGCCTTTTAATTCAGTTGGAGCTGCAATTGTGATTTCTGAAGTCGATGCAATATCATTACTATAATTACTTCATAAATTAAAAAACATGTCTAGTTGAAATTTAGCTTTTAAACCTTATCCTTTTCTGCTAACTTTTTTTAAGAGATAACTTTACTAAATTTGTCAAGTTTTCTTTTCTTTATAGTTTTAGAAGAGCTTTTCAAACTGTCATTTAATTTTTTACAATAATTATTCAATAACAAATTTACAGCTGACCAAATTATCATTCTATAAACATTTTCTGGTTTATGTCCTGAAATGCATTCGCCATAATCATGTATTTGTTCCTCATTCACTAAACTATTGAAAATTATCTCTGCTGCTAAATATTTTTGATTGGAAAATTTCAAAAATTCTTCTTCATGTATGGTACATAGTTTCTGAATTATTATGTAAGAATATAAAATTACATTTACAATGCATTTCTTGGGGTATAAAAGTTTACCTCGGCTTAAATTTTGAATTAAAGTAGTTGAGCAGTCCAGTTCTTAGTTAAAGTTTAGTTTAAATACAGTAACAAATATACAACATAAAACTATATATAATAATAAGAACGGATAATTTTTAATTTGTTTACTCTCAGGTATTTATCGCTGTTATACAATAAAATTTAAATATGAAAAAGCTGTTATACATGCAATAGTAAACAAAGCATGAAAACATAATTGTGGAAAATATTCTAATTATTGTTGACAGTAATATTTCCTACATTACAGCATTTTATGAAATAATTTTTTTTATAATGCACTTGATTAAAATCACGAATAATATATATTACTGAACTGTTAATTTTTTAAAGCGAAAATAAATGACTTTTCATATAGAAATATTTGACATTACTTTAAAACAATTAAATGAGCTTACCCTGCTATGCGGAGATGGATAAAATCCTTCACGATGTATGGCATTTAACCATTTCTTTTTGAGCTCTTCATTTTTAGGAAAGGCAAAAACACTTACTCTTGGGCCATTCCTGTAATTTCCTTTACAGTTTGGAACACAACAGATCAGAGGCATTTCTGTTCCTGATATTTAGTAAATCCAAATGCAAATGATTTTTAGTATATCCAATTTTTCTTGAAAATTAGAAAAAGCGCTTCTTGTTTACGCAAACACAGAAGGACCACTGGCTAAAAAATGGCGTGGGTGGGGAAGAGTTCGTTTCTTATCAGTGAACTTGAAGAGGATGAAATTCTTCCCTCGGCCCCCAAAATTACTCCCACATCCTGTAACCTCTCGAAACGACGTCATCAATTTCTGTGACGTATGTATTCTGGCCTTGTTATCGCGAGTGCTCGGCCATTTCCGGAGCCATCCAATCAAAAAGCACGTTCCGCTGGAATTTATGAAGACATGAAGGGAAAAAAAAGTTTCGTTATGCACACAGTTAAGCTGGAAATGGATGGATGTGGTAATTGGACGAAATGAATAGCTGAGGAATTTTGGGATTGCAACCTGCCGTGCGATACCGAGCAATCATTTCATCTGATAAGCATTTGTTTTGCAGAATCGTTTCGGACTGAAACGGCTTATTTTGTTGTTTGAAGAATCGGTGTACGAATCGTTGCTTCCCTGATAAAAATAGGAAAAAGCTGCTTATCTGTATGAATAAAAATGAATGCTTGTCTGTATGCGCTCATCCGATTGCGGTTAAGCTTTCAATAGTTATTTCTTGCTCTTACTGGATGGTTAAGGGCAGAATACAATTATGTAACATTAAATAAAAAATGAATGCTTGTCTGCAAATGCGCCGTCTCTCTCTCTCTTCATATATACATACATACATATACATATATATATATATATATATATATATATATATATATATATATATATATATATATATATATATATATTCACTGAAGTGATAAAAGTCATGGGATGACTGTTAATATCGTGTCGGTCCTCCTTTTGCCCGGCGAAGTGCAACAACTCGACGTGTCATGGAGTCCACAAGTCGTTGGAAGTCCTCTGCAGGAATATTGAGCCATGCTGTCTGTATAGGCGTCTATAATTGTGAAAGTGTGGATGGTGCAGGAGTTCGGGCACGAACGGACCTTTCGATGATGTCCCATAAATGTTCGATGGGATTCATATCGGGCGATCTAGGTGGCCAGATCATGCGCTGGAATTGTCTGGAATGTTCTTCAAACCAATCGCGAACAGTTCTGGCCCGTTGACGTGGCGCATTGTCATCCATAAAAATCCCATCGTTGTGTGGGTACGGGAAGTCCATGAATGGCTGCAAGTGATCTGCAAGCTGCTGAACATAACCATTTCCAGTCAATGATCGGTTCAGTTGCACCAGAGGACCGAGTCCATGCCATGTAAAAACAGCCCACACCATTATGCAGCCACCACCAGCTTGAACAGTGCCTTGCTGACAGTTT
Organism: Argiope trifasciata; assembly: GCA_026543055.1. Taxonomy (NCBI): domain Eukaryota; kingdom Metazoa; phylum Arthropoda; class Arachnida; order Araneae; family Araneidae; genus Argiope; species Argiope trifasciata. Next base: position 831 of record JAPMOQ010053726.1, on the reverse strand, counting down.
GGGTCCATGGCTGCGTGGGGTCTGCGCCACACTCAAACTCTACCATCAGCTCGTAACAACTGAAATCGTGACTCATCTGACCAAGCCACGGTTTTCCACTGGTCTAGGGACCAGTCGATATGCTCACGAGCCCAGGAGAGTCGCTGCAGGCGATGACGTGCTGTCAGTAAAGGCACTCGAGTCGGTCTTCTGCTGTCATAGCTCAAGGAAGACAAATTTCGCCGCACAGTCCTATCGGACACGTCCCTCGTACGTCCCACATTGATTCCTGCAGTTATTTGACGAAGTGTTGCGTGTCTTTTAACATTGACCATTCTACACAGACGTCGGCGGTCTCGGTCGTTAAGTGCAGGTGGTCGCCCACTGCGCTGTCCATGATGGGATGGGATGCCTGAAATTTCATACTCTCGGCTCACTCTTGATACTGTGGATCTAGGAATGTTGAATTCACTAACGATATCCGCAATGGAATGACCCATGCGTCTAGCTCCAACTAACATTCCACGTTCAAAGTCTGTTAATTCTCGTCGTGCCGCCATAAATCACGAAAAACCTGTTCACATGAATAACTTGAACACAAATGAAAGCTCTGGAAAACGAACTGCGCATTTATACTTTTTCGCTGCGATACTCCTGCCATCTGTACATTTGCATATTGCTATCCCATGACTTTTGTCACTTCAGTGTATATATATATATAAACTATTAAAAATCACAAATTATTTGCGATACAAAAAAGGAACTTATTTTACTAGAGCCTAAACTTGCGCTAAACCTTATTTGAATCCAACCAATAGTAACATTTTTTTTCATTGAAAAAAAAAAAAAATT
>JAPMOQ010053721.1:0-12877 GCA_026543055.1 Argiope trifasciata | reverse complement strand
ACCCTTCGTATTCTGTAGTTCTCTCTTGACCAATCGAAGATCTCCTCACGAAAATATCCAAAAAACCGCAGAACCTGAATGAAAAGTTTCGTAAGCTCAAAATTGGCGTTCTAAAATCTTAACAATTGAAGGATAAAACAAAAAATTCAGAAATATTCCTAACGGTGTGCAGTTTTGAGGAGAATCAAATTTGTCTTGTCTGGCTGTTTTTTCGTTTTTGTTTCAATTGGCTCTAACGAAGCACAAGAAAAATAAATCAAATCACATTTATTTTTAAATAAATTTCTATAGAAAAACTACCTTTTGCTATGGATCTTATGATAAGACATAGGGAAAATTTCTGCAGTTCTTCACCGATCTTAATCCTTATGATCCGTTACCATCATTCGATCAAAAATTTATATGTTTCGATATGTATATGCGCATAACGCTTTGCCAATGTAATTTTCTGAACAGGACAACTAGAGTAATTTTATTTGGATTTTAACTGATTTGTAATATGATGTTAGAAACGTAAAAATCTCTGACGATTTCGTCAATAGAGCATCGAACTAAAAGGAATGGAAGCGGTAGTGGAAGGTTTAAATTTTCATTTCGCCATACAACTTTCTTAATATGGAAGATAGGAAGGAAAACCGAATCAGTCAATGAAGAGTCATTAAAGGCCTTATCACACGGCAAAATATCTTCGGCACTTCCCGTCAGCAAACGACAAGGAAAGTGGCGTCTCTTGTGTGACGTCACTTCAAACTTTCACATGATTGGTTGAATTTCGTTTGCGGACAATATTTCGACAACATTTTCGAACTGGTTCGAAAGAGTTGTTGATTATGAAACTTGCTCGATCGGTTTTTGAGGGTAGAAACGGAAAAATGCTGGAGAAATTTCACCGTGTGATAAGGTCTTCAGACGAACAACTTTTTATTTAAAGTTTTTCGATAACTGCTATATCTTAGAAAGGGGTTGAAAAGTCATTTTCTAACACTAACACAATTTATGTTGCCAGATTTAGTTTACTTAGAAATAAAGAAGTGTGCATTTGCCTTCCATCTTGCTAAGAGGATTTTTTTATTGACGAATAGCACCAATGTTGAGAATAGCGAGGACAGGAGCCTCACAAAAGGAATAATTTTGGAAATTCCATTTAGCCTTTAATATAAGAAATATTGTCTAGAAATATTTCCCAATAAGTGATTTGATTCTTTGATTTTGTTGCTAAATTATCTGGGTGCAAAGGGAGATTAAAAATTCAAACAAAGACAAATGTTTTAGAATGGTGCTTATAATGAATGCTAATGCTTGTATACAGCACTCTAATTGAGGCAGCACGGTCAAAAAGAATTTTAATCCATGTACAAATCAAAATAAACCTACTCTGCGCATCAACCAAAATTAAGAAAATTCCGACTTCATTCTTTCCGAAGGGAGAAAAATGAAAACAAAATTTTTTTAACTATCTAAATAGTATGAATGTCATTAAATTTGTATCATGATTGCACCAAACATTTCCTCGCTTAAATTGATTATTTCTGCAATTTTCTTATAAACATTCGGAAATATTTATCTGTTTTAAATGTAGCATTCCATTTCGCTATCCACACTAAGCATTATTATTAGTGTGAATCAAAGTATTCTATTCTCCATCAAACACTTTCTAAATCCTAGCTGCCTTTGGCGACTAGCTTGTCCACCTAGAATATTGACTTTTAAACTATTATTATGGAATGCCTTTTTTTTAAAAAAAAACGTTTCATCTTGTTATTAGATAAGACTGCAAAAAGGAATATAATTTAATTATTCTACCACAAATTATTATGGGTGAACATTAAAAAGTATGCATGCCAGGAATTAAAAGCGGAAATGAAAATCCTTCTTCTGTGTTAATGTAAAAAAAAGCAATTTTCCTTAATCTTAATTTTAACAATGGCAAAATAAATTTTTGATGAATGAGCTTAAATTACTTCATACTTTTAAAACACTTCTTCAGACAACTTATCAATATAATTATTTGTTCTTTTTTTGTTCAGATAATGTTTAAACATTCTTTACAACGCTGTTCCATGCTTTTGAAATATTGTCTGAAATAATATTTTAAAATATGAAAAGTGTTCATGCTTTCAAAACATTCTTTTAAACAATTAATTAAATTTTTAAAAACTCATTAAAATATAAAAAAAAATTGTACGGAAATGAAATTATATCAATAAAAAGGTAATTTTCCAAATTTTAAGATAAATGAAATATTATATTTGTTAGACAATATTTAGAATAAGAAGGCATAAACTTTAATTTCCATAAACAATCCATGGTGTTTACCTATCCACGGACGATTAAGCATAATACCACACGCCTTTAAACTTGCTGTTAGATGTATACTTCTGTCATCTATCTTTTAACTAAATGGGGTTTAAGTGGCCAAAGAATTTCCAATATTTTGCAATTCCCTTAATTATCTACATGGAATATTGAAGTGCAGTGATAAAAGCGTTCAATGAAGCTGTCTGAAATCGTCTTATGGCAGCTTATTTACGTTTGACTGTTACCATTCAACTATAAATAATCAGAACGATTTCTCAGCCATGTATATTAAAGCTTTATGTACATAAATTGTACTAACCTTGCTTCAACTGTCGAAATTAACTTTCCCAGGCATATCTAAAATATTTCTTATTCTAGATCCGAATTTTAAGAAACGCAAATTTTCCTATATTCTTAATGTGAAGCAGCCAATTAGATCCAGATATGCATGCATAATCTATACTTATAATAAAGCTCAATGTGTGTGTGTGTTGGCGCTCTACAGGCCAGACCGTTGGATCTACAGCTACCAAATTTGATACATGTATACCTTGGAGGTCCGGAATGTGCACCTCGGAGCCCTTTTTTCGAATTTTTAATTAGAATTTGAATTAATTAAAATTTAAGCGAAATTTCGACGTTTTTCCGCTATAACTTCCGAAAATATGATTGCATAAACATGATTTTTACATCAAATTAAAGATTAAAAAATTAGCTTTCTAACGGTATCAGTTTTTTAAATTTAAAACGTAAGCTTCTTTTTTTAACGAATTTTTAAAGAAATATTTTAACCAAGTTTTTTTAGCACGTGACTAGATAAAATAAAAGAATGCCGGAAGTTCAAATAAAAAAAAGCAACTATCATCGCAAATAAATCTAAAGCAATACAACTTTCGACACGTGACTGGATAAAATAAAAGAAACATAAAATGTGATATTTTCTAAAAAAAATCAATGCAAAGCAAAGGTTTCTTTAATCGTTTGCAATATCTAAATCATTTATTCCATAAATCATCTTTATTTATAGTAAACCTGATTGAATTTAGACAGGATATGCATTGAAATCCCGACTTAATGGCATATTTATGTAATCGTTTGCAATATCTGTATCATTAATTTAATACTTTTTTTCCCTTTCTCGCTTTCTTTAAAAAACACATTTAATATTTTGGCAACATCATCGAAATTTTTTTTAATATTTTGGAAGCATAATCGATGGTTAAAACTGACTGATTTATAAAATTAAAGAATATTATTAGGAAAAGGTGTACTTTTAGAACTTTCTCAAAGAAAATATTAATTTCAGGTCAATCAATGCCCGGAATTACTTCAAGGCTAATGAATATGTGATTTAATTGAAAATTTTAGAACGCTTTACACATGGCGAACCAGCTGGTCGCCAAAGGCGGCTAGTAATCTATAAAGAAAAAAAATCGAGCCTGTTTCCTGGCATAAAGATAGGGCATCTCCCCCTAATCTGGGCTTCCCGGGTTCGAGTCCAGATTCGGCCTTTGTTGTAATTCTTCTATGTTTTATCTCTAAGGTGAGTGAATGTATCCCCCCCTGTAAAAAAAGATTGTGCAAGCGCGAATGTAACGCATGAGTAGCTAAAATGGCGTTACTGGAAAGAGACGCTCTCTCTGCTTAAAATCACTGATTTCGTCAGAGGTCTTTTCTATGACAAGTGCCAAAAAAAATTCAAATTCGAGATTTTGACGACTCTCTATGTTTTAGAACTCCCTGAGTTCGAAAAACACATTTTAAGAAAATATCTGTCTTTCTTTGACAAAGATAACTCAAAACGCTAATGCAAAAACTTAAACATCTCAAATTTGTCTGGGATTTTGTAACTACAAGGGCAGTCACAATTTTGGATACCATTAACGTATGCCAAGGATTAATTTCCAGTATTTTTCCGTAATATGGGTGCAAGATGTCGCCAATTTTAGCCAAACGCGATTCAAGTAGCCAAGGGAATAATGTGAGTTTGACAAATTTGAACGTTAAATTTAGCGCTATTTTACATTTTTGGCGATTTTTCACTTTTTCCGCCGAACAATTATTTGGCGACATCTTCGTTAGGCCCGTATTACGGAAAAGTACCTAATTCCCAAATAACTCGCCAAGGATAATTCGATAGATTCAGTAAAAATGCTAAATTCAAGCCAAAAATTTATATTTCGGAAGTATTGCATGCCTGTGTTATGTCGGGTGATCTCTGACATGACAAATTTATTAGAGATTATGCCAGAAAGTTGTGAGGAGACCTTTCTCGCTAATTTAAGTATCCAAACTGCTTACCTTTTTATCCATGGCCAAATGTCGGGGAAGTTGAATCTCCCTCTTTGGCGACCTCTTCGGACCATAGGTGAGTTCTGCTGCCTTTTCTGTGTCTAAAACTTTATTTTGGGCATCTAACAATTCTAAAGCCCTCTTAGGGGTCGCCGAGAAAATCGGGCGGGGCACTGGAACCCCTTTGCTGTAAACGAGGGTCCTTGGATAGCCGAAGTGGGTTTTCTGAAAACGAAAGTATCAAAATTCCGTTTGAAATAATTCTCATGCACAGCTGTACGTTTTAAAATGAAATTGCCGCAACGTGTTTTATGAATTGAAAATTCAAAGAAACTATTTAATTTGAAGAAAGCATGAAACAAGAGAGATAGGTTTGGTTTAGTTTAATGGCATTAATCAAACCAAGCCTATTCCTCTCGTTTTATGTCTTTAAAACGTTTAATTTTGGCGCCAATTTCAAATATCAGCTATATACTACATATCTTTGATATTTGCTAATTTTCTTTTAGGCGACTATTATCAAGAAGCGATCGCTAACACGTGATCCGTTAACCGATAAGTGCCTTATCTTTATTTTCATGTAATGATATTAAACGACAATATATTAAACATAGGGAAAAAATGTGTGTCTCACACATGCTTTCAGGTTTATGGCTAATTTTGAGAAATAAAATAAGTAACATTAAAATTAAACTGTACTCATGTTTCTGAAATAATATAAAATAGTAAAACATTAAATAAAAGTATTTAATGATCTGAAGAGGGCTGAATTAACAATTCTTATTTTTGTACCATCTGATTTACAGTTGGGTACTTACGTATTAATCATATGTCAGAGATTGGCTGACAAAGATGACACATTAACAGGATCTTTCATTACAAAAATTAGACAATATTTTCCTATTACATGTAGTAAAGGTTAATAGTTTTCTCAGAATCGTCTTAAGGGTCATAAATTAATGGCCAGCCGTTTTTACCATCAAAGTCCTATCATTTACTTAGTACGTGCGACTGGAATTGTAGTGTAACTCGATCACACAACATTGTTACAATAGTGGCAATTTACCTGCTCAAAAGCTAGTAGCATTGTAAAAAATATTTATCCGAAGATTGGATTGATTTTTTTAAAGCAATTTTATCATAGCTAGAATAAATTTCAATTTGAAAACCATAAATGAAAATTGTTGAATTTCATATATAATAATATAAATTTCATGTAATTTTGTATAAAGAAAAATATGTGAATATTGAAGTTATAATACTGGGATAAAATTATCCAAATCTCCCCCTCCTCACGTACTGTGATCAGCGTCCAATCACCTCGATAATGCTTATCGAAGAATTGATATCAAATGAGGTAAAATAATTGACATGGGGGCGATCCTATTTTAGCCCACCTTTGACGAATAATAAGAATTTTTTGGCGAAAGGAAATAATTCTTTTTTCTTAACCTTTTAATTCAAATACTTTCAATTTGGCGAGATTTTGAAAAAGTCGCCAGAGGTGGGCTAAAATAGGATTTTACCTTGACATGCAATGTTTAACATTTTTATACTTAATAATTGATAGTAAATTATTCTTTATAAACCATCCCATCTCAAAAACATTTCAGATTCACATACCGTTTCTTTGAACCTCATTGATAGAAAAAAAAATTATTTTAAATGATTTAAATTTGTCTTTATATACTTATTTTTTTAAAAAAAAATTGAGTTTAAAACTATTAGATAACTGAAAATAATTCTTAAATTTTTGATATTAATAATCATCGGGTCGATTTAAGACGCGTGTTTCCTTTTGCGTTATCATACATGTTGCTATTTGGCGATAGGTAGGATCGAACCTGGGACCTTACGGATGGTAGCCAGATGACATGACCACAAGACTAAAAGTGATCACTCAGTCTTGAGTATGTTATCTGGCTTATAAAGCTTCCACTACATACATAGCGTAATCTTGTTGAGCTTGGCGAGAAAATGAGCAATATTCCGAACTTTTTGGTTAATCATTCTGTTTGTAAATAGGGTAACTTTGATATACTCCCCAAAAAATTATGCGCCAAATCTGGCACTCCCTACGGATTTATTAGGGTTGCTGTTTCTTATTTTGGTGATGATAGGTGGTGTTTGTATTTAGCGAGAATCCATCTTGGCAAGAAAAAAAAAGGCACCAAAAACAGGTTTTTTGCTTCGCGAGAAAAAAAGTCACAAAATTTCCGATTTGGGGGGGGGGGAGTATATCAAAGTAGTTTCATAAATAGTTGCAATCTATATAAAAAATGGGAACAACTTTGATATACACCCCCAAAAATTATGCGCCAAATCTGGCACTCCCTACGGACTTTTTAGGGTTGCTTTTTAGGTAGGATTAATTATTTGTGTTTCGCAAAAATCCATCTTGGCGAGAAAAAAAAGGCGTCAAAAGCAGATATTTTGCTTGGCAAGAAAAAAAAGTCGCCAAATTTCCAATTTGGGGGTGTATATCAAAGTAGTTCCAAAAAATGATAATTAATTAATAAATAAACACGGCATTTTTATTACCACTTGTAGTACTAGCTGGCCCTCCGGTTTTACTGTGCCTAAGACTTTACAGTTGGCCGGTCGGGGATGTGACGCTATCTCTGTAGTACTAGCTATAAGTCTTCAACTCATAAATTTTTTGTTAAACAATTCAAATACACGAATATAGAACAAGTTTGTTTGCATTTACATTGACCTAATGTATTTGATATAGGTAGATTGCTATAAATATTAATTTTACTGGCGATGTAATAAGACAATTAATCTTCGCGTAACTTTTCAAATATTCAGATTGTTACCGTAAAAAAAATTAAATTCATCGCCACCATTACAGATATGGTTTCTGATCATTTTTTATTATATGATCAGACAGTTTTAAAAGATTTCGTAATTTAGAAATGCAAAGAAAGGATTCGGTATTTATTTTCATTTTTATTTAATGCAGCTTTATAAACGGATATTACTTGGCGTTTGATAAATGGACATTACTTGGCAATTAATTCAAAAGTGCTTTTTTTAGTTTTCGATTTAAAAGATTGTTTGTTAAAAATATTTGGATTTAAAAATAAACTACTGGGGCAAAAATTCATTTCATTCGTGTAATTATAAAATCTAGCCACAGCCTTCCAAAATCATAGTCCAGAGGGATTGTGTTAATCCTGCTATCTTATTGCTACATAGCTGAATATCAAACAATTATTAAGTGAAATATAAAAGCTAAATATATTGTACTACTTTTATGATATTGGTTGCTTGATTTCCTAATTATCAATTAGAATTCCTAATAAAAATATTTTTAACTAAATGAGAGATTATATTCTTTTAGCAACATTTTTTTACAAACAAAATTAGATAATAAAACTTTCTTACCGTGAAATCCCGGAAATTATATCCTGGTAAGCAAGGTAAACTTTGATTCATCTTCATATAAATTAGCAAGTTAAAAAAAGGAAGAATTACGAGAAATTTTCAATTTAAAACGAGTTCCGAAATAGGTGATTTGCTTTCTTCCGCAAAAAGCTAAAATTAGGAAGAAAGTCAAGATGAAAATATCGCTATATTTTGATGAGTCAAATCTCCAGCACGTTGCCAAGCAACCAATATCCGCTACAAATCTTAGAGACGCGAAGTAATATAACTGAAACAGAAAAGAAAGTGGTGTAAACTACCGCCCCCTGGAATTACAACAAATTAAATATAAACCATATTAATTTATTTCGGAATTTTTTTTAAAAAAATTATTTATTTATTCAGGATTTTATTTTTAATGCTCATTTGATATCTAATATGGAATTCATCGTTTGAATAAAAAAAAAATTGATTTTTAATGTTATTAAATTTTTTAAGAATGAAGAGGTTTTGAAGTGGTTTTATGGAAAAAATAATTTTATTTTTTGTATAAATTTGAATTTGTTTAAAAATTAATTCAATAAATCATAAATATTAAAAAAATATTTTTTGAAAAAACCATTTAAATAATTAACATGATTTTTAAATCTTAGTATTCTGCCTCGGTTCACGGCATGTTTTATGCGTACTTCCGACTTAAAAGTAGTGTCCAGTCGCTAAAGTGGATTTTTTTTAAAATAATGTGCTGACGAATATGATAATCCTAATCATCTTTTAATTTTTTAAATTGGCAAACTTTAGCCGAATTTTTGGAAGATTGGCACTATTTTAGCTTTCTCTGGGAGAAACAAATTATTTTATCAAATTTTTCATATCATAATATTATGAAGAAAATCAAACATGTATTTCCAACCTCTTCCCGTAGACCTATTGCATCCTATAATTTTTGAGTTAAAACCGTATATCAAATTTTACTTTCCAAATCCTTTGGCAGTGTGGAATAAATAAAATTTTTGGGATGCCAAATTTCATTGATCTAGCTCATTGCTTATTAATGTTATTTTCATATGCGTACATATAAACAGATAGACTTTTCGTTAACGTATTTGTGTGCAAATGACATACCAAGTTTCATTCTCTTGGTCTTCCCTCTTTTCACTTTTTCGAATACGAAGTATGGCAAAGAAAAAGTATTGTAGCAGCAAAAGCCGAGATAGCCGGGTTGGTAGAGCATTGAACTTGCATCCCTTAGGTTGTGAGTTGGAACCACGCAGGCCGAAGAAACTCCGCTTGTATGGTGAATGACGCGCTTATAAATCAGCCGTGGTCACAAAGTCCTAAATGTCGTGAGTAATACCACTGGGGGTAATGGTTCAGAGGTGATCGTTCTCTGATCTGATCCAAGTCTAAATTACTATCTGTGGATGTATGAATGAAATGTCTGAATGAAGTCCTCCCCTTAAAAAAAAGGGTTGTGACTCGTGGGTAGCTTAGTCATTCTTTTGGCCCTAAATTGCGCCACTGAAAATAAACAAGAGACGCGCAATCGGATTAAATCACATTGGCTCTTTAGCCAGTGGGCTTGCCAATAGCAAGTGCCATTAGGAACAACAACAGCTATATGCGCTCGCTCTGAGCGAACAAAACCTATAATAAGTAGACGCTCAGGCAGAGTCGGTGACACCGAGTGAACAGCTCCTTTCATTTCGGACATATCTTTCCCTGAAAGGTTTCTAAAATGTTTTGACTCAAGATTGTTATTATTTGATTGGCGTGCTGGCTAGCTATGTCAGGGAAATTACCATCAAAATCAACTCCTCACACCATGTTCGGAACGACTCGCGTATCATGCTGTCGGCGGGGTAGATCTTCCATCGTCACACTTGCTACCTAGAGCGCCATTCATTTCTGAGCTCGCAGCCTCGAAAGGGTTAATTTATATGATTTATATCATTTTTAGACAGATTTTTGAATCACAATACAATAGTTCTACACTGTATGTAAAATTAGTGGAGTAGTAATTTACACTATATTCTGTTTGTTTTTTTACTTTTTCATATAAGAAATATAGAGAAAGCTCTGTAATCGTAAAAAAGCTTTTGAGCACGAGATTTTGGAAAAACACTTTCAGATATCCCTGTGTCCTAAAAAGCATATGGCATCTTGTGCGTCCATAAATACAATAATTCAAAAACACATTGAGCTAGATGGATAAAATTTGTTATATGACCAAATTTGGAAATTTCCATCAAATTTTAAACTGAAGGAAATCTCCAAATTTCAAAGAATGTCTGTCTGTTTGAACGATCAAATTCAAGAGAATCCGATAACTTCAAAATGAAAAGAGCTCACAAATAAAATTTGGCGAACGGGTTTATCATCTAAAATGTCGATTCCTATTGTTACAGATCACCGAGTTAGTTTGTAGTGTGTGTATGGGGTGAAAACACAATCAGCAGGTCTTGGTTGAAAATAATGACGACGTCTATTGAACACACGACAAGAACAACACGGACTTCAAATATGCACAGCCGAGACATACACTTAGGACAGTAAACGGCAGTATACTAGAGCAAACAGTAGCCCACAAGTAATAATCGACCACAGTATATAAAGCGGTCAGAAAGGGTTAAGCAGGAGAGGAGATCCTCAGATTTTCGCCCTACCGTCTCTCTAATCGGCGGAAGTTCTCATTGTCCCTCGACTCATAGTGAAGGCTGGAGCTCTCACTTTAGCTGCCGACTCATTGCCACACGATTGGCTACTCCACTGTAATGTCTTGATCTCGATAGATCAAAGAATACTCAGATTGTTTAGACACTTCTTTATTTTACAGCCCTATATATATACAAAGAACGACTCGTTCTTGTCTTCATCAAATAGTTGCTATTTACACCATGAACTAAAAAATCGTTTTTCCACAACAGTCAAAGGTTTTTACTTGAAGATCAGTTCTCCACCAAATCGCAAACACCACACCACTGGGAATTCACGAGTTGGTAAGTCAGAGATCATTTCAGGCTTCCCTCCAAATCTCCCGGACTCGTGGGCATACTTCAGCAGTCTCCCAGAAACTCTCCTTTCCAAAACACTCTGCGTATTTTATCTCAGTGACAGTCTCTCCCTCCTCTTCCTCAGGGGCTACTGGTCATCTCTTCTGGCCAATCATGTCCAACAAAAGGGCCCTTTCAGTGGCGCCAGTCTGTCGTCGGAAGGTAATTAAGGCACGCCGAAAAATCTTGAACATGGAGTCCACTTACAATAGAGAAATTTGGCATCCAGATGTTTGGATGTTCCATTGTCTCTGAAAGCACTACTGGACGAGGAATTTCCACGCGTGTTCTTTCAGTTATAGATGCCTCAGGTCCCAAAAAGAGACCATCTACAGTATCTGGTTATTTCAAGGTGTCTAGTAAACACAAAGACAACACAACTGGCGGAAATATTTTATCACTAATGGGGACGGGGAATGTTACACCACACACGACACGACGCTACTTCCACAGTAGACAACAGGACTTGGCACACAGCAATTAGCATTCGCTTGAGCTCCACACAACGTTGGCACTCCGCCGCTGCTTCGCTATCCTCTCGAAGACTCGTTACTTGTCTACAATTCTACTCAATTCCCCATTCATTGCAGATTGAGATTTTACAGTTTCTGGCCCGAAAACCTTCTAAGCCAATCGAGAGTGTAATGGCGTATCTCTGTGCCTTTCTGATGGATCGTTAAAATTCTAGAAGTTTCCAGAAATACCTATTTTGTCGCCAAAGTCGTCGTCAAGCTCTGAGATCACTGACGCGGCACACGCAACAGGGCTGATCGTAAAATGGTCTTTCTTACGACGACACTATTCGTGATGGGAAGCAAAATTACATGTTTATAACATTATCAAATTCTGAACCTAATCTGTTAAAGGATTGATCGTCTGTTAGTATTTTCACATGCATGTAAACATAATAATTCGTAAACATGATAATTTGAGTCAGTACAATTGGGTATATGATCCTGCAATTAGTCGTAATGTCTGAAGAAAGGCTTCTATATATGTATTATAAATAAAAATATTAAATTCCTATCAACCATCTATATTTCGTTACTATTCTTCGCCAATATCTTGTAAGGCATTCGTAGTCTCATATAAGATCCATAATTTTATGTGGATGGTGAGGCATTAGTCCTTTATTGGAGAATATGATAGAAAGTTTCGGGGAGACCATTGCTGCTGGAATGACTTTATTTTCTTATGTAAATGAGAAACTTTGAAATATGTTTTATCCAATTCTTTATTTAATTATAAGTTTCACTTATAATTTTATTCTTCCCAAAATGAGAATGAGAAATTATAATATTTACACTGCTGTTTCTCGCCGGCGTCCTGGCATAGGGGTAGCGTGTCTTTCCCGTGCTCTGGGCATCCCGGTTCTGGCATGCTTGTTCTTATGTGTTCTATCTGTGTGTCCCCCTGGAAAAGGGACTGTGCAAGCGAATGTGTGTTTCATCTTCATTTATGCTAGAAGTCAGACTTCTGCTTTCGAGTGCTCAGGGGTCTTTACATTTAGAAGCAACCCCTTTCCGTAAAAACACGAAATCATCATCACTACTCTCTCACAAAGTGAGGTGATTCAAAAACAACATTTTTAATTTTTTAATACATATAACAATCACTAAAGACATCATACCCATATATAATACTTTTATTTTATTACAATACTTTAATTTTATAATATTTTTATAAAATAATACTTTTATTGTATTTTTAAAAAATTATATTTAAAACTGTTTTTTTTTCATCTAATTTTACAGTATTTATTAAATTGAAATTTCAAAAAATATATATTTCCTTTTGTATTGCAACAATACTTATCCAAAAGCAAATAATCTGATTTTATTTTTTAGTTAAACTTTTTAGATAAT
>JAPMOQ010053704.1:9395001-9415336 GCA_026543055.1 Argiope trifasciata | reverse complement strand
TATATATATATATATATATATATATATATATATATATATATATATATCGATTTAATTATTTATTTCATTTTTACTGGTGTCCGACTGAAGTGAGACCACAAGGCTTAATTATCTTAAATCAAATTCTATTCTATGCTGATTCAGGTTCAACCTTGCACAGTTTAGATAAGCTAAACGGAGTAGAATATAAATAAAAACAAATCCAATTTTCCTTTAGCTTACGGCTGGTACAACAGTTGTACCAGGAATTTTTTTACCTTTCCGTACGGCTCGGTACAACTGCTGTCCCAGGAACGAGTTTGGATTTCCTTTCCCCACTTCAGCTTTCCAGCTGAGCCGTAATTGCCTGATAAAACTCCCTCCGTATTGCGTCGCGCCCTTTAGGGTCGGGAATCACTATTGTAATCACTGTTGGCGACATTGAAACTTTTGACCGTGTTTTGGCGACATTCCTTTTTAAACTTCCTAGGGGAGTGAGAACAGAATGAGATAGCATAATTTCCTTTTTGACTAGTACTTGATTGAAAACGTTGTTCTTTTCCTTCGTTCCTTCATTTAAAAATCATTACTTCATTCCTTCAAAATAAAAATGAAATGAAGAAACTGAAGACACTCCTTAGAGAAAAATATTTGTCAAAAAATATATTTTGATTAAAAAAAAGTTTAGAAAGTTAAAGCAACTTTAATCCTAAAAATTACATGAATTATTAATTGCAATTACAGCAAAAATTCTGTTTTGGGAAATAAAACAATTCTTTCTTTTAACTGATAAATATGAAATAAATTTTTTTTATCTCAAACAAGAATTGGTTAAAAAGACTTCCTTTGTCACTAAACAAAACAATGCTTAACAACTAAAAAATTTTATTCAAAAAATTTACAACTTTATATTAATATATGTTTATAGTTGAGTCCATCTAAATGAATGATAAATATTTGAACCAAGAATTATTTCACGTTTCGTATCATGCTATGGTCTAATGAAGGTAATCGGTGCCCAAGACGAAATGATACGTACTTTTTTTTTTTTTTTTTTTTTTTTCAGTTTTAAATTTTCATACTTGAACTCGATATATTTCTGCTAGAAATATTTTGGTTATGATGTTTAATTAAACTCATGGCTTCATCATTATTTGTAATTATTTATGAAAACGATTGATTTAATATTTCATAATTCTGTAAACGTTAGAAAGTTTTAAAATATTGAAGAAGATTCATAAAATCTATCAAAATAATAATTAGTTTCTCCATGCGTTCAAGTAACAGAAAAGAAATATTAAAAACTTATACCTTTACTTTAGTCCACTGAAAAATAATCGGACACTCAAATTATTCCGGAAATATTTCCTTGAAATAAAACAAACAACACACAAAAAAAGTCTGGAATTCTAGATTTAATTCTAAGTATTTCTCAAAGATAATCTAAATCATTTTTTAGTAAAAATACTAGTATTGAATAATGAATGCTGATAATCGAGAATGTTATACAGAAAAAAAGAGCTTCAAAAATAAAGTTAAAAACTTTTAATATGAAATAATATAACTTAATAATTTAATTTAATTTATAAACTTTTTAATTTATGAATCATATCTTATTTATCAAATTCATTTCAAGTCTTACTTTATTGTTGGTTATATATATTGTCTTAAATCTGCTGTTTACTTACTTATCAGTAAATTTTGTGTAGAAATTTTTTTTATATATAATTAAGCTACTGAATGTCTACAAAACTGAACATATTTAAAAAAAAAAAAGAAAAAAAAAATTCTACTCTGCAATCAGAAATTGAAATTCTCAGCAAAAAATGTTTTCAATTTAAATTTTAAGCATCGGCAATATAATGGAAAAACGCTACTAGTAATTTACATTACAAACGGTTTGAACTATGTCGGGAATAAAAATTATATTCAATTACTATGGGAATAATATATTATTATAAAAAACATTTGCAGATATTTTTAATTTGCAGAGCAATAGAGAATTGTTATCCGTGTAATGCCCGAAGATATGTGAATACTTTAAAAAAATATGAACAATTAGGATCTTTATATATATAAATATATATATAATATGCACAAATCGTTACACTTTATTAAAATTGATGAGTTAAAATTAAAAAAATAAAGTAAAATTCACAATGCTGAGTTAAAGCAATGTCAGTTTAATTCGCAGCTTCAGTAAAGCTTGAGAAATGGATTTAATTTTAAGTAGAATTGAAAATTTTTTGTTCAATGTACTAAACTATTCAGCATATATCGTATTTGCAATTTTTTTACTGTCATAATATTTCATGCAATATTTTTTACTACAGAATTGATGCAATAATTTTGAGTGGGAAAAAAATAAAACTGCGATTAAAAGCCTACTCTAGAGTTCGGCAGAGACGAAACCGCAAAAAAAGGCAACCTGCTTACTACGGAACGGACAGATGACCAATTAACTCTACGGGTGGTTGAAATCGAAGACCTTATCTTCAACAACCACCCTTAAAAGAAGGGGAAAGCAACTTGTAGTTTCTAACACTAAACGCCGTATTCAAAGGAACTTTTCCGAGTTTGGGTAGCCGCAGCCTAAAGGTTAGGGATAAGACATTATTCTGATGGGCATGAAGAATAATAACTTACAAAAATAAACTGTATTTTGGAACTTTTTCCAATTTTTAAAAATGTTACAATTTTTATTTAACAGCCTTGATTCTGAAAAATATTCTATTCTTGGAACTTATATTTTCATTTAGCTATTTACTAAGTCACCCAAATAAAACTTTCTTTCTATAATGCATGAGGAAAATATTTAGTATCATCTGGAAAACAATAAAAAATCTGTGTAAAAAAATTAAGAAAAAGAAAACTCATCATTCTTGTGTTTATTGACAACTCTTGAGTTTAAACAAAAAAAAAAAGTCCTCTTCTCCCCATTCCCAGAAATATTAGAGAATATAAATTAGATAATTGGAAGCCATGATTTTAATTCATTTTCAAAAATTATTTGCTCAGTCTTTTAAATTTAAAAACTCAGTAAATTATGTTAAATAGCAAATTAAATTGATTAAAGCAATAAATATCTGTTGAATATATATATATATATATATATATATATAAACAATTGAATAGGGAATAGTAATTGTCAACTTTTCAGCTGTCTCAACACTCAGTAATAGAACATAGTATTTGTATTTAGCATTGGAAACATTTGATTACTTTTATGTTGACTTTGTACAGAAATAGTCAAAAAGTATAAAAATTATAAGTTTGAGAGCTACATTATCATGAAAATGAAAATAAGTCGTAGAAGTAAAATTAAAAAATGTTTATTATCATTTTTCATTTACATTTATGACATACATAAAAACCACAGAAATGTACATCAAAACAATTGCACCATTTACTACAAAAAAAAGAAAAAAATAATGTTAAAATAATTAAGTACAATGATTATCTCATATTTGTGATATTACATAAAAATAAACGAAGTTAATACTGTTACAATATGACACACACGCATTAAACTCTAAACAACATTTTTTTTTTTCACATGATAAAAGATGGGGAACTAATTAAGAATCATGAATGAATATTACTAAGGCTTGGGCTAAAAATATCTAAAAGTTGACAACATTGAAATAAATTCTATGAAATATAGACAACACAACAATAGTAAAAGAATATGATTAATATCAGACATTTTTGGCACATAACTCATATATTTTTTTAATTATTATTGACACATATCTACAATTCTTATTCAAATGAACAGAAAATATTTTCTATAAACCTAATGAAAATTAAATTACAGTTAACAAAATGTCAGCACAAATAATGCTGAAAATAACATAGATGATTCAGTATAACATGGTTCTGACAAGTTGGTATTTGCAATCCAAAAACAACAGGTTTATTTTAATAAGTACAAAGATGATTTGAATCAAAATTTGCCAAATAAAAAGCTATATTTTGCTGTTTTATAATATCAAATCCACCAACAGCTTTTACTGCTTGATAATATCAACATTAATAGTTTTTTAATTTAGTTATATTAACGTTACGTTTTGAAGTAACACTAGGGCTATTTAGGGACGGATCTCGTAATTTTGGACCGCGGTCAGATGACGAGGTTGATACCTGAGCTGGCACCCCCACTCCAAACTTCCACACAACATCGACGGATTTAATGTGCACCAGACCCACTTACACGGCGGTTCTTCTATGGAATCGGGCCTCGAACCTACAAGCCTCCGGTTCCAAAACCGAGATCTTACCACCAGGCCACCGCGGCCCCACTATATTGAGATATGGGAGAAAAGCTTCACAAAACAATTAAATTAATTATTAGTATATATTATTTCTCTTAGTAATACTTACTATTTTATTTATAATAATTCCTTTCATAATGCCTAACCTTTAAAAAAGTTGCTTATTTGAATGAATTTTTGAGTCAACTGCCAACTCGTCAAAACACACAATACAAATTTTTAGTATTTAGAGCCCTGAATTTCTTGAATTGAAAAAATAAATTAGAATTAATATAAATAACAATTTCCAGAAAATTCTTAAAAGTATTTCTAATAAGAGATTTTATTTATACTGAATATACTTGATTTGTCTTTCAAATGGCACTTAGCAATATTAAGACATAAATCCAAATAAAGAATAGGATGATGAAATCTTTGAAATTAAATAAGTTTCATAATATTAGAGTATCATTATTTTATTTCAGAAGTTTTAGATCTAAATGACAAATAGAAGTTAAATGTAGACATGGATTATTTTTTTATAAGTCAAAATCTATTTCTAGTTTAACAGCAAAAGGCAAAGATTTTAGCTAATTTATAATTAGTTTTTAGCATGTTAATGAAGAATTAATGTGTTCCAAATTCATACAGATAATATTTAATGAAGAAACAAAAGGAAAAGAGACAATTTTATACTATCTAAACCATGTTTCAGAGGGAAATACAATTAATGAGCTTAATATCACAATATTAGGTAGGAAAAATTATACAATTTGTGCGATCTTTTATTGCTTGTTAATAAAGCAAAATTATAATAAAAGCAAAACACACATGGAATAATGAAAAACAACATAGAAGATTTTTATAATTCAAATACTTTTAACACAAACCCAGTAACTGCATTCTATAATGTTGTGCAATGATTTTGCAATGTATAAAAATAAAACTGTATTGTTAAGATTTGAATCTTTTTGCGCAAATTATTCTTTTCATTTTAACTGTGCATATTTTTATAAACATTCAAAGAAATGTCAAAAATAATTAAAGCCTTAAATGAAGATTAATGATTTATTTAGATGCATTAAAATTCAATGAAACCATTACAAATAAGACAAATATTTTAAAGAAAATATATGATATAGCTTTATTTCGTACTTTTGCCTAGCTAAAGAATCTTTAATTATTTAAAAATAAATATGGTAATAAATATTTAACAAAAATGTTTGCAACAAACAATTTTATGGTGCAATTTCATCGCAACGTAAAATATTTGATGATGTGAAATATAATCAACAAAAGTAGCTAAAAATACCAGTTTTGTTAATAATCAATAAAAAATTAAATATATTACTGAAACTTATAGTAAAAGAAAATATAATTATGACTATGCAGTTAAAAGAATACATAAAATAAGACAATTCACAACATTTAGCTTTCATTGTTAATACATTTATATATTAAAAACCAAGCCAACAATTTTCAAATCCAACAAGACCAATCTCAATAAAAGTTTTAACAGTATAAACATTTTAAACAGTAACAATGATTAACAATAACAATCCCATCATTAACTTAAACAGTATCTTCGTAAATTGTGGTAAAAACCATGCTTTACATTAAAAACATGCATTGATGGAAATTTGACCTTTTTTCAAATCCCAGTTATGAATTAAAAACAAAACTATTTTTATTATTTTAAAGCAAATCCTGTAACTTCACTTTTAAAAATAAGTGAAAAAAAAAAGACGCATTTAAAGATTGTCAAAAATTTGAAAATTATTTTTAATTTCAAATAGATAAGTAATAAAAAATCTCAAGAGAGTTATATTATATATATATATATTCTTTACATTAATTATATTTACAAAACATTGCAGGAGAATTTTTTAAAATAGCTTGCAGCCTTTTAACTCTTTCACAACAGACCTGATTTAATCGACCTTACAAATTATGTCCTGGCAAGTCAAATTTTGTTTCAAACAAGGAGTGAAATGTAAAATGAGTAATTAATAAGGATGTTCTCACTTTATATGTTGAACCTATAATTTAAAACAGAAAATGGTCAGCCAATATAGAATTTGCCTGGCCAAAATGTGCCGAATCAGTAGTGAAATGGATTTAAAAAAAGGAGACATAATTCATGTTAATCTTTAGATTATGTTAGATTTGTTTCAGAGTTATATGTTTGTTTCAGGTAGCTCTCCTATAATAGGCAAACCAGTCTTTTCTATTTTCAAAATTCAACTCAAAAATTGATAAATCTCATTTGTTAACCCTGCTGTTAGGTTTGTGTCCACTTGAAACAAAACATTTTTTAAATGATAATGAAAAACGAAGGTATCAAGCAATTTTACCAATATTTCATTACTTTATTAGTAAGGATGTTGTTTCTCTGAAAAGGATTTCTTTATTTTATATTATATATATATATACAATAATTATTACCAAACAGCATTGCATCAAGCAGCTTTAATGTATTAATAAGTTTTAATGTATTACTCAGAATTATTAAGATTTAATGAATTGCTATTTATGTGCCAATATAGTTTTCTTTTAAATAGACACAATTTTGTACTGTACGTTAGTTATTTGATTAGAAAGTATAAAAATAAAATTCATGCAAGGTGTTAGCTTTGAAAGTAAATCGGTTTGTCTACAGGTCACAAAGAAAATCTTTTGCAGTTCGGGAAAATATCTAAGAATTTTAAAAATCCTAACTATTTTATCTACATGTAAATGTTACCATAGGCAGATACATAATTTATTTCTGACAAGTGAATGTGGAATTAGAAAACTATCTATACATAATAGTATCACTTAATTAATTCTAAAGGCACAAATCTGTTACAAAAAAAAAAAAACCTTGCAAAAAAAAAAAAAAAGTCAAAGCTGTAAATGATCTGAGAGGGCACAATGATATATAACTTCATGACTTATAAACTGAGTTGAATTCTAAATGAAATGTTACTATACGAGAGAAACTATACCATCTTTTTGATCAATTGCAAATATATACATAGATTGTTTTTACTTAAAAAATACATGACTGTTAGGAATTACAATTGAAAACATAATGCAATTCTTATGAAAACACTGCATTATTATAAATCAACTAGTAAAAGACCAAGTAAAATCTCAGCTATGGCATTTGAATGATAAAAGTGCTAGAAGAATGTAGAAAATTTGCAAACTCATTATCTTCCCAGAAATGAAAAGTCCAGAAATTTACATGAAAGATTACAGGGCACAAGACGAAATGATTTATCAATTTCCAACTAATAGTTTCCAACTCAGCAAATTTTTGTCATAATAGAAAACGTGCAAGAGAAAGGATTTTTAAAATGTTATGCATATCTTTTTAAATTTTAGATAAATAAGTTTTATGATTAGACACTTATTGTATTACTTTTCAGTTGCACCAGATATATTCTTTTTTCATTTTTCAAAAATATATTTTCCTGAAAACAGGGAGAACATAAGTTCTTAAAGTTAATATAATAAATATGAAAGAAAACAAAATGCTTAAACAAAGATTATACTTTATAATAGATCTTATGATAAGTTTCCTTTGCACATATGTATTCTATAGACTTTGGTATATACTAAATAGATCGAAACCAAATTCACCAAAGGAAGCCTTTTTTTTAGACGAATTAGGGAAGTAAAAATATATCAGGCACAACAATATCAGATATACAATGAAGAATCAAATAATATAGTTGAAATATTATAGGTAGAAATAAAAAAAAAATTACTATAAACTTCTAAATAATTTTCATTTGAAAAATTAACATGCCTGATTCAGGTTGCACCCATCAAGCAATGGTAATAAATGAAACATATTGAGCAACAATTATAAAAAATATTGCAAGTTCCATTAATAGAGTTAAGCCTAAATAGAAGATGTAAGAGTAAGATTTAAAAATGTTCTAATAAAGTTTTTTTAATTGCATATTTAAACATTATATATAAGACATTATGTTATTTTTCAAATAATCATATTTATAATTTTTGAGAAATTCTAATTCATTATCTAAACATATTTTCAGAAAACAAGTAAATACAGTGTTTCTAAAATTAGTATTTAATGTTTGAATCACATTCACCAGGATATTACTGACACATAGTAAATGAAAAAACAACAGCAGAGTTAATCTTTCCTTATATTTCAGGAATTTCAACTATATATATAAAAAAATATGGCTCATCTTCTAAAAAATTCTACACCTAAGAGTTTAAAGTTAACAATCTAAATAACTGGATAATTCAAGGATCAACTAATGAAACATTTTTCAAGACACAAACACATTAACAGCACAATAATGTTTTAGGTTTAATTTACTTATTTTTAAAAATGTACTCTTTATTATATAGCAGTAATATTGTGCACATCAGAAATGCAATTAATACTGCCACAACATACAATATATGTTAATAAATGTAATTATTAAAATAATTAAATGCAAATACACTTAAAAATATTTTGAAATCTTAAAAAATTGGATAAAAAATGGCACAGTTATAAAACTGATATCATAGAAAAAAAGCATAGTTTGAATTTTAGATAGGAGTAAAAATGCTTCAAAGTTAATGACAAATAATATTAACATTTAAATAATAATTTAAAATAAAAGATAATTAGAATTTTAAAAAATTTTAGTGATGCTAATCACAGATAGTATGTAAGCATATAAACATTATCATGCTGAATGAATGCTTTATACAATTGCTAAGTTGCTTCTAGAACTGCTATTTGGGAGTATTCACTCACATGTAGGAAAAATAGTAGCCAGCTTCCTTTTATAAGATATTCATCTATTTGTGTGTCAACTGAAATTACTATCCTATTTAAGATTACACAAATTCCCATAACAATAATCGGTTTGTTTCTCAAATGCCCAAATTTCTAAACAGTTTTATTTCATTTAAATCTAACTGCTACATAGAATTAAAAAATGGGTGAAACATTAACAGAAATCTGGAAAAAAAAAATTAAATTGCTAAAATGTTAATTGGGGTTTTAGGCAAATGTCTGAAGTTACTGCCATCTGATAGTTAAGTATACAATTTTTTAGCCTTAATGAGTCTAATCTCGAGGGAAAAAATATTTACAAGCATGGTTATTTATTAAATGAAATGTTGAATACTTTTAATAAAACTACATTTTCCTGAACTTTATACAGATTAATCTATAAATAGGTAGATTAAGGCATTATAAAGGCTGAATCACAGCTGATTACGTGAGAATGACATTATTTCAATCATCAACATGTCTAAAGCAAAATCATTTAAAAAATATACCTGAAGTTTACAGACAAGAAAATGATAAATGTTGTATATATTTATAAAACTATAATCAATTAATACTTTTTTCATGCATTTTTAGGCAACTAAATTTCATAATCATTGTAGCAGGTATAACAGAAATAATTTCTAACAGGTCTGTAAAGATTTAATTTATGATTTTGAAATTTAATCAGTACATTAAATAATAATTATTAATTCAACGGGCAAGATAAAATTTAGGCAACATGTTTTATATCCAATACAAAGTTTCAAAACAGATTACAGAGGACGAGTCTTATTTTAGAATTACAACCATAATGAGGTTAATATCAAGAGACATTGTACACAAGATTTTGTAATCCTTTCACAAAAATTAGACTGAAAACATGTATTTTTGATCACCAAAAAAAAAAGAGTAAACACAAATATACATTTCATGAAGATAAAAACCATTAATTTTGTTGTTTTTTTAAACTTTTAAATTAGAATTGCTAAATTTTATATTTTAAAGCTCATTTAAAAAAATTTAGAATTAAACAAGAATGGCAACTTTAAACTTTACTATATAAAACATTAGTAAAAAAAGGGGGGAGGAAGAGGAATTTCTTTACTACTGTGTCCAAATCAATGGGAAACATTTTGAAATCTGGAATAAATAGCCACCATTAAGAATTAACTCATGAATAAAATTTTTCAGCAAAAAAATGGACTATAAATTTAATACTGCATGTGATCAATCAGAAAATTTTGGGGGAGGGGGAATACCTTTTTCTTTAAATCTTCATTTGTTCATTCAGCTAGGTAAAAAGAAAGAAACATTTTAATAATAATGATTATAATTAGAAATGCTTCATTGCTTCATGTTATTAAATTATATGCCAACTAGAGATAGAATTTTCTCAAAAATTTCATATGAGCATTTTATCCATTACCTATGCTCTAAACCAGAGGTGTCCAAACTTTTCGCGGCACGGGCCGGATCGAATTTAGATCCATGTTATACGGGCAAGATGTATATACAAATT
The DNA here is from genome assembly GCA_026543055.1 of Argiope trifasciata. Taxonomy (NCBI): domain Eukaryota; kingdom Metazoa; phylum Arthropoda; class Arachnida; order Araneae; family Araneidae; genus Argiope; species Argiope trifasciata. Next base: position 9,404,793 of record JAPMOQ010053704.1, on the reverse strand, counting down.
GAAAAATATCATTATGAGTAAAGTAGCATTAAATACTATTAATTAATACTATTTTATTGTAACTTGAAAATACAAAATACTAAACAAAGTATAATTATATAATTATTTTATATAAATTGAAATATTTTCATGCAACTTCTAATTTCGAATGATGAAACTGTTTTTTTTTTGTTAAAGAATGTCTTTATAGTTGGGATCAAAATTTGTTACACCAATCATAAGTAATGACTGCAAATGATCATCAGATAAATTTGCTCTATATTTTGATTTGAGATACTTCATTCGAGAAAAAGTTTGTTCGCACACGTAAGTAGTCCCAAACATTGAAATGAATTTACGAGCAAATTTCTTCAAATTTGGAAACTATTTTGCATTCAAATATTTATAAAAATCTATTCAGTTTCCTTCCTTGTATTTGTCCTTGATTTGTTTGTTCGCTTGAAGATCAATAATTTAGTCTTATAACTTAACAGCGCGATAGACATTTGTGTTTGGTCAAGTACAACAACTCCGTTTTGTTGGCCACGTAGTTTTTCGATATACCTTTATGAAAATGAAAAGGTTTGGGCAAAAATAACATTATGTTTTAAAACCCTCCCCGGGCCGGATAAAATCACTTGGCGGGTCGGGTTTGGCCCGCGGGCCGTAGTTTGGACACCTCTGCTCTAAACCAATGTTACTAGTACTGTGAAGACATAATGTTATCTTCATCAACAGAATAACAGCAAATCTGAAGAAAGAATTTATTAATTTTTATGCTTTTGCAATAGAATATGTGCAAAATGTGCATTTCTAATTGCAATCATTTGATTATTTCTCAATGACTAATCATATAAAATAGCTGTCTAACCATGTATAATGAAATAGTTTATGTTATTCTCTTAAACACAGCATTTAAACATTTTCCTCACAATTGATGTCTCAAAAAATACATTTTGTTCAAATCTAATTCACTCCAGCAAATAGGAGTTTAATAGCAAAAACAAAATATTAGATTACTTAAACTAATAATTTAACAACAAAACATTCACTAATCTGGTAAATAACAATCTAATATAATGTGAACTAAAATCAAATGGGAAAGAAAGCAACAATTTCAAAATATTCAATATGCACCAAGATACAAACTAAAAGCAGAAAATGGAGAAAAACAGTTAAATATAAAGAAAATTGCTCCTAAAATATACATACATGTTATATACATAAAAAACTGTTCCTTCATTAAATTATGCGATAACTTGCCTTTAATTATACCGTAAAAATAAAATTTGTTTCTGTTGGTTACATATTCATCAAGATGTAAAATATGAGTAATGTATTAACCAATTTTATTCATTCTCCAAAATAATCTTTTATCATTAAAATTTGCCTTTTTAAATTAAAATGCAATATATCAATTATTTTTCAGTAAAAATATTCTTAAACTAATTTATTAAATTAACCCTTTTTGTAGTTTAAAATTAGTAATGATATAAATTCTGAATTTAACTTTGAAAAATTATATATTTTTCCCATCACTTTGAAATAACAGATCTGGAGCATTTGTTCCTATAATACTAGCTGAAGTACTCAGATTTATGGTAAAAGATTCCTATTTATATATCATTATCCCATCTGAATATCTGGAAGCATTTTTTTAATTGTACACTGTCTAGCAACCAATCCCAAATTTTGCCAGAATTTCTCTCTTGTTATAAAATATATATGTAGAAATCTTTGAATTAAATATCCATGATTTGAATAAAGATTATCATAACAAAAATTCTCCTTTTTCTGTCTTTTTTGCTTATTTAATTTCATTCATTTTCCTGTTATAATTTTAATTTCATATCAAGTAAATAATTGAAAATTTAATAGTTTTAAAAAGAATGAATAGAACAAAATACTTTGCAATACAAAATAATAATTAAAAAAAAAGAAATACTTTAAGATTCGGGATAGTCACATGTATTATAATTTTTTGGTTTCAGGTTAAGATAAGGGCTTTGTAGAGATCCAGCCTATTAAAAGAAAATAATAAATAAATCCATACAACTGAAACAAATAAACATTACAAGTTTTGAAACAAGTAGTTTGCAATTTTCTTATTCTTATAGTATAATAAAAATAAAACAGTATATTTACCACAGATGTGCAATAATTCTATTTTTTCATGGATTTATTGCTAAGTGTAACACTTTAAAATATATATGCAATCTCTTTTGTATTACTTTTCTAATAATCACTAATTTCCTTGAAGGAAAGCTACAAGTAAACATTCAGTGGCACCTTTTTTTATTTTTAATAATTTTTTTATCTATATACTAAATGGATTTGAACAATAGAGATTTGTCTACAAGAAAATACTACAGAAATTAAGGTTTCCATCTCATTTTCTTTTAAAACACCTGAAAGCTATAGAGCATTAAGAATTTCATCAATTCAAAATTTTTTCAATAGTATCTTTTTCTGAAATTGAACACTAAGTACTTCATCTATTACTGCGCACACAGTTTACTTAAGTAGGTAATAATGGTCCACTCACTAAATGAGTGTTGATCAGTTTCAAAATTTGACTAAGGTAATTAAGGTATGTTGTAGATTACCAACTTATATGCTTAAATACTAAGCCTCAACAGAGAAAATTCATTACACTTGAAACAATATGCATTATTCTTATATTTTGCATCTCTCTGGTGGAAAATTAAAATCAACCAATATAGCAAGACTTCTAGTATTTGATTTAAGAACAATTTTCATTACCACTAATGAACTAGTTAATTGGAAATCTTTGTAAGCATAAATGACTAGCAAATCAAATGTATCAATAACTTGTCATCCCAAAAACATTTTTTTCATTTTAAACTATTATAAAAAGTACCAAGGCATATAATATTATTTATCATTGAGAAATAACTAAGTATAATTAGCAAATGAGCACAATTTTAATTTATTTATTTAAAGAAAATGAAGTTATGAAAACGAAATAATAATGGTGTGGTGATATTCAAATCTTTTTGTTATTGTTTATCACTATTTTAAATAATGCTTTCAGGAAAAAGAAATTACACACTAATACTTTCATTTGCTTTTGAAATATATATATATATATAGTAATTTAATATGCAGGGAACAAAAGTAGGACTTTCTACAAACAATTATCCAAAACTTAAATATTAAATAGTTAATTATTTATTTCAATACAGAAATCTATGAAAAAACATTATCCTAGTAGCTTTTAATTAATTTTTTTAGAGAAGTCTTGCTATACAATCATATAACAGGCATGTATTTGCTTTTCCAAAGATAGCGAACTTTACAAACAACCTGAGAATTCGATGTAACATTTCATAATCAGTTTACGATTCCCCAGTGACAAGGGGGAGAAATATGCACCTAAGGAATATTTTTCTCTACACGGCTGAGAAATCTTTTAAGAAGAAGCAAATTGTCTCCCCATAACAGGATCAAACAGATTGGTGACAAGTTTGGCAAGAATGATTCAATGAGCTTCAGGGTGCTGTTAAGTTTGTACCTCTGGTACTGGAACATCAGGTGGTAAAGGAGCTGCTTTAGCAGGATCTAAATAATTATAAAGAGGATATTCACAGAAGAGTAGCACTTTGAATATTTTGGGAACATCAGCATAAACTCCAGTAGGTAGGGGTATTAATGGACTTGTATTCATCTTATAATTACGATATTCTTCGATACTGAAAAGAAAAATATATATTGATAAGTGAATGTGGAATTTTAGGTTCTAATTATTTTGAATATAGATTATTTTCATATACAGTAATAAAAATTTCCTGTTAAGAGAATATTTTTATTTATTATGAAAGAGCAATTTTGTAATTTACTCTTAAAAAAAGAGAAAAAAGCTATATAATATTTATTCTCTCTCTCTTTCTCACACACACTAAACCACACCATACACACTAAACCACACCACACACAGGTAAAGTTTAAAGTGTTTGTCGACACCAGAATGCAAGAGAAAATTGAGAACAAGTTTTCCAATTGGTGATTGTGCTAAATGAATCTAATAGGAATTTCTTTGACAAATGATGACTACGAAAAAGGAATCTTGGGTATATGTGACAGAATGCAGTAGGTATTAAGAGATTTTTCCTTATGATTAATTAAAGAAATGATAAATGCATTTATAAGGGCATGACAAATGCATTAATTATAAATTTCTTACAACATATACTAGAAATAATTTTTTAAAGCAAAATTTGGATCAGGAAATAAGAGAAAATTTTAGAATAAAGTAACATGGGTAAATTATAAATTTCAGTTTATTTATATTTGAATAGAAATTAAAATAAAATTATTGGGTTAGTGAATTACTCCTTCATATTTTATATAACTACAATTTAATAACACCTCAAATATGAATGGAATAAGAAAATGCTACAATTTCATACTTAACATATTATAAGTAATATATATTAAAAAGACATTGGTTTAGGGTAAATTTTCTCAAGTTTTATGTAAGCATATAACTGTAAAGTGAAAATAGTTCAGCAATCTGAAACGGTAAGGGAAAGTCAGTGAATCAATAGAGGCATATTTTTTGAATTATGAAGTTTTCATTCATTTTCCTTTTCTTACAGATGAAACAAAGAAAATATTGTAATTGTAAAAAATTGCATTTCAAGATCTTAACAAATTTTTACGTTTCAAACCTCCAATAGTTTAAAAACATATTTTCTAAGTTATGTCTGTGTGTGTAGGAACAATTCGGTTTAATTAACCTTAAAATACTTAGATTAGAAAGATTAACTTTGGCAAGTAGTTTTCATGGCAAATTTAGAAATATTTATTAATTTGTGAACATTTCCATTCAGAGGAAGTTATCTGTTTATTTATCTGAATACAAAAATAAAATAAAAAATAAATGTGATGATCACAAAATATAAGGAAATATAGTAAAAATGTGCAACAAATTTTATCTAATTTTTCTAACACTTAAATTGTAGATCTGCATCAAATTTGCAACCAAATCTGCCAATGGAATAACAGTCTGAACTTCTGCATGCTTGTAAAAATGATAAAAATTCTGTGATTTGAATAGAATTTAATATATGATCTTACAAATGCAATTTTAATTCAGTAAAAAAAGTGTCCACAATGCATATTTCGTTTCCTTTTCTATAGGAAGAACAATTAAAAAAAAAAAAAACAGAGAGCTGTTATATTAGATTATGCTCAAGAAGAGGACCTTGAAAATAAAAATCTAAACACTTGTAGTGTCCATGGGCTATCCTGAGGTTTACAAATTTATATAGATAAAAAAGACAAACTTTTACTACATGCAAGGAAATATTGAGGACTATTCCCATGAGAAGATTGTTTTTATTAAATCAGTTTTATCAAACAATTTCTAGTTAAATTTCTTTGTAAAAAAAATGTAAAAAAGATTTACTTTTAGCCAGACTGAAAAAGAATAAGACATATGCAAGATTATTTTTATGAGTTTCCAGAATATATGATTTAAGGATTTTTTTTTTTAAAAAAAAGCTCTACACTTACGTCCTATATCTCTCATCTGCACTCCTTTCAAGCAACGGCAGCCCACTGAGGAATAGCAGAATAGCTGATGTGAAGACAGGGCTGAGCACGGAAACCCACTCAGGACCACGCAAGGTGTTTGCTGCAATCACAAAAATGCCCCACCATAAAAGAATCTCTCCAAAATAGTTTGGATGGCGGGAATATTTCCAAAGGCCTGTAAAACAGATTTTGGGCAATGAAAACTATTATATTTTCTTTTTTATTAAGAATACCTAACTAGTTAAAAAACAAACACACGATCGAATTCACAAAATAATATTTTACGAGCCAATATTTTTCAAAAACTTGTATCAGCCCATCTTAAAACTGAGCCAAGGCTTTCTATCCCTTTAATAAATGCCTTACCAATTGAAATGCAAGTGAAATTATTTTACATAGTAGCTTTTATATAAAGGTAGTTTACAATAAATAAAGAAACTGTACAAAATTTTCTCAGAAATCATGCCATTAGCAACACTGCAAGATTCTTATAAAAAAAATAGGTCTGGAAAATTATGAATCAATGACAATATATAATTTTAAATCATTATGATTAAATAAATTTTGTTTATAGGCTCTAATAACAGAGAGAGAGAGAAAATTAAATAACTAAATAGATAAAATAAACTTATTTCCAAATTTTTAGAGAAATTATTAGTTAATTTTTGGGGGGGGGAGGGAGAGGGAAAAAATATATGTATCATTTTTTTCCCTTTAATATATAAAAAATTAAAAATCATTAAAAAACTTCAAAAATCCCTTTAAAAAAATTTAGATAAAAAATCTACATTAACTTTTGTTGTTAATAAGATTAGCATTCAGTTTATAATTGGGTAATTACAAAGTGCAAATCCAAAAAAAAAATTGTGTAACATTGTAATACAATTGTGCTATAGAAATTACCTGCATCACACCATCGATCTTTCGTTGTAGAATTTCCTTTGAACTTATATTTCTGAATATCAGAAATGGCTTCACAGAGAAAACCAACAGCAAACATTACAGTTCCTGCAATATCTAAGGCTGTCATAGGAGGAGGATTGACATCACGACTCACTTTCCTTGGAGAATTGATAAAAATCACTGGAAGGCTTACAGTGAAAACCCATATGGCCTGAAATTATTTAGTAAAATTCTACAAATTTTCTACAAATTCATAATTTTAACTTTAAAAAAATGTATTATGAAACATGGAAAATAATAATAATACCAAAACAAGTTTAAAAAAACTAAATTTCTCACAACTGTTGAATTAGATTGTTATGACTTTTTCAAATTCAAAATTCTTTAGAGAATTTCATTAAAAAAAAATTTACTATGCATTATGGAATTCAGGAAATGAAATATTTCTAAGCAATAAAAAGAAAAAAGTTGCAAAAAATACAATGGATCTTCCCTTCCCCAACTGATTAAAGAAACTACAGATTCACTCAAGTTTTTTGGGTAGGGTGGAAGGGAATTATGTTAAAATACTTTTTTTTATTTCACTGTCCCCTAAGACTTCTATAGAAAAATGGAAATGATATGGACTGTGAACAAAACTAAGATGAGAAGAGCCAAACCTTAAAATAAAAGTACTAATGGTCATTCAACAAATAATATTTCACATATAAACATTTTTATCCCAGTTTAATAGGCCTTCTCGTAGAACATAGATTTTCTAATCTAACATATGCCTTCTCAGCAGGCCTCATCATGGATGATTCTTAAAATAAGTTCCAGATAATTTGCTAGCAGAATTTAGTATTTATTTCTGTATTTGAAAGAAAATATTATATAATTCACCTAATTTCATACACAGAGAAAATTGACTTTTATAAAAAGAATTAACGACAACAAGCAAATATAGTATATTTAAAGATGATTCTCTCTTCTAAACAGAAATTATTAAAATTAATTTGAGCTGATGCATCAAAAGTAGAAGTTGATCCAAAATGTAAGCAACTTGTACACTATTCTATATCAATAACTTTCTCTATTCATCAATTAAAAATGGGTGCACTAACTGAGGGCATTTGTCAATTTATGTAAACAATTATATAAAACTTAAAAGGATAAAAAAGTTTAGATAAGCAAAACATTTGACTTTTAAAGTTATATATACATAATTCAGATAGCTCAAATAGTTTGTCAGACTTTTTGAGCAGTGAATTGCATAAATAAAAATTCAAAAAATTTACACTCATAAGCTACAATAACATACTATATCAAGTAGAATGTACCACTTTCACATACTGAATATTCATTTTAAAAAACTAAAATAAAATGTGCAGCCATTTCAAAGCATTTTAAACAAAATTTGTATGGCTCATAGTTTGAGAAACTCTAGATTAATACCATATTAAATTTGTTACAAGTTTTCATGTAAGAAAATGTAAATACCAGTAAACTGATAATACAACTATTATCATTATAGGTGTATTAACAACATATTGTTGACAATCAATTATGAAAAAGCCTAATTTTTGATTGGTTACTGACATGCAGTTAATAAATAAGTACTCAATTATTTCTTTAAAAGAAAGCAACTAGCATAACAATACTTACTTGAAAAGTCCAAAACACAGCAAAACGAATGACATTACTTCTTCTATCATCGAATCGTTTATCTCGACCAATTCGAATAATTCTGTAGAAAAGAAATCCTGATAATCTGACTCCCCACAAGCAAACAAAGGTAGTGACCATGATTTGTCTAAGTTCATAAGTCTGAAATGGGAAAAATAATATTTAATTCTATAGATATGAAACAATATGGTGCTTTGCTGTTTCACTTCATACTAGAGGAATTCACGTAATTTTTCTTTCTTTTTATCATTTCAATCAATCAAATAAGGTAAATAGAATATTTATCATATCTTGTGAAAATTATATTTTTTCAGATATAGGGTTTATTCTGTTTTATATAGCTGACTTCTGCATTTTGAAGCCCAAGATAATGCACATGAAGAAATTTTTCTTTTAATAAACCAAGTCAATTTAGTTAAACACCTTTTAAATTTAATCAATGACTGATTTTATGCTTTTTAAATTATTTTTCAATAACTATATGAAAATGGAATTTTTATTTACTTTAAATCAAGATTGCAGAGCATTGAAGTTTGACAAAATATCATTAAAATAGGTATTCAGTGTTTCTAAAGTGTTATAATTAAGAGCACATAATAACTTACCAGAATTAAACCAATTATACTTAATAAAGTATCTACATTACAAATTTTATAATTGTATTTTTAAAAAATTTAACTGACTGTTAAAAAATAGTTCTTTTATTGGTCTGCCCATAGCCTTTTCCAGTCCTCGTTGCAAAGTAAGAAAACTCTTACCCGCTTATTAATCATAAGTTAAGATATTCTTGTAACAGGGTATTGGTTACAATCAATAATTAGGCAATTTAATATAATAAAGACACAATTTCAAAGCACATATTTTGTCATGTTATTATTTTTGTAAAATATTTAAATGAAAAAAAAAATGAAATTTAAATATTACATTGTTTTAAGATATTTATTATTATATTAAAAATTTCTGTTGAACATAATTCAGCTTTGCATTGTATAATCTTAGATATAATACTAAACAAATATTTTATATGCACAATCCACAAAAATATATAATATCCATTTCCACAAAATGAAAATTTACATCTGATTGTGAAATTTGCAAAGAATCCAAATAGCATACAATCAATACCAGCATTGACAGATTTAAGCCTTTTGCAGTTGTAAATAGTATAAATAACAAGTCCCATGATTCATAAATTGATTAATTTAATATTGCACATTAATATAATCAACACATTAATGATTTATTTTAATTTTTTTTTCAGTAACTTCCTGCAAATAGTTTCTTTTTATTTATATTCACTCAAATGGCAAACTATTTATGATTGTATATATAAAATTTTTGGAAACCAAAATACTAATTGTTAAAATGAAACTGTTGGGAATCTGATCAATTATACTTGAGAAAGATCTATTAGCACCAAAATATTTTCTGATTCACAAATTTTGTATTCTTTTAAAAATATATTTTGCAAATACACTAATACTACTTTCTTAATTAACTTGTCTACAGGATATCTTCTTTTACAGTTGGCTATTTGAAAATCTGTCACTGGATATCAAAACAGTGTCCATTGAAAACATTTACAATTCGATAGGAACATTTAATTCTGGGGGGTATTCATATATATATATATATATATATATATATATATATATATATATATATATATATATATATATATATATA
>JAPMOQ010053704.1:9313873-9394991 GCA_026543055.1 Argiope trifasciata | reverse complement strand
ATATATATATATATATATATATATATATATATATATATATATATATAATGGACAATAAATACATTGTTTACAATCAATTTTAATTAAAAAGAAATATTACAAAATTTCTTGGCAAAGTTTCATTTTTAATATGATGCATTTTATTTTCGTTCTTTAATATGCTCAGTTTGCACATTTAAAATTAATAATTAATCTACAAACGACACTATAAAAGATGTCAATTTTAACTGTAGAAAATCTATAATTTGACAAGTATATATAGCATTGAAATCTGAAATTAAAAAATATAATTTACCTCAGAAAGTATTAATGTCAGGATGGCAATAATAATAAAGTTGACTCCACCGGCAAAGTCAGTTACTTTATCAAACTGAAAAGTTGCAGCTATGATGAAGAAAATCAGCTGCATAGCGAGAGTGATGATAGCACTGATCAGCAAGTGATCCTCGTCAAAAATAATAACTGCCATGTTAAACACTCAGAACTGTGAAAGAGAAATATATTCTTGACTATAACTAGATGAAAAATTTTCATTATTAATAATATTTTAATAAAACTGCTTTAAAAACATAATTTTTTACAGCATGAAAAAGAACATCTTTGATAAATTTTAAACGACATCTTCTCTCTCTTTTAAAATATAATTTGTTCAAAAATAAAATTACCTCTCAGAATATAAAATTAACAGAAGTACATAACTAAAAAGAATACAGATTAGCAACTTGCTTCTTATGTAAAACTTGAATAATGCAAGACAATAAATGGGTTATCTATCACTCAGTTGTTATATAAAAAATCTGAACAGTTTCTTTCAAAACTGCAATAAAATGGAACAATAACTGATAAAAATTAAAAAGAAGATAGATGAAAGTAGACATTCGTTCTTAAGATCGCCACTTATATAACATAGCAATTTGTAGCAATGCGTTATACAATACATACAGTTTCTCAAGCGAAATTCGCGAAAGAGACATTTATAATCTCTGGTTCAAAATTTCTTGATTTACTACATAAGAAAAACAACATCATCGGAATTTCAAGGTAGAAAAATAATTTTTAATACACAATACTGAAAAATGAAAAGGCATGTATAAATACAAAATTATTGTTATTGGAAAAATCGACATACGCATCTAGTGGTGAAATTTGTGAACTGTGAAATAAAGTTGCGGAATAGAGGATTAAAATTTGTTTCTATCTCGATTTTAAATGAACACACTAGAATGGATAAAAATAATATAAAAAATAAGATATATTCATAATGCACTTACCGGTCAGCGACACATTACATGAACAAAATTATAGATGATTAAAAACTTATATCTAGTAAATATTACATAACATAAGCAGATTTAAGCTTCAAATTACAAACACATTGTTTCGTTTTATAAGATGCAATGCAAAAGCATGGTAGTGAATGTGGGCTGTCATATGTGCTGCGTGCGTGCTGGGAAAAAGTCGCAGTTTTGATGATATGCGCATATGATGTTTCTTCATCGTCTTCCTGGAGCAGAAGCTAATCCAAGGACATTCGCGGTTCTTACTAGAATAGGGTCTTATTTTCTTTTGTCATAAGATACCGTGTTGGCACAGTAAGTAGACTTATGTATAACTTTTTTTGTTGAATATTAGACAAGAGTATTCTCATAGTCTTCATCCATATACCATATGACAGTCATGTTATATGACCATATGACATGACTCAAAACAACAAAATTGGAGTTATATTATAATTATTATCGAGAATATTTGAAATCAAGAGTTTCTAAGCACACAGGCTTTGGCACGCATTCTAAAGTTCACCATATTTTGTTGAAAATAGAAAAAAAAAAGAATTAATAAATATTAAAGAAGAAGAAGGATTGGTTACGAGCTTGTAATAAAAAAGTGACATTTGCTGACGTATTTTAATCTAGGTATCTGTAATGTCTCATGATCTTTACACCTATATAAATAGAGGAGACTAAGAGAACAACAGCCATGTCAAAGTTGGTTAGGAAAACTGAAATTGCTTGTGTAGAATTCTAACGTACTCATACTTACAGTATTTTTCTTCTGGATATGATAAGGGCGATTTTCTTCTTTCATTTGAAATACTGAAGGTGGACAAGTCCGCATATCTCGTTTCGTTACATTGCAATTTCGTAATTTTCTTTTATAATGTAAAAGTAATTTTAAATATAACGATAAAAAAGTTTATAAACTATCTCGAAGCAACAACCTATCTGCATTTTAATTATGCGATCAAAAATTTTTTTGAAACATAAACAACCTTTCTTTTATTAATAGGAAAAATAATTTATAGAAAGGATTTATAATATTAATTTTCTTTTTTCATCAGTTTTATTAAAAATGTAGTGAATCAACAATTAATTGAAAACAATTAACAATGGATCAACAATTAACTTTTTCTAATCTTGAAATCTACAAGAAGAATAGGTGGAAAAATTCAGATGAACCAAAATTCTATAAATACTTATTTTACAAGCTCTTTTTGATTCCAAAATCTTTTATTTATATTTTTTTAACATCTCAATACTTATTATGCATTACAATTTGATATGAAAAAGGAATAAATCTGTTTTAAAAATTAGAATCCAGCTAAAAATCTTATTTTAAAGCAGACATAAAATTATAAACGCCATATATAGTGTTTTTTTTTCTGTATTTATACATATATATATTTATATATATATATATATATATATATATATATATATATATATATATAAAAGATATATTTTTTAATTTAATTTAAATCCTAATTAATTTCCTTACTTTTATCTTAATTTCCCCGCTTCTCATTATTTATAATTACCTACAAATTAGGGAAAACTTGTATGATAAGGTCAGCTTCTGTAGTCAATGGATAGGAAAATTCTTCCGTAAATATAATTATCCCATATGTATCTATTTCTAGACGACCCTCCCCAATTTCGGAATCTTATTTGAAGACACCTAATTCATGTACATGTTGCACATAAAATAGACTTTTCTATCCTAGACCAGAGAGACAACGCCTTGAGACATGGATTTATTTCATCTGCCGGTGTTATCCTCTCAATAATTTGCAGTGTTTGTCTAAAATCACGGATGTCCATCAGGCTGCGCTTTAACGGATCTGATACATGTTTGTGCAACATTTTGCACTCGATCCATACAATTAATTTGCACTGCTACAAAAAAGATTTCACGACCGCTGCTTTTGGTGTTATTGCATGCTGGGGTATCACCGCTTGCAAGTTTAAGTGGCATTTTGAAAAAGAAATGTGTAGTCCGGATATCGTTGTGCAAAGTTGTAGCAATACTGGATGAAGCTGCAGCAAGAGCTATATATTACGATCCTTGCGGTGTTAGGCAAGACAAAGATTCGACACAAACGTCTTACCCATATCCTCTGGTCCATCAAGAAAGAATAATCCATCTTCTCAACGATTTACTCGGTACAAAATCGTTCCGTAGACTGACGCCGCTTAGGAAGTAACCGTAGTATAATTTCATTATTTTGCGCCTCTAATATATGATGCTGTATAGTTTAGCTCCTTCACAACTTCACTTGATAATTCCCCTCTTCGCTGCAGTGTGGGCAGGCCGAAATCAATGAGACCTTTTTCTGGATATGGAAATGATTTTGTCCTTAATCAATACCAAAGCTCCGTTAATCATTGGGTCATTGTGAGTGCCATTCAGCCTATGCACGATATCTTATGATAAAGCGTCATTCCTAAAGCTTATATTTATCACACAGCTGGTGGGAGTTTGATAGTTGAAGTCCGCAAATGCTCAATAAAATTGTAAACATGTTTTCTAGCTATTTTCATAGCCCTAGCTTTATTACTCTTTTTCGAAGGATTAGCTTTGCGTTTTCTGGGCATTTCGAAAAGCTATCAAACAATTACAAATTTAAAAAAATTAAAACTAACCTAAAATGCAATGTACTTAAAACTACTAGCATATATGAAAAATATGTAATTGACTTTAATACAATTTACTTTCACTCAATTAACCTAAAAACAATTTATTTGTATTGTGTAATTGAAATAAAACAAAACGAAAAATCAAATCCGTATTTCTTTAAAATCAAGTCAGTCTATTTTATTTATCGATCGAGATTGAGATTGTTACAAAAGTATAATACACATATTTTTAAGACTTTTAATTAAAATTAAATTATAGTTGTCAATATCAGAACACGTTGCGCATTTGTGAATTTTCAAAGCCAGTTGGCGTAACGCCAATGAATGAATTTTTTACGAAAGCTGGTGTAACGCAATGTAGATTAGAAAATTTTAATTCACTTATTTTGTTTTATTTCAATTTAAAAGTACTTCAGAATGAATCCGAAAGATCGATTAATTTACAATGTTTAATTTTAAATGTCTCAAACACTAAATAAAATAAACATAATCGTTTGAAATAATCTGTCGAAAGTATGTTAAGTAAACCTTTTTTGCGTGGAAAAAAAATACAGAAACCTTACTCATTTTTGGCGGATGTGACCTCAAATTTTTGGTGTGAAAGTTAGTTTTTAATTAATAAAAAATTAACCATTCAATTAATCGCAATAAATAATAGCCTATATCTAATTCTAGATCATAGTCTATCTCTGTCCTAAATTTCATTCAATTTCGTTCTTGCATGATTGACTGGCTAACATCCATCCATCCAAACTTTCACATTTATAATAGTAGAATATATTATTATTAATAATAATACAATAAGAATTACTGTTATGAAATTATATAGATATTTATATTACGTATTTTTCTATGAAAAAAACTCATGTGGTTTTTGCAAATTTGTAGCTTGAACTGTGAGACCTTGTTAATATTGTTACGGATTTCCTATCCTAATTCTTCGGGTTTGTTCACCTGTGTAGTGGGTGTGTATGGTGTGAGAAAATGAACACACACAATAATAAGTCCTTCAGTAGATGGCACAACGCAGACGACGTTTATTTACGGGATGAACACAGGACAGAACAAAGACGACTATATTTACAACACAACTATGTACAGAAGATAACTATATACTGCCGAGATGAAAGCACAGGACAGCACACCGCAGTATTCTACTGTGGACAGTAGCCCACAATAGAAACAGTAGTCCACACGCAGAAATTCCGTAGTGACAACGTCACAGCTCACAAAATGACCAGACAGGATTCAGCAGTTGAGGAAATCGTTAAGTGATTCTGCTTACGCTCACGTAAGTCTCTCCCGAACAGGCTGAAACTACTCCTCTGTCTCTTCTTGCTTTCGCTGCCCATTCACTACTTCACACAACGGGAATACTTCTCAGTTCATGACTGCTCCGTTCCAGATGACGACACAACGGGCTACCACTTGACATAGGTTTCGTCAGAATACGCCACATAACAATTCCGCATTGTTTCGTTGCTTCGATATTCACCGGCGATTCCTCCGCTCATGACTCTTCTTCCAAACCTCTCAATTGAGGTCTACCGATCGATCACACAGTTCAGGATCGACACACACAACAGACTTCGACAGAAGACACAACGACGACACACAGCGATCTATAAGTCCTCCGATGAGGACTCCTCAGTTCATGACCTCTCTATTTAAGTCTACTCGTTCGACACCGTCATACTTTCACTTCTCCAGATTCAGATGGCTCCTTATATAGCAACGGAAGGCGGGGCTAAATCAGGACTATTCTGGATGTATCTCGGCTCCTAATGGATCTATCGGGAAAATTCTCGATGTTTCAGGTATTATCAATTTTGTCGCCAAATTTGTTGTCAAGTCGCCGCTTGTCGCCAAGCACTGGGATTACTGACGTCACACCCAGGCACTATTCAATATAGATGACTGTAAATCGGTTTTCCTTAAGATGACATTATTAGTGCGGGAAAGCAAAATTACACGTTCTTAACAATACGCATTACATTCGCATAACATATGAGCATAACATTTTGAATATGACAAATACATTCAGTTACATCTACTTATAATATTCATCTTGTTTTAATAAAACATCATTTTTTGCCTATTAATGAAACTAATGAAAGCCAAAATCTTTCTATAGCATTTGTTATTCTGTTGTACCAATCCTACATTAATGTTAAAGTGTTAAGACATAACATTTTTGATGAAATTGTATAATTGATTTCCTAATTATAAATTCTCATATTCGAATAACTTCAAACAACATAAATGCTGTAATAAAGAATAATATTTTTTAGAAAGAATTGTAGAATTTTAGAATGATAAAAATTCTAGTTCATACTTTACTTCATTCAAAATCAGTTAAAGATCTAGGACAGAAGAGAAAAACCAGATCCGTGCTAAAATTAAATTAAAACATGTTATCAACATTAAATTAACGTGTAGACATAAATGTTAAAGTTTTTGGGCTTTACATTTTGGCTGAAAGTGTAAAACTGATTTCCTAATTATAAAATTCTCCTTTTCGAATAATTTCAAGTGACATACAAGCATGCAGTAATAAAGAATAACTTGTTTTGGAAATAACAGCAGAATTTTAGAGTAATCGAAACTCATGATAAATACTTCACTTCATTGAAAATCAATTAAAGATCTAGGACTGAAGATGCAACCTAAATCCGTATTAAAATTAAATTAGTAACCTGTTTTTAATATTAAACTAAAATATCTGCATCAGTCTTAACGTGTTAAAACATTACATTTTGAAGGAAAGTGTAGAATTGACTTCCTAATTATAAAATCCCCATTTTCAAATGATTTCAAACAGTATAGATGCTGTAATAAGGAATACCTTGTTTTGGAAATAATTATAGAATTTTTTGAATCGTAAAAAACCTAGTAGATACTTCACTGCATTAAAATTCAGTTAAAGATCTGGAACTGGAGAGGAAATCTACAGTGGCACAAACAATTGAGGATACACCTTACTTTTACTTGATAAATCCAACTTTCAATCTAAAAAACACATTAACTAGAAGTACAAACGTACTTTTATTCTTAAACATAACAAAAAGTGTAATTAACAGTAAAAATAAAGAAAAATCAGCGACAAAATTCTAAAAGAAAAATTTTTAGAAGCATTTCAAATAAACATAAACAGATTTTTACCTCAGAAAATTGAGGATACACCAATGAAATTTTTGTTTAACTACCACCAGTTTTTTTCTGCTTGCTACTATCATATTCTAAGTTTGGGCAATTTTATCTTAAATTTTTTTGACTGTTGTTTTTGTCTTTTGAAGTTGGTTCTGTGAATTTAAATTCGCAAATTTAAATGGAAAGTGTCTCCTCGGAGAGATACCTGTATTGTTGTAAGAAAATTTATATTAAGGTTATTTAAGAAAGGAAAATCTTATCGTGAAATAGCTGAAATTGTTGGTAGAAGCCACTCGTGTGTCCAGAAAATCATTATAAGATTTTAAAGCGATGGATTAATTGAAAATAAAAATGGAAGAGGAAGGAAAGGTATTCTGTATGATGTGGCCAAAAGAAAATTTTTGAAGGATATCGAGATTGATCCTTAACTAAGTGCAGTCAAACTAGCTGCAGAAACTTCTAGAATAATGGGCAAAAGTGTTAGTGCTGAAACTGTGAGAAATGTGATTAGACATGCTGGATATAACAGTCGAGTAGCTCGAAAGAAACCATTTATAAGCTTACAAAATCAGAAAAAGCGTTTGGAGTTTGTAAAAACTCATCAATTCAAGACAGATAACTTTTGAAAGAAAGTTATATTTAGTGGTGAAAATAAATTCAACATTTTGGGTAGTGATGGTCGTCGGAGCGTTTGGGGAAAGCCGAACACCGCTTTGGATCCAAAAAATTTACGTCCTACAGTTAAACATGGTGGTGGCTCGGTCATGATTTGGGGTTGTATGGCTTCAAATGGGGTAGGAAATTTAGTTTTTATAGATAGCATAGTGGATCATAAGCTTTATATAGATATAATCCACAACAATCCTAAAGAAAGTGAAAAAAAAAATTGGGTTTAGATGGAAATTTTATATTCCAGCACGACAACGACCCCAAACATACGGCACGTAATATCAAAATGTGGTGTCTTTTTCATTGTAAACAGCAATTGCACACACCACCACAGCCCCCTGACATCAATGGCATAGAAAATTTGTGGGTCACACTGGAAACGGCGGTCCAAAAACACTAAATTAGGAATAAAGCCCATTTAAAGAAAGTGTTACAAGAAGAATGGGATAAAATATCGCCAGATACCACCAAAAAATTGTTCAAATCGGTACCAAGACGTTTGGAGGACATTATAAAAGTCAAAGGACATGAAACCAAATATTGACACTGTCTTTGTGTGTGATGTATCACAAAAATTTCATTTGTGTATCCTTAATTTTTTGAGGTAAAAATATCCCTATGTTTATTCCAAATACTTGTGAAATTTTTAATTTTAGATATTTTTTTGATGATTTTCGTTATTTTTACGGTAAATTAATCCTTTTGTTACGTGTGAAAATAAAAACACGTTTTTTCTTCTAGTTAATGTGTTATTTCGATTGAAAGCTGGATTTATCAAGTGAAAGTAAGGTGTATCCTCAATTGTTTGTACCACTGTATATCCGTGTTAGCACTAAATTAACAATTGCTATAAACACTAAACTACCATGTCTACATTAATGTTAACGTGTTAAAAATCATATTTTGATTGAAATTTTAGAATTGATTTCCTAGTTATAAAATTCTTATAATCGAATAATTTCAAACAGTACAGGTGGGGAAATAAAGAATAACCTTTGTTTAAAAAGAAAAGAATTTTAGAATCATCAAAATTCATGAGTATATACTTTACTTAATACCAAATTAGTTAAAGATCTAGGACTGAAACTACTTTAGATAAATTGGTTCGTGAATTTTTCATTCCCAAGAATAAAGAGATTGCAGTGAAAGGATTTTATCTTCTTCTTCCAAAATCTCGATCCATTAGGTTAAAGTATTCGATAGATGAACCCTTAATGATGATAGTATGGAATTTCCGTGGTTTATTTTTACAGTGCTTGGTTGATGCTCCTTTTGATAAAGAAGGATGAATGTGTGGGGGAAGGGGGACTGATTTTTATGGCAAAAGGAATTATTGAAAAGGGTGATTTTTTTTGTCTTTCTATCTTTTTCACATAATGCAGTAAAAAATGCCTATTTTCTGGTGATAAAAAAGTTCTTAAAACATTTATGTGTTGTTCCATTGTTTCCAAATAATTGTAACTTTCGTATTGGCTATCCAGAAAAATGAAAAACTTAAAAAACTGAAATGAAGCGATAAATAAACGATAGCCTATTTTATTTTATAGTTTTCATAATTTTGTTTATTAAAACCAGTGGGAATGATCTGACCAAATTTTTTTACGAGAGTATGCGAAAATATAGTATTGACATAATCTATATCTATACTTATAATAAAGCTCAATGTGTGTGTGCATGTGCTTGTGTTGGCGCTCTACAGGTCAGACCGTTGGACCTACAGCTACCAAATTTGGTACCTTGTATACCTTGGAGGTTGGGAATGTGCACCTCGGAGCCCTTTTTTCAAATTTTTAATTAGAATTTGAATTAATTAAAATTTAAGCGAAATTTCGACGTCTTTTCGCTATAACTACCGAAAATATTATTGCACAAACATGATTTTTATATCTATTTAAAGATAAAAAAAATTAGCTTTCTAACGGTATCATATTTTTTAATTTATAACGTAAGCTTCTATTTTTAACGAATTTTTAAAGAAATATTTTAACCATGTTTTTAGCACGTGACTGGATGAAATAAAAGAATGCCGGAAGTTCAAATAAAAAAAAAAACTATCATCGCAAAATAAATCTAAAGAAATGATACTTTTAGCACGTGACTGGATAAAATAAAAGAAAAATGAAACGTGATATTTTCTAAAAAAATAAATGCAAAGCAAAGGTTTCTATGATCGTTTGCAATATCTCAATCATTTTATTCAACAAATCTTCTTTATTTATGGTAAACCTGATTGAATTTAGACAGGATATGCATTGAAATCCCGACTTAATGGCATATTTCTATAATCGTTTGCAATATCTGTATCATTAATTCAATATTTTTTTTTCTTTTTCGCTTTCTTTAAAAAAACATATTTAATATTTTGGCAGCATCACGGAAAAAAACATTTTTAATTTCAGGCCAATCAATGCCCGGAATTGCTTCAAGGCTAATGAATATGTGACTTAATAAAAAATTTTAGAACGCATTACTCATGGCGAACCAGCTGGTCGCCAAAGGCGGCTATTAGAAAATAAAGATGTTATCTTCCCTGTATAAAAATTACGGACCTAGAGTGAGACCGTGAACGCCATGAATGTTCAGATTTTTATTTTCAGAATTTCGCATATCAGCGTTTTATGCTTCTTAGTATAATGTAGGAAACCGATTATGCGTTTTGAACGTCTGATGTCTTAACAGCTGGATACAAAATCTGGTACAGTATTAAAATTTAGCAGTAAGATCGTAAACTAAATTTTATTTATTTAAATTATAGCGTTTTTGAGCTAAGCTTTTTAGTGCGTGCGAAGATTGAAACAAACAGATGATACTCTTTTAGATGGATTTAGTTTAAAATTTGCAAGATATATACAATTTAGATGCTAAATAACTCAGGCAGACAGACTTTCTAAGAGTAGATTTTGTTTAAAATTTAAGGGAATTTTAAAATTTTAGCCACAAGAGCACATACAAAATTTCATTCGCCTAGTTTAAGACGGTTTTGTGTCACGTGTTCACAAACAAGTCAACTTTTTTCTGCTACTATAATGTTTCGCAATACAGTGTTTAGTTACACAGTGGAGAGAGTATAGAGTAGAAGACTTTGTCACATATCGATACATATAATTTTTTAAAAAATGTCTTTTTTTGGAATCAGGAAGTCTAAACCATTAACATTCGCCAAATTTTTTGAAGAATACAGTATTTTATGTGCTTCGTATATGAGAAAATATAAATGAGCTAGTTTTCAAAAAATAAATTATAAGAAAAGAAACCAAAAGAGTAATTATGAAATGAGCCTTTTTTTTTTTAACTTTGTCACAAATTTAAATTTCTTTTTGAGTTGCCTTCTTCCTTTTTTTCAAAATTTGTCTTCCACAAAATTTTTTCTACATGAATGCTTTTGTATAATTCTTCGTAACATTTTATATATAATTCATTTACGTATGTAATAATGCATTTGAATAATCTAATCGGAAAAAGCATTTACAAAATTCAAAAGCATCTAAATGGTCAAAATGTGTTCTGAAGTTTACAACATTTTCTCTTCGAAGACTTTTGGTACGTGAAAGTAGAAAAAGAGAATTTTCGCAAGATATCTAGAGATCGAGAACATAACTGATAAAAAGTTATTCTTTATTTAATATAATTTGTGTGCAGAAAGAAAAATTATATCAGAAATTATGTTTATGGAGAGTGTTTGTTTCCGTCGGAAAAGGAGCTTAATTCTCTTCCCGCAAAAGATTAAATCTTGTAAAAGGTGTCATTTTCTTAGAATTGGCAAAATAATTTCCTTTCTTTATGAATAATTTTGCATTTATTAATAATTTATATTAAACATGTACATTAATTGATAAATCCCAATGGATTAGATGTAATTTTTAAGTTAAATAAAACTTCACGATAAACAATTTCATATTAAAGAAGTTTCATTAATTTTCAACATTTTTAATTCTGCTATAATTTGATTGAATGATAATGGATGTGAGAATTTGACAGTATGAAGGATTACGTTTTTATCAAAATTATTTCCTGTTTTGAATCCAAATAATTATGATATGCTAAGAGTGGGAAATTTTTGGGAATGTTTCAAATAATTGAAAATTTATAAAAATAAATCTTACAACAACAAGGCACGAGGAACGAAATTCCATTAAATCCTTTATTTTCCCAAAAATAGTATCTATATTATTTTAATAGTAAAAAAATATCATGTAACGACACTAAAACATTATGTGTTCATCCAAATTTTTTCAAATTTAGTCGTTTTCTCAATTTACAAATTATTATGTGGAAGTTCTTGTGATCATTTGATCAAGCCTCGGGATTTCGAAACATTTCGTTGCTGATGGCTTTATTGGAAGCGCAACCACATATGTTATGGTTTGACTTCAAAGTCAAATTCATGGTTCAAGTTCAATTCAATTAGCTAAATGAATAACACAAGGTCTTACTTGTCAGAAAGGGAACTGGAGGCAACAAGTAGATTTTTACATTTTATTTTGTCACAACTAGCATATCTACAGCAAAGCGCACAAACAGAAAAAACACGACTACACGTCATTCAGAAGCAAAAAGACTAATTCAAGTAAACAAACACAGAGGGGAACACAGCACCCAAGGGCGGATAACCTTGGACCACAAGGGAGGAAAATACGTTTCAACATATTTCAGTGCATAAAGCCTTCTTATGTCTTATTCTTTGGAAAAAATTATTTTCAAGTACTATTTTCTTGAGATATTGATCTTCATACTATTATACTATTGAAAAATTGGAATGAGAATCTTTTTTTAATGATTTAAAGGCATTAAGTAATAATTATATAATTGAATATTATTATTATTATTGAATTTAAGTTTGTTTTGATGTGTACGAATTTGTTTTGATAAATCGGATTTGAAACATCAATACATATTAACACTTAATCTTTTTAAGCCCCAAAAATTGATTTAAGGTCTAAATAAAACGGAAAAAAGCTTTTAAATAAGAAATATACTATGTAAAAATGTTATAACCCCAAAGGAAATGCGACTTCAAATTTTTTATGAATCTCCACATTTGTGTCAAGAACTACTTAAAATCAACAGTAAAAAAATCAATAAGTTCAAGCAGGTAGAGAGGGAGATGTTCAATAAATGTCAGGTTAATGATCTTGTCTAAAGTGACTGACATGGTGATCGTTTGTCGACGAATTTGTATACGTTCACTGCAAAAAGGAAGGACTCACAATATTCTAGAATCTTGGTGATAGCTCTATTATGATTCTAATTTCAGCGTTTATTCTGGAACATTCGAAATCCAATCAAAAGTGTTATAAAATTCTACGAGGAGTCGATTGAATTCAGCTCAAATCAACTATTGAACGAATGTTGTACTTCTAATGTTGATAATCAATGAGTTTTCATAGAGCTTTTAATGTGTTTATGGTTGTTAAGCAATGATTTTGCTACTTACGTGTTTTTGGAAATGCTGTTTTTGTATACATTTTGTTTGCGTTTTTCTACCCGTATTTCAGATTTTGTACATTGTCCGGTATTGGGCCTTATGTACATCCAACCACCTAGCCACCACTGAGCAAAGCAGAATTGATAACTGTTATTGGATTTCTTTGATTTTCCGTCCTATACCTACCGGGCATATATCAAGTAAAACAAGTATTACGTAACAATATCAAGATAAAATAATTAGTTTGGAAGAAATCAAGGGTTTCTACTACAATCTTGAGGCATTAATGAGATTCATTAAAAATGATAGTGATGGATTGAAAATGTATTTTTAACTTTTTATTCATTTTTTTTAATAAATGAAAAATTTGAAACATTAAATATTTTTTTCTCATATGTATATAAAATATCGAACTTTTCCTTTCTGTGTGAGTGCAATTGCTATAAAGTTTTGAAATGTTAATCACTTTAAAACAATTCTGCTATCATTAAGTATGCGCTTATTCCCTAAATTATTTTGTAAATATGATTCCCTTTCGAAAATGTGACCTTATGATGTCATTATATGTTTGGCTATTACTAAAATTTTGTCATTATTTTCTGTTCTGTGTCATTATTACGAATAAATAGTTTAGAAAAACTTGCCAAAAAGTAATCAGACAACAGCATGGTGGAATTCGTTTTAATTTCAAAAATACATAATGAAAATAATAAAAAAACATGATTTTTCTATATTTGTAATAAATTATTTCAAGAGAGTAGTTTATAATTTTTATGACTTCTCTGTTGCACAATAAAATGTAGTACATGCATATTTTATGTATTAAGTAAGTTGGATTTAAAAACAAAATTTTAAGGTAGCATTAAAAATTCTTTTAAATGCGTATTTGTATGTATTAATTTGAAATATAAGAAAATATTTTCAAAATGTATCTCTAGTATTTCAACATTTATAGGAGATTTTTAGATTCTGAAAATTTCATTCTTTCAAACCTTGCAACAACATTAGGTATTATTAAAAAAATTAACTTTATCACAACGTAAAATCTTCATTAATAATAAAAGAGAATTTGTATGTGGGTCATGGTGCACTACATAACAGAGAGATAAACTTCGAGCAATAAATTTTATACCAGATATATTTTGTGAGATATAAATGTACATTCTGGAGCGAACTTTTTGAAATTTTAATAAATAAAAATTTTTGTAAATGTTGACGCTTTTCCAAAAATTTTGCAACACAAAAAGAATTTTTAAACCCTTTTTAAATCTAAAAGTTAGCTTTTTAATGATTAAGTTTTTGGGGAATTTTTCTTAATTTTCAGTTTTTGCGATGTTAATCAAACCTTGTTCATTTTTAGATCAAACAATAAATTCTACGAATTTTTCCCATTGTTACAGCCAAAAGAAGTATGATTTAATTTATTTATCAGTTCGGTTTATAAGAGGAATAAGAAATGAAGTTTCAGTTCCGTTAAAAACAATGTGCATTTAAGAGATAGATTGCATTAATAGTTAAATTTTTAACAGCCCTGGGATATAAAATTTCTCTCCATTAGGAAGGCTTGCGTATTTAACAAACAGGATCGATGAAAAATATTAAAAAATATGACAATATAAATCACAATTTAATCCCCAGAAATATTTCATTAAGACAATATAGTGCATAGTAAATACAATTGAAATGAAATATATAAAATTTTCTTCAGTTCACGAAGGTCAACTATAAATGAAGTTTATTCTGGTTTATTAAATGTTTACAAATATTTTTCCTGTGAACGTTGAGAACCGAATAATTTTCCCTCGAACCAATGGAAAACGTTGAGAACGTTTATTTATTTGAATGTCGAAGGTCAAAAGAACATTTTGATTTCAAAATTGGTAGTTTATTGAAAATAACTAAAATGCATGTTTAATATTTCATATTCTGTCTTTATTTTGATTTCATAATCCTTATTTTGTCCTAGCATTTTTAACACATAAATTCATCAAAAGAATAAAAATCGATCTCAAATTTTTTTAAATTAAAAACAATATTTAACAATTTAGATATTTTTTGTAAATAATTAAAGTATTGGTTAAGAATTTTGATTTTTATGTGTTGGAAAATTCTGTTAACGATATTACAAATTTTCATCACCAAGAAATTTATCCTTTTCATTCTTAAATAAAGTGAAGGTTATTTCATTTTCAAAATTCTTTATTCTTTTTTTTTTCAAAAGTCTTTATTTTTGTATATATATGTGTGTGTGTATGTCTACAAATATCCAGATTTATTTACTTAAGTGAGATTTTTTGAATCTATAAAAAATGCTATTTAGTTTAAATAAAGGAATTTACAACAAAAATAATTAATCAAAATATTACTTTTTGTTTAAATGACGTTTCAATTGTTTTCAAGTTCAAAAGCGCAATTTTTCAATCTAATAAAAATTATTCCTAGTTGTAATAGAAGTTAATATTAATAATTGCCTTATAATTCACAGAAATATTAATAAATAATTAAAAAAATTCTTTGTTTTATTAGCATGATTAAAATATTATCCAACTTTTCAATTAATTAAGAAAGTTGGCTATTACGTCAATTGAAAACAGTGTCACAGTAATTGTTAAGCAGTTTCCTTTAATTCGAAGATAACTGAGAAATCCTTTAGCATTGGGCTTACAGTTTAGTTGGAACAAATAGATTGTTAATCTATAATTTCCATCAGCATAAAAAAACTGCTTTAGTTTCACGTTTTATATAAGTGTTGCAAAATTATTAAACTGAAAAGTTGCCGTCAGTTTTAAAAATGTGCTTTAACATAGGCAAAGACAGTAAAACTTTTTTGGCATGTAATTTGATCTGATACTCATTCATTTCATTAAAATAATTCGATTATAATCAATCATAAAAATCAAAAATGCATAATTACAGATAAGTTATTAAAAATGAAAAACATATATAGTTTATCGTATCAATAAAAATTGACTTCATTTACTATTCAATTGCTACACATCAAATACAGGCAATCTTTATAAGCAATACTTTACTCCATATGCCTACTTTAAAACTTTGAAACAAATATAAAATTTGCTTTTGAAATAACACATAATGCATAGAGGACCACAGCTACTTGTAAATGAACTAATGGTTCTGTTATACATAAATGAATTAATATTTTACGATAAGTTTGCCAAATATTCAGCAGAGTCGAGGAATGAAGAACCTCTAGCGAAAAAAAAAAAAAAAAAAAGAAATATTGTTATTACAATTAGCAGAATTGTAACAAAAATCATTCATACAAAAAAACAAAAACAAATTTAAAATGATATGTCTAAATATTTTGATTCCTTTATTTGAATTTTTTCTTGCCCTAGTGAAACAAGTACAGCGTAATTATTAGGAAAAAAAGTCTTTCTTTATATTTGAGACCATAACTATCATACCTTTAATAGAAACGGAATAAAATTTTGGCTCAAAGTAATTTGAGGTATGTGCTCAAGTATCATGAAAAACAACAATTATCTTCTAATAATTATGGTTACAATAAAAAAACTTTGAAAAAATTCTAATAGCAACACTAACCTTTTTTTTATTGGAATGCGTTCACCATAGCATAAAAGTATACATAGTATAGAATAGATACATCAAGTTGTTACTTAATCACCAGCGCTAGACAGACTAAGAAGTAAGACTCATTTTACTTTGCATAAAAATACATGTTTTCTCTTAAAGAGTGATTAATAAGATATTTAATTAAATATCTGTTTAACATCTTCCTCATAATCAGTTTCAGACCATCAGAGTTTCAAATTTTCTTTTTGGTTTGGTGCAACTGTCTTGCAAATAAATGATTAGAATTTTAATCCTTAAGGTTACTTCTTTCAAAAAGTAAAAATATTTCTAAGCTTAATTTTTTATGCTACAATATCCAAATGCCTTTGGGAGATCAAATGACTCAAATGAACTTAATTTGAAAAATTTAATTTTTTAAAAGATTTAAAAATTTGTTTAAAATTGAGATAATATTCTGACAATTGGTTTGAAAACTAAGAAATTTTGTGATGATTGCTTGTTTTTTCTTCGCCTGCTAGAATATAAAAAAATTTAGGAACAGAGTACAATAAATGAATGAAGAAACTTACTTTAATACTGAGTTGAATCTACTTGTCTAAGGTTACCAAGGCAACTAACAGCTTCTCATAATTTTCTGGCTCGTCTCCCTGGAAGAAGTTCAAGTTGTTACTTTGTTACTTATTTCGGTGCAAAACATTGATGATAATTTATTTCATCCTCTTTAAAAATGTAATCTAAATTTGTATTATAAGTATACTTATATCGAAATGAAATGAAATTTATAGATAAATGAAATATAGCCTAGTTGACTAATAGCTAAGTGGGATTTGTCTAAGTAATTTGGTATTGGAATTTCTTCAGTTTACAAAACTTAGCAGATATTTCCTACAATGAATAAGAATATTTATGTATAGAAGAAAATGTTGATAGAAATACATTATATTTTCTCTCTTTTATGTATGAACCATATGAAGTTGTAATACTACAATAACCAACAAATTCAACCAGATCTTGATTTACATCTGAGACCTTTTTGAATCCAAAAAAAATGCATTCTTGGATCTAAGTCTGGCTATTGTTCCGTCTATGAACATGATAACTTAAAAAAATGGTATTGAACAAGACACATGATATTTAAAATACGATTTTAAATAAATTAGTAGATTTTTTTAATCAAATTTCAGATGAAATTTATCCATATTACAAATGAAAGTCATAAATAAACCAGTTGTAATGTTGTTGTTTTCAATGTCACTTGCCATTGACAATCCCGCTGATCTCTGTCAGCGATTTTAAGCCTAAATTAGCGTCCCTTGTTTTTCAGTAGCGCCAACTACGGCCAAGAGTACGACTTAGCTACATCATGCTTCACATTTGTTTGCCCAACTCCGTTTTACAGGGGGGCACATTCACCCTACTCACAGATAGAACACAGAACAACAACCCTGCTCATACCGGGATTCGAACCCGGGACGCCCAGAGCACTCGCTACCCTGAAGCCAGGACGCCGGCCCCGTGGTATTAGTCATGGTAGTAGACAAAAAATTTTTATCATAATATTTTATAAAGATCTTATATTCCTTTCATCATGCAAATATTGATCTTTGGCTTAAATCTGACTTTTTATTGAATTCTGTCTTGTAATAATTGGCGATTAATCTATGGTATATAGTTATGACACAGGTATATATTTTTGTCGAGCCATTGAAGCCAAAATTTGGTCCAGAAATTTATTTACCGTTACAAGCTTGAATAGCCATTTGTACAATTTTGTAATACCTATACAGTAAACTCTCGCTACAACGATACCCGATACAACAATAACTCCCTCTACTACAATAATGTGTTGTGGTCCCGGTGATTTTGCATATAAACTAATGTTAATCTCCCCTCAATATTGCGATATTCTCTAGAACAATAAACCTCTGTAAAACGATTTTTTCAATCTAAATTTCAGTATTATTTTCTCCCTTTATAATAATATTTTGATTTTCAAATGCTTTTTTTTTTCGTTTTCTTTTGTTATTTTTTCCATCTATTAAGACTCATTGTGGATACCCGATCGAACATTGGCATTCAAGGGTGAAAAGTGTTATGGAGGGAAGAAATCAAAGCAGAGACTGACTGTTGTTCTGTGTACAAATAGCACAGGAACGCATAGAATACAACCTCTCGTCATTGGTAAATCATTGAAGCCAAGGTGATTTAAGAACGTGAAAAGTCTTCCCGTGGAGTATAAAGCAAATAAGAAGGCTTGGATGACGTCTAAATTTTTTTCCGAATGGTTACAGAAGTTAGACAATGAAATGAAGAAGAGAAAGAAAAAAATCTTTTTGTTGATAGATAACTGTTCACACTTCATTTCCAAAGCTACAAAATATCGAAATCGCCTTTTCCCCTGCCAATTGCACTTCAATTTTACAGCCTCTTGATATGGGCATAATTAAGTGCTTCAAAGGATATTACAGAAAACGGTTGGTGGACTCTATACTTGTAAACTTTGAAAATAAAGTAGAAGACCCTTTCAAAGCTGTAAATGTCAAGGAAGCGTGTGACAATATTGCTGGAAGTTGGTGGGAAGTAACAGAAAAAACCATTCGGAATTGCTGGAAAAAGGCCGGTTTTTGTGTTATGGAAGATAAGAAATCTGATAATGATGAAAATTCCATAGACAATGATCTCTCAGATGATCAAGAATGTGTTTTGCATATAAAAAAACCCGCATCTCAACTTGAGGAAACAAGAGGTAAAAAGTTTGGAATTAGTATAGAAGACTATTTAACAGCAGATGATGATATTATGGTTTTCGCAGGAATTACTGATGAAGATATTCTCTCTGAAATTACTGATGAGATAGGAAACAATAATGATGATGATATTGATGATGATGATAATACAGGTCCATGGCAGTCCTTATTGTCATCCCAGGAAGCTCTTCAATCTGTGAATTCTCTACGGACATTTTTTTCAAGCCTTCCGTCGACAAATGAAGAACATTTTCGTGCACTAGACTCAATGCATACAGTATTGGGGAACTTAACAGTTAAAAAAATGAAAAAACAAACAAAAATATTGGATTATTTTCAATAAAAAGTGTTTTCAGATATGTGAATATTTCTGTGCTTATTTTCTGAATTTATCTTATTTATTTATTTTTTTAGTATTTAAACCACTATTATTAGTATTTTACAAATTAATTTCTTCCAAATATAGACTTAAAAGTAGTGTGTTATGCACCTTAAACTAATAATAATAAAAAAAAACTCTTATTAAATGCTCAAAATATGTGGGCCCTCGATATAACAATATGCCTCTCTACAACAATATATTTATTTGGTCCCTAAAATATTGTTGTAACGAGGTTTCACTGTATTGACAAGTTTAAATACAGTTTTTACGGCATTTACTAGAATTTTTTAAATTGTCTCCATTTTATTTTTAGAGATCGCCAACATAGCAAAATAGTAAACGGGTTTTTTTTAAATGTTTCTGTAACGGGCGAAATTAATTAGACTGCAAATACAAAGTTGCGTTTTATAATCAAGAGCAGATATAAAATACTGTTTGATAGTGGATTATAAAGTCTTCCACACTTTTGCGCATGTTTTAAGATAGGTTTAATTCGACAAAATAGGGAAGAGAGGGAAGATGAAAGGAGGAAATGTTTACATTTAACAATGAAGACTTGCGATTTTATGAAACGTAAGTATTAAAAATACGTCCCAGGTACGTAAAAATACGTACGTTAAACATTTATAATAGTATCACAGAGTGAATAGTGATATTCGCCCTTTTTGTGATTTAAATAAATAATGAGTTTTTCTTACTTTTTGTGATTCTTTATATACTATTTAATTTATAATTGACAAATTATTTTTGTGATATTTACACTATCGAATAAAACTGGCAAATAAAACAAAGAAAATCTTGTGTTTTCTTTGTTTTTCTAAAATTTCTACTACCAGTATTAAGATTAAAAAATATCGAAATACCGGTATTGAACTTCTGGTCCGATATTGCAGCCCCTAATCGGAATCCTCACTTTAAGCGATAAATATGTATACCAGATTTTTTTAAAAAATCTAATTCTTTACGTTTTGTATAATCATACACCCGGAAAACAGGACAGACAGACCTTTCTCGGAATGAAGTTTGTCCAAGATTTGATAGAAACCTTCAAATTTTGTGTAACAATGATATACTCAAGTTCATAGTTTTAGTTCAAGACATCTTTAAACTATCATGTTCATAAATAAACAGACATAATTCGAAGAGTCTGTTTTTCGAACTCAGGGAGATCTGAAATATAAGCATTTGTCAAAATCTCGAATTCAATTTTTATGACAATTATAATATTTTATTTATACTTCGTATCGAAAAAGTGGTAAATTAACTTTAGAACGTAATTGAATTTAAAAAAATGGATACATATATACCTAACATAATATAGTTTCCGTCTTAGCAAAAGATTATTTACGCATTATAATAAAAATTCTGCATTATAAAGTTTATAAAGTTCATTTTGTTATAATTCTAATTCTTTAGAAAACTGTTCTGTCATTAAATAATTAAAATCCATTCTTTTTCATTTGTTTAGGAGAAAATATGAAAAAAAGTCAAAGCAAGGGTCATTTGTTGGTCAGCTTTTCTTTTTATTTCACTTCTTATTTATTCTCTTTCTATTTTTTAAAAATTTTATCCCTTTGGCTGATCATCCTGCGATTTCCACGGGCAACTCAAATGTTACAAAATCTGTTCATCCCGTGATGGGTGTTTCTTCCTTTATGAGAAGCGCATCCTATTTTCCTCCCCGTTTAACCCTTAAAAATAAATTATATACAGTATTGGACGTTTAGTTTACGTTTTATCCAACAGATGTCGTTATTTGTGCACTATATTGCGGCATTTGAAGGTACATGGTATTACCGCTCAACCTTCACTTTTTACCGTTTTTTTCTTACAGAAATGGCAGCTAGAAAACATTCAACGATTGACAGAGAGTATATTCCCGATGACTTATCACAGTGTTTCTCAACCTTTTAGTATTCACGACCCAATTTTCAATCATAATTTTCATCGCGCCCCCCTTCCCCACCGCATACAATAAAATGAATACAATAATAATGTATTTTGAGTATTTTGGCGCTAAATTTACACTACAACCTTAATTTCAAACTTTACAAATTACCAAGAATACGGAAGTTTATTGACATTTTGCAACACCGATCCTCAGCATTGTAAAAACAAGAATCCTATGCCTTTTTAGTGCTCTTTTATTGCGCCATGTCGGGCATTCTCACGGTTTCGCGAGATTTCGGTTTGTCTGGAATTTGTCTATTCAGCTTAAAAGTTAAGTTAGAAGCGAGCGCAGATGTGAACAAATGTTTTTTCATAGGAAGAAGTAGAAAGTTCTATGATGCCAATTTCAATTCCAGACAATCTCATTCGAGTCGATCCTTCTATCGCTATTGAATCTATTCTGAATGTGTATGTTATATATATTTTCGTGTAATTTCAATTCACCGTATTAAATATTCACGGCAACAGACTTATGCAGAATCATGGATAAATTTTTAAGCTGGCGTAAGCGAGCATTAGACGATAGACAAGCATCAACAAGTACACAGACGAGCGTGATTCCGAAAATAAAATCAAGAAAATATTCTCAATAATACTTAAATTTTGGGTTCACAAGTTCTGAAGTAAACGAAGAAGAAAGGCCACTGTGTATCATTTGCTCAAAAATGTTGGCGGCAGACAACATGAAACCTAATAAACTTAAACGACATTTGGAAACGCTTCATAGTGAGTACGTAAACAAACCCAGAGAATTCTTCAAATTAAAACTAAAATCATATGAAAAGCAAAAATCATTGTTGAAAAAAACTTTGTGTGTGAATGAAAAAGCTTTAATTGCCTCTTACAAAGTTTCATATTAAATAGCCAGATGTAAAACGTCTCACACCATTGGTGAAGAGCTTATGTTGCCAGCCGCAATTGAGATTGTAGAAATTATGTTTGCAGATAATTTTGCAAAACAATTGCAGTCAATACCTCTTTCAAATGATACTGTTGCCCGTTGAATTGCTGATATAGCTGAAGGTGTAGAGCAGGGATGGGCAAACTTTTTCGATCGCGGGCCAAAAATCGGAAAAATAAAGTTTGGCGGGCCAAGATGAATTTTTCAAAAATTTTAAAAACAGTATACAATTATTACAATTTAATATATTTATGAGATGAATGAAATTGC
Source organism: Argiope trifasciata (assembly GCA_026543055.1). Lineage (NCBI taxonomy): Eukaryota > Metazoa > Arthropoda > Arachnida > Araneae > Araneidae > Argiope > Argiope trifasciata. The sequence continues at coordinate 9,372,022 of JAPMOQ010053704.1, read as the reverse complement.
GATTTCATTTTTAAAAGTTCCTTATATTGAGGTTCGAAGTGAGATGTACTGATTCTAAGGAACGAGGCTAAATGCTCATCAGTCAGTCTACTTCTGAAATAATTCTTTCTAAGGTTCATAGTTGAAAACACTTGTTCACATATATAAGATGAAGCAAACATAGCACTGATTTTCTGGGCATGATATATTAAATTTGGGAAACGTACTTTCGATAATGATTTGTAAAACTCTAACTTTGGCATATTTAGAAACAATTGCTTGAGATGATTGTTAGATTGCGACTCCATTAATTCAAGCTGCAAATCTGACCTCACTGCTTCACAATTTGCGTTGAATGGCATGGTAAAAATATCCAATTCTGCTTGAATGGCACTGAAATCTTGAAATCTGCGTTCGAACTCAAAATGCAGTTTTTTCAAGCTATCTTCATAATTCTTAAGGTTCTCTTCATTTACTGAGGGTATTGAATTTAACCTCGGGAAATGAGATAAGTCGTTTTTACCTAACTGCCCAGCAAACATATTAAGCTTTAGTTTAAAAGCTTTGAGATGTGACCAAATATTGTCGATAAATTGATTTTTCCCTTGCATCTTGACATTCAAGTTGTTCATATGACAAAGAAGATCTGTGAAAAATGCAAAGTCTGAAAGCCATTTTGTATCATCTAACATTTGGCACTCCGCTGAACACTGTTTCTCATGAAAGAACGATATAATGTCGTCTTTCAGCTGCCAAACTCACTCGAAAACACATCCTGCATTAAGCCACATTACTTTCGTGTAATACAGTACATCAGAGTATTCAGATTGCACTGACTGAAGAAAATCTCGAAATTGCTTGTGAGTAAGCCCACGAGATCGAATACTATTTACAAGCTTCACGACTGCATCAAGTACGGGTTTCATATTCAATGCAGATTTTTACAGCGCATCTTGATGTATAACACAATGTAAAAAAACAACATTGTTCCCAGGATAGTTTTGATTAAAGTGTCCAAGAAATTCAGATTTTTTTCCTGTCATATTTGGTGCTCCATTGGTCGTAATATTACATATATTTGTTATAGGCACCTTCAAAGTTAAAATCCCTTCCTGAAAATTCACGAAAAATATCATATCCCGTTGTAGTTCCCTTTAAAGAACGCATGCACACCAGTTCCTCAATAATTTCTAATCAACACCTCTTATAAATTATACTAATTGAGCAGTATCATTTATATCAGTGCTTTCATCCATAGCTATGGAACAAAATTTAAACTGGCCAATCTTTGACTCTAATTGTGATGCCAAATTTTTATCGATGGCTTCCATTCTAGAAGTCACCGTTTTTCGAGATCAGCTTACAATCTCTAAATTATTTTTCTTGTCTGGACATTAAACATCACAAACTTGGCGCATGCATTGTTTAACGAACTCCCCATCACTGAGAGCTTTATTATTGTTAGCAATATTGTATGCTACAATGTAACTTGCATGTGTAGCTGCTTCTTGAATACCGTTTACCTTCTTGAAAAAATTTTGCCGGCCTGATAATTTTTTACAAAGACTTTCTGCATTTTGTTTTTGTTTTTTCATATTCGGACATTGCTTCGTAATTGGAATTCTTATGCTTGGATGTGAAATGACGGGAAATGTTGTATTCTTTGAAGACTGCTACAGCTTCATTGCAGATACGACACACTGGTTTATCTTTTACAACTGAAAAAAATATTTCCATGTCCATTCATCATTAAGAGCGCAGCACTCTGAATCAACTTTACGTGTTTTAGTAGCCATTTGGGGGTTGAAATATTTTACGAATAACACAAACAAACACTATCTACGCTATACTTTTAATAATTTCACCACTATTCACAATGACGCTATATGTCCACAATCTTCCAACACGCAATCAATAATATTAGAACTCGCGCCAAAAGAAAAAGCCGCTAGATGGAGCTTAAAATGCTCAGTCTGCCACATGTGAGGTCTAATTCACTTATATTGAATTCCCATATGTCTGCTCCACAAAAAAAGATAACGCTTGTTGGCACCAATCTACAGCTATAACTAACAAATAACTTCCGCTTTTAACACTTTACCGATTGAAAACTGCCTGTGTTTGCTATTTCCTTCGATTTATGTTTTGTAGAACAAAAATGGAGAGTGTAAACAGATTACCAGCTCTTTGAAAAAAAAGGAAGAAAATATATAATTAAACAGAGTAGAAAAGGAGATGGATATATAATATATGAATATTTCTTTTAATTTGCCTCTGACCGATGATCTGAGTTGGCCAGCGGGCTGGAGTTTGCTCATCCCTGGTGTAGAGTGTCAGCTTTAGTCGAAGTTACGTGGCAATTTTTTTTCAATACAACTCGATGAGGCAACAGATAGTAATAAAGATCCTCATTTCATTGCCTATGTTAGATTTTGTGATGATTTGTGAGTAGTAGAAGAATTACTTTTCAGTGAACCAATAGAATTCAAAGCAACAGCATTCGCATTATTTGCTATCTCAAATGATTTTATGAACGAGGCAAGCATAAAATGGAAAAATTGCGTCGGAATATGCACCGATGGTGCTCGTTCTATGTCCGGAAGATTCCAAAGTATTCAAGCACTTGTGAAACAAAAATCACCAGAGTGCGTCTGGACACATTTCATGATCCACAGAGAAGCTTTGGCTTCCAAAGAAATGAGTCCTGATTTGAATATTGTGTTAACTACGGTTGTAACCGTAGTAAATTATATAAAAATGAGACCTCTGAAATCAAGAATCTTTTCCGAACTTTGTAAAGACATATGTGCAGTACATTCAGCGTTACTATTTTATTGCGATTCAAGATGGTTATCACGAGGGAAATTTTTGTAACGCGTTAATGAATTAAGAGAAGAAATCGCCATTTTCCTAGAAGAGGAAAACAGACCGAAAGCTGAGAATTTCCACGATAGTTTATTTGTAATGAAATTGAGCTACATGGTCGACATATTCAAGAAATTAAATAAGTTGAATTTTCAACTGCAAGGAGCAAATACACATATATTGAATACGAGTGATAAAGTTAATGCTTTTTGTAGGAAATTGGAATTGTGGATCAGAAATTTAAAACAATAAAACTTAACAATGTTTGTAAATTTGAATGATTGCATTAAAACTTACAAGGCTGAAGAACAACATGTAAAAGTTGTTTTTGTAAAGATTGAAAATCATTTAGCAATGCTAGCAAAGAATTTTAAAAAGAACTTTCTTGCTGACGACAAACTGATAACAAGTTACAAGCGGGTGAGGGATCCATTTCAAAATGCTCCCGAAGGACTCTCAGTTGATGAGGAAGAAACCTTCATAGACTTCACGGCAAGCGGGGAAACCAAAAGACAATTTAGTGATAAATCACTCTTTGAAATTTAGGCAGGAGTGGATGATGAGTTTTCTGCACTAAAAACAAAAGCATTTCGCATTCTACTACCATTTTCAACATCTTACCTTTGTGAAACTGGATTTTATGTGGTTGCTTCTGTGAAGACAAAATACAGATCTCAACTAAATATAGAAAAAGAACTGAGAGTGTATTTCTAATATTAACCCTCCTTTGAAAAACTTTGCTCTGCAAGACAGGCTCAAGGAAGTCAATAATAATTATTAAATTTGTTTTTAATTTAGTGAGTTGTTTTAATTTAATAAGTTAATTATTAAATATGTCGAAATGTATTTTGTTTTTTGTATGTGTGTTTGTTCTTTCCTTTCAGTCAATCAGTTTCTTTAAATAACATTTTCTCTTGGATATGCTCGCGCCCCCCCACTAGAGTTCTCACGCCCCTCTAGGAGGGCGCGCCCCACAGGTTGAGAATCACTGACTTATCAGATTCTGAAAGAGGTTTTAGTTTTGATTACAATAGTGATATAGATTTTTCGGACTGCTCCTTAATTAGCAATTACTCTGATAATGATTCAATAAAATTGCTAAGTATTAGGCAGTGGTGCAAAATTGATAAGTAGAATATTCCTCCTCCTCCTCAAATTTTATACATTTTACTTTTTTATATAATGCAATAAATAGAAATTAACTGTAGTTCAACAGAAACTTATTTTTAAATTTTTTTAATTTGATAATATTTGAAATTGGTTTTTCATACAACTTAGTTTCTCATCATAAAAATCTATATAAAAATATTTTCTAGAAAGAAAAAGATGAATTTTTTAATTCTCCAATATATATAGTTTTAAAATATGAAATTTCTTTTTCGAAAAGATTTCGGTCCACAAATGGCGCAGTCAGAAAGTTAATTATAATAACTGATTCATAAACAGACATTTACAGAAATATATATACAGAACATGTTTTAAGTTTTTATTATACTTCACCCCCTTATTATACTACTCCCCTTATAGAAAAGTATGTTTGTTGTTCATAGATGCTTTGAAAGCGTTTGAATAATACTGCTCCATAAATTATTTTTTAAAGTGACGTTTTGTATAGCATTATATTCGCTTTGCATTTTTAATATCGTAATTGGTATGCAGAATTTACATATTTAACATGATTTTTTTTTTCTTTCTCATATCGAAGTATATTGAGAGAAAATATTTTAACCGTGAAAAACATTTGAACATTTTTTTTTTACGTTCTTGCCTGTTGTACGCCTAAATTTAATTGCAATAAAATATATTTTAATACATTGCATATTTGTATTTCAGAAGTGAAGTAAAAATAACTGGTTCTTAAACCAAGATTACTATAAATTACACCTATAACACTGGACCTATAACATTGGAGTGAATATTCAACAAGTATCATTATATATGTATAAATGTCCCTAGTTGTCTGAAACATTTGGCAAAAAATATCTGAAGAGTGCATGATTTGGACCATTATCGGAAGCTCAAATTCTCACTTGAGGTCAAGAAAATCGGCTAGGTTTTTTTTAATGCATATGTCGACTGATTTATCTATGTGCAAATAAAGTTAAGCATGTACAAAAATTAGTTACATGACCGTAAATTTCCTAATTTATTTACTTATTTTATGCTGGATCACAACAAAGGGTGATGAGGTGAGATCTGAAATGTTACGCTGATTCAGTATATTCTGTCTTTATGACTAGTTAGAAATTGGAGCTTATATTTTCTTTCTGTCTTTAAAAAAATAGTTTTTGGACAATGCTTCTTTTTTTTTTCGTTAGTGGACCAATAAATTATTTCAAACTGAATTCAGTTTTTTTTTTCAGCGTTTATGAGTATCATGTATAAAGAAAATTATATATTGCAAAGGAACAAAGGTAAGCAAGAAAGAGAACTGCACTATGGGAGATAAGACAAAGCCAAATGATATTTAATTGGATTTGAGATATTGTTAAAAGGAAAATAACCATCTAGATTTATAAAATGATAGCAACATTTTTTTATAAAATATTATTAACTATTCTATTCATTCATTTAATTTCAAACAAATAATTTCGGAGACGCATTAGAAAGAAAAAATGTACTCTAGATTAATAGTAAATTAGTTAAAATACAAGAAACATGCTGTTACTCAGTGCTATTTATTAAATATATTTTTAATTAATAACACAAATTAGTATAATTAAACAAATAATTCAAATAATTTAACTATATGAATTATTTATTAAATTTTAATTTTAATTAATTACAATAGTCTTAATTCTTAGAACAATGAAATCGATTTCTTACTCTAATGGCATCTTCTAAACATTCTTTAAACTTCTTTTGATATTCGTTTTTAATAAACACCATGTCGATTTCACAGCGACTCACAACAATGCGGATCAGTGATTTATCATCTCTTGTTTGTCCCTTCAAACAATTAACACAAAGTTAAGTGAAAAAACATGTTGAATTTAAAGGAATGAAAGAAACAGAAGTAAAAACTTTTATGAGGATCAGTCGTTTCAAAATTCATAAATGTAACGTAACTTAGAATAAATTACGTTGGTAACTATTTTGTAATAGTAATTATAGAGGAAAAAATATAAAATAAAAGCCATTGACTCACTTTTAGAGCTCGATATAGCTTGCGTGCGAAATAGGCAGGAGTATTTTCGACACATCGCACTATAAAATAAAACTTTTTATATTAAAAATCTTAAAATTATGCTAAGGAAAGGGACAAATATTTACTTTTCTACCAATTTTACATTTAGAACTTCTGAAGTTTAAAAATAATTAACCGAGTAATTTAGCTTTGAAATGATATTTATGTTTTGATTTTGATCAAAGTAAAATATAATATTTGTAGGTTGCTTTATCTGATGAGAGCATGAATTAATTTAAAAGGGAAACGTGCATATTTGAAAAAATTAAAATGGTTCTGTAGATTTCTTAAGAGTACTATCGTATTAAATATTAATTAAACGTTTGCTGATTATGTATTTACTTTTAAACTTGTTGAATTCAAAAACTAATATGGCATCAAAGCTCCAAAGACGCCTTGATAAGTTTTCATAACTTTAAAGTAAGTATTCGTTTCAAAATGTACCGGTGAATATAGAAATAAATGGGTCTGTGGTGACCTTTTTATGGTGCCAGAAATGGATCCAAAATATATTTCATTCATTAATCAGTGTATACGCAAACACGGCCATATCCATATCGGAACAATATTTTTTAGCCTTATGGTGTAAAATCCAATTTATTTATAATAAGTTACCTGCTAAGTAAATCCCTTATTTTCCAAGCACAACCATTTACTAAGCAATCTCATTGTCATACCATTACTTTATTTACCTTTTATATCTGGGGTTAAAAAATCCGAGTTCAAGAGCTCCTTGACATTCCCTTCACCAAATCGAAAAAATGGTGTAGAAATTTAAAGAAATTAAGGAGGAACGAGGTCATCAGATCAGATGTTGCTACAGTTTTTGTTCGAATAAAAATAGGCATTCACCAGAATTTTTTAAAAATTTAGAATAGAGCCTTATATTGGTGATTGATGGTGATGATGTCGTGTCTGTTTTAACACAGAATGGGATGCAGTAGCTTCTTACAGTAAAGACACCTGAGAACCCGAAGGCAGAATTTTGACTTCTAACTCAAATGAAGACGACACACACACACATTCGCTTGCACAACCTCTTTTTACAGGGGTGTTCATTCACACATCTCACAGATAGAACATAAGGGAATAACAACCTAGTCCGAACCAGGACTCGAGTCGCGGACGCCCAGATCAAGGGGAAGACGCACTACCCCCTAAGCTAGGGCGCCGGTGTACATTTGATTAAATCTTCCATTTAAATTAAATATCTCAAAACAGCTTTGAACTTGAAGCTCCTATGCATTTTAAATTGATGCTGTACCATTTTATCTTAATGATCGTATTCTATGTTACTTCTGGATCGATCATAGCACAAAAAATTGGGATATACCGATCGAATCTGTTGTTTTTAGAATTAATGTCTGAAACTATTTTGTTTTCTCAGTCTAATAAAAGGTTTGTTCGTAAAACATTTTTTTTTCTAAGACAAAGATATATAAATTTTATGTGCAGGAAATGTAATTGCGATAAGCAGAAATTAAATCTACAGAACATTTCCGAATATCTGGTTTCGTGGCCATCCGGCTATTCCGTCTTTTCTTTATTTAAGGTCCCCGGGGGGGCACCACGTAATTGAGGACTAGATGCTTTCGGCATGGTGGTTGGATCTCTCCAACCTGGTGGGTATAATAAAGGTCCTCACCTTTATGATCATAGATATGATCTGACTCCTCCCAAAGATGACGAGATGTTCTTCTTTCGGGGAGGGTTGTACTGTGGCCAGTGATAGTCCTTAGGACTCAAACACAGTTCCCGCCAGTGTTGCTGTAGACGCGATCCGGTGATTCAATGTTTATTTCCAAGTGCCTTCGTGCGGGTCGGAGAGTCAGTAATATGGCTTTGCCGTGATTAAATGAGGAAGGAAAGGTGTCTATTAAATCTACTGTTAAAGATTTGTAGTGAATGCCTATCAGAAATCATATATATCTATCATAAATCAGATCAGATATCTGTAAGTCTCCGTCGAGGCTGAGCGTGAGTGACGTAATTGCCGAGCCGCTCATCATCCGTATGCTTTTGACAAGGCTATTATCTCTCCTTTTCTCTTCGGAAAACTCGTGCTCACTGCCTCGGTGAAGTTTGTAGTAGAAATAAAATGTTTAATTTATTTAGTTAAAATGTATATAAAATTATTTTTCTAAAATATTGCAATAATTGGAGTCACAACAAAACACACGCAAGCAACCCTAACTACTTCAGACTTTTTCAAAATTTAATAAGTTACTCTTATCTTGGGGTTAATGGTAGACAAAGATATGAAATCCATGTCTATCGTTTACCAATGAAAAATAAAACAAGTTTGAGTCGATTATCTTAAGAAATGCTAAGAACGTTATGTTTTGTTTATATTTTCTGTATTTAAGATGGGCAATACAGAATTTATGTTAAAATGTGAGCTGTTTATATTCTTTAACCTACTTTTTATAAATTTAAGTGCTATATTTTAATATTTAAGTGCTATATATAAACTATCAGTATAGAACCTTCTGTCTAAATTCGACACGTTACTCGTAACTGCTTCTATGATTCATTGTGTCACGCCTATGTTCACATTGAGATAAATGGAGGATTTCGTACTCAATAAAAAGTGAGAAAATACATATTATAACAATGGGTTTTACATAAAATCTTTGTCATCTGGATTTGGTAGACAAAGAAATGAATAAATAGGCGTTTTTGTTATTCGACCAGTTCATCTACCACATTCAACTGGATACTAGGGAGTGTGCTGTATTTTATAAAACATACGTTACCTATGGTGAGCAGAGCTTTCTTCATGTATCCAGATGTCTCAGACTCGATAGCTTCTGAAAGAGTTCGTCCTGTGATATCTTCATACTCCTGAAACACAAACCTCAGATGCTCATAGCTCTCAAATGCGAAGAGAGTGTTGAAAGCTGCCTCGTCCGTCTCCCACTGTGCTTCGCCGGCTTCGAATAGCGACTAGGAGAAAGAGTGGTACGCGGGGAGCAATTGTCAATTATTATTAATAATGAACTTAATGTCAATACAGATTGTGAAAAAACATAATGTTATATATGGAATTATAGAACAAATCTTTTTTTCAGATTTCATCTCTAATGATTTAGCGTAATCATACGTAGATGCAAATGAGTTTCAGAAAAATGTATGGATAAGTCACATCCAAAAATCTATGGTGATATATCTATCCCAGATCAAATTTGGTACCCAATCCATCAAAAGGTTGGTCGATTGTCGATATATATTTTTGCATATATGATGATTCAAAAACGTAACAGCTTAGACAAATGAAATTTGGTTGTTTTAAGACCTAAATTTGAATTCTTGTCCAAATTTGAACCAAATCAGTCAAAGATTCTATTATTTGTAGGTTTCTTCTTTTATATACATACAACATAATAACCAAGAAAAACACTGAATTAAATAAAATTTGATATATTATCTTATGACTATAGCTGAAAAGTTTTAGCTGAATCGGCGTGGAAAAAAAAAGGTCTCCAAAATAACATTAGATTTTTTTACAGTTGTGTTCCAATTATTAAGAGGCAAAAACAATAAAAAAAAGGATAAAAGCCAGATATTGCACTTCAGATGAAGCAAATAAAAAAAGTATATTCATCCTTAAGATAGGTCTTTTGTTAACTATTCTTCACCAATGATGACAATTAATGCAGAGTAGGTTTTCCGTATTTTACTACGAAGCATAAAACGTTAATATGATAAAATAAATGTATGGGGCCTTGTAGCTTTCAAGGTTTTGCCTATAGCCCACGATTTTAAGGTGAGAGGAGGGGATATCATCTTTATTATAAAGTATGCGAGAAAGTTTTGAGGAAACCTCTCCAACTAGGTTTTACAGTATAACGTTATTCATTTCTTAAAATTATTTTTAACAAAGCACTGAACATAATTATCGGAGGATGTGATTTTATTGAGACTAGAAAAAAAAAAGAACCATGGAAGATTAAAATAAGAGGAAAATCGATTATCAAAAAATCAATTTATTATCTCACGATGAACCATTTCCCTTTTTTGCTACCTTATAAGAGTATTTCGTCTACTACTGCTCTTTTCTACTTACGCGCTTTACTAAGAAAAGTAAATGTATAAAGTAAAGTATCGTTGAGAAAAAATGTTGATTGTAGCTGATAATAAAAAATTGAAATTCACATGTAAATTTTTGAAGAGGATTATTGCGATACATTAAGTTTTGTTTCCCATTTTTATGGACATAATTTGAAAGTTAATATCTTTTAAAATGTTCTTGACTGTTTCAATAAAAGACGCTCCTCCGATGCTTATCATATAGAATTCACGTATTTTTTAATATGCATTGTTGTCTGCTACTTTAAATATCCTATTCTATAATAAGTCAGTTTATTATTTTTTTATAGAACTGTTATATTTGGTAAAATAAATATTTTGTTAAACGTTTAAGTTTTCTTTTCGATAATATTATATTACTGCCCGAATTTTCAAAATAAAGGGATATTAGCATATATGAAAAGTCTTGAAATTTTTCTATACTTTTTATGTGATCTATTTGGGAAAAAATATAGCTTATATTAAAAAAAAAAAGTCAGTTACGACTTTTCTTCATACAGTCAAACTACCTCCTAAGTAAGTTACATTTTCACAAATCATTCAAATGCCAAAAGGGTAAAAAATATTGTTCATATCTTGATTACATGCAAACAGAGTCCGACTAAGCCAGGGGCATAAGGGGCAGTTGCCCCGGGCCCCAAATCGAAAAATATAATAGACAAGTTCTATGTGTGGTTCTCCACTACTAAAGTAGCAGAGGGGACCCCAAAGAAGTTTTCGCCCAGGGCCGCAATTAGGCTACAACCTTTTTCAATTATTATGGTTTTAGTTTCAATTTTTAAAATAACTATATGTAGTTATAAATAATTTATTTAACTTGTTCTTCATTTAAATGTATTTAGTAAGCTTTTGAAAAATATAATACAAATTATTTCGAAATTATTAAGAAACAATTAGTATAAAATTAAGAGATAAATAAAAATGAACTAACCTCTGCATCGTTTCGAACTTTGTCGAGCGAAACAATACCTTCATTTCTTTCTGCCTGTAAAACATAAACATATTAGAAATAAAATAATACGAACAGCTACAAATCATGTATTGATATAATTAAGAAGAATGCTTACTTTGCATATTAACAGAAGCATATGCTTAAATTTACTTTGGCAGTCGTTCAAAATCGAATCTTCTAACGTCTTTCCAAATCCTGAAATTAAAATAAACCAGAAAAAAATGTTTATTTGTATATTTCGTGATTATTTAACTCGTAATGGAAACATTAACAGCCAAAATTGTTTGGCTTATTTTTAAAGCAATGAGACATGAATAGAGATAAAAAAAATTGTAATTTTAAAGTGCACTCTCGAGTATTTGGCTAAATGTGACTGAAGGGTAGACCGGATAACCAAAATGCCATATAGGCTGGATTTCTATGAAAGTTCTTAATCCACCAATGCCAGAAAACAAAGTTTTTATATCAAACAGTGCTATAATATGTATTTTCTCACTTCTTGTTTAGTATTAAGCACTCTATTTATCTCAAACCACGAAGTAGAATGTGAATGGCTTTCCTTACTTTTATTCCACTTCCACTAGATTGTGCAATATGCCACTTTTCAATTCCTGTCCGATGTTCTTCCAGTCCCTCTCTGTACTTTTACCAACTCCTAACTCCGAAGTTATATTTTTTTGACATTACAGCAGAGTCTACTCGCTGTATAGAAAGTGATTTTTCCTCTATAGTCACAACAACTTTTCTTCGTTTATCATCCACTTCGAATTCACTTTGGTACAATAAAAAATATTAAGCATACCCAAGAACAATCTACGAATCTATGCGTATTGTGCAATTATAATCTCGGCCAGAAAAAAACAATTGAGATCTATTACACACTGACGAAGATCAACAACGAGCAGAACGCCACTCTTTTTTTTTCTATCACGCTGTCCCCTTGTCTTCCTCATTTAATTTTAATAAAAATAAACTAGGCCAGTAGTACTGAAGCCGGATACTCGGGAGTGTGTTGTAACTCATTTTTAAATTTTTTATAGAAATAAATATTTTTGCACTTACTACACTGATATATCTCTTTTATTTGCCTGATTTGAATATTAGTTATGGTACACAAAATTTCCAACAGCAGATCATCGTCTTTGCCTGGACCATATATGGCCCTTCTTATCAACTTGGCATAATACTCTGGAAGAGGCATCAGTAATAGTTCCACTACTTTTTGGAAATGTCCGGTGAGTTTGCAAAGCAGTCGGTCCCTAAATTCCTATAAAAGTTGACGTATATATGAAAAAAATGCATTAATATGATCTGTATATTTAAAATTATGAGAAAAGCAAAGAACCAGCCCAGTTAAAACCATTCCTCCGATTTCGAAATTTTTTCTCATATTTGCATAAAGATGATCTTTTCATATGCATACATACCTTGAGGCATACGCAAGCAATTCAGCAGCTTGGCGAAAGCGGAAGTATAAGATATTTCTTTTTATACAAGTATGCTAGAGCTGTGTAAAGGCGAGCTCCGTATGTTGTTTTCTGTTGTTTCTTATGGCACTTGTCATAGACAACCCTGCTAACAATCAGCGACTTTAAGCTGAGTTTTAGCATCGTTCTTGTTTCAGTAACGTTTCAAAGTACGTCTTAGCTAGTCATGCGCCACAGCCCTATATACAACATGGACTATATTCATGCATTTCATTCACTTATCCACGATCGAAACTGAACCAGAGAATGATCAACTCTGATCCAATATTCCCAGTGGTATTTGTTCGCCTTGTGGGACTTAGTGGCTGTGACAAAATAATATGTACACCAGCCTACATACACGGAGAGTCTTCAGTCGGGGAAGGGGCCAACATCTTACCAACCAGGCTATTCGACGAGTTCCGTATAAATCATGGATTTAATCTGAATTAATTCTTTTCGTTTTTATTTCTGAATTAACAATTAAAAAAAGGACAGTCAGCATCCTTGGGGTAACCGCAATTATCTTTCCATAATATGAATACATATGTGGTGGAAGCTTTATAAGCCTGATAATATCCTCAAGATTGAGTGATCACTTTGAGTCTTGTGGTCATGTTATCTGGCTAAGAACCATAAGATCACGAATTCGGGCCCAGCTATCGCCAAGAGCAACATTGGGGACATAGGACGATAAACAAACCAACGAACAAACCCCCTCAACTTTTGTGCAGTTGCTGTGGCCCCCTTTACCCCCCCCCCAAAAAAAAACACAAGCTGATAAATAATCAGCCAAATAAAAATAAACCAAGCCGATAAATAATCAGCAATAAAAAGTGGCGATAAATAATAAGCCTATGAATATAAAAAATGGTGATAATTAATTAGCCGATGTATATAAAAATGGCGATAAATAAACAGCCAAACAATTTTAAAAAATGAAGCTGATAAATAATCAGCCAAAACAAAACAAAACAAATAGCTAAAATAAAAGCTTCGTTAAATATTTAACATTTTCTTTTCTGCTTTATCATAGTATTACCACAGTTTTAAAAATAAAGGAATGTTAGTTGATCTGAAAATTCTTGAAATTTGTCCATATGTTTCACATGATCTACTCAAAAAAATATTGCTCCCATTTTTCGGTATTTTTAAAAAATTAATTATAGCTGTTTTTCATGCAAGAAAACTACTTTCTATCTAAATTTCATTTTCAGAATGCATTCGAAGGTCAAAAATGAAAAAAGAAATCTTTCATATCTTCATTGCTTTGCATTTATGTGAGAAAAACTCCTGGGACAGAATTCGACAGCTCCATTCTAATTTTTCCCTCCTTGTGGATGGTATCATTCATCGATACGTCATTTCTAGGCGCTACCTCTTTTCTCTCCAATTGTAGGGATATCGTAAAATAAAAAATTGGCTTAGCCTTTACCTCAACAGTGGACTAATTTAATCGAATTTTCCCTCCAGCATTTCAGTTTCACGAATTTGAAAAATGGTTTATCAGCATTCTCTGTTATTATCCATGCCTTTTACTTGCTTTATCATAACTTTATTTCTGTTGGGATGGAAATGCAGTTCATAAAAAGTAATTGAAATGACTGACTTTATTTTAAAATTTTCATCTTTCAGTGATTGTGTTAAAGGTACTGTTTAATGATTACGGCCAATAATGTGCGATTCTCTACCATAGGAAATCGAATTTTTTTTAATTACACATAATAACAACGGAAATGGGATATTGGACTTCAATGGTTAAAGACACATCTGTTAAAAATGTTTAGCTACTATTTGATGTGTAAATGAAAAGGGTCACTTCGATAATTTGTATTGCGACATTTGCTGTTTGAAATACCTATTTGTACAGTAACAATTTGAAAGTTATGTCGTAGTACTATTAGGTTGGAAACTATGAAACGGGAGTTTTCTGCTTAGTTTTACTGCCATTCAACGCCCGTTTCATAGTTTCCAACCTAATATATATTTTTTCTTTTCTATATAACTAGTCACATTTGGCGACCAGCTTGTTCACCAGATATACTACTTATATTTAATTTCATAGAAAACCTTTAGATAAAACTTCATGTCCAAGATTCCCTCAAACTATTATTAGATAGCCAGATATTAAAGCTATGTTATTTTACACTTACCAATGAAATTTTCTTATGGAGAACAGCTCCATAACATGGTGTTATTACGTTCAGCTTATCTCTAAATTTGGCAGCATTCTGATTGCACTTTTTTATTCGTTTCGTAAACCACATGAGTATCAAACAGTATTCTCTAACTTTCAACAATGGAAGAAAGCTAAAGAAACAATCTAATATTCGGTGAAGCAATGAAATAATTTCAGTTTCATTCACAAAATAATAGAAATATTGTGAAATATGCTTAAAAATATGATTAAAATTGAATCAAGACTAAAGTATCCCACAGCAATACAATTAAAATGATTGAAAAGATGACTTTTTGTAAAATGATGTAAAACCCCTTTTTGTGCCGGAATATTTTGTTATTGCTAAAAAATATTAAAAGCTTATCTGCTAATTAATAAAAATTTCAAAAAAAGAGCTCCGAGGTACACATTCCCAACATACTAAGCCAAATTTCGTAGCTCTAGGTCAAACGGTACAATTCCAACACACATAGACATGCTTTTTTTATTGTAAGGGTAGATTATTATTCCTATTTCGGAAGTTTCATTACTAACAAGAGTAAAAATTGGATTACCTGGTTGAACATAGATTTGTATGTTTCCATAATTCGTTTCCGTTGTTCATTGGTACGATTTCCAAGTATATGAATAAGTGTCTCGTCGCCATTTTTTCCTGTTATAAATAATAAAAGAAAAATGAATAATCTGTCAGAAAGGCAATATTTAACAAAGTTATTCTAAAGCCAATATCCTCTAAATAAATTCCAGAATTTTGATGAAACAAAATCATTGGTATTCCGATATTTATGCACTGCAGTTAGAAATTTGTACACTCAAAACAATCATCTGGCTTAGAAAAAAAAATTATCGAAAAAGGAAATTGAAAAGAAAAAGGAGAAAAAAACCCATTTATTTATTGATTTTTGACCAATAAAAACCGATGTAGGATATTTCGAATATTAGTTTTTCACAAATTTTAGATCACAAGGAAAACAGTCCAATTAACGAGCTTCGTTTCTTCAAAGAGATCATTAAGAGATGTACAATAAGGAAAATAAAATTTCATAGCTCGGCCAATTTCGATTGTTTGAGACATGTTTTTTAAATCTAAAATATTAGTAAATCAAGAATATTTACTAAAAATATATAAAAGATTATATTTTATATTTTTAGAGGGACAATATAAAAATATTAGATTATACAGTTTTTTCAACATTAGATAAATCAAGTTCATTACAATAATTATAACATTTCTATAACTGAAAGTATCCAAGTATATCTAGATGTTAACGATTTAATAAAGACCATAGCTAATATGTCCTGTATACGTACATGTGCATACATAGAAATATATTGTTGCAATTAACTATCAGAGGCAATTCTTAAGTATTTCTTCTTTGTTAGGAGAATAGGAAAGTAATAATGCTTTACCTTATCTTAACATTTCTAAAATTAAGGCAAATATCAACATTTGGCAGAGGAAACATTTAAAATCTATATAAGCCATGTAAAAGTATGACAATTTAAGTATTGAATAGAAGTTCAGAAATGAACATGACAATTAACATGGGATTATTATTAGATATTCACATTAAATCACGACTAAACATATATTAGGTTTACTTTAACAAATGACACATGTAAATATTAAGTGACAGCATTAAGTAAAAAATATGACTTATTTGCTAAATAATATGGCGTTAACCAAATAATTCATATTTACTCGGAAAATAATCAATTTAATGAAAAACTGCAATCAGTTTAAGAATTATTATAATTTTTTTAGCTAGTCCTTTGTTCTCAATCTGTTGTTTTTTGTATCTGTAAAAGCTTATAGTGAATAAAATGATCAATTGTAAATAACACTACCTAAATTATTAATTGCTTCATTTAAAGCCACTGCATCACTTTCTGAATCAAAAGGATGATGAAACTGCAAATAAATGAATAATGTATTTTAGTATCAAAGCAATTCAAAACATTATGAAATTTTGAAACATTTTAATAAAATTTTTATATATTTAATAATAATTATAATTTTTTTTATATTTATAAAAAAATTGTAATTTAAAACTATTTACAGAATTAAAACGTTTGACAAAAATGTTTGAAAATTTGAAGATAAATTTTTATGCATTTCTATTTTGAAACCTGAATTAGAATTCTGAGATCATAATCATCCTCTCAAGTTTCAAGTGATGAAAAATCATACTAAATTGTAAGATTCCAAAGTCTCTAACAAAAAGGGAGTTAACATCACGTTCATCAACTGTTTTTTCATAGTATGTAATGCAATAAAAATGGAACAAAACGTCCTTCGAAATATTATTTTTCATTAATTACAATTGTTTAACAGCCCGCATTCATCGATTTTCAATACTCTTAATCAATAAAAACATCAAATCGAATTAGAACAAACCACCGTTTCTATTGCAATGGAAAATGTTTGTAGGTTATATGTAACTATAATCGAAAAATTCAATGAGAAATTTCGATTTTCAAAATCTTCTACAATAATACTTGGTTATTTCGTATAAGTATTATTATTATTTTTTTGTTATTAGTTATACATTGAATGACCTTTATAGATTTAAAGATAATAAATTTTCTTAGTATTATAGATTTTAAGTTGATTCATGTTTAGTTATTTCACTAACAACAAACAAATGACTTCACAAACTTGATGCTTTATTGGTATTTTTTGTCAATAATTATTGAAGTACTTTAAAAAAAAAAACTTAGATTTATAAATTTTTAGTTTATCTCAAAAACGCATTTTCTAATCATTTGAAGTAGAATTCGATATCAAAAAGAAACTCAATTATTTATGTTTTAAAATATATGGTGAATATGGAAAATCTCACAAAACATATATTAATGCAATCAGAAATTTTACTGAAAGAACAAGCATTCCATTTATTTACAAAATTGAAAAATTCCATAAAAGTGTTGCAAATGTTACAATTAGGAATTTGAATGTTCCTAGTTGTGACATAACCTGAACGTTTTAAATAAAAAGCACCAAATAATTTGAATTAAATCATATTCATTCTTTTAACAACGAAAGTATGATTTTGTCTTCAGGTGGCATAATTCAATATTCTGCTTTATCATCTTAAATAATCTATTTTATGTCTTAGTAAAAATCTTAAACTATTTTTCTTATAAAGCTGACAGCTTATAATTATAAATTTACAATTTTCTTCCGAAAAATAAAAATTTTGATATATTTATATTGAATAGATTCATTTATGCCGAATTAAGTTCCAAATTCCTTAAATTGTTATATCGGCATTTGGTAATTATATTTTTTTAAAGCTGAAAAAAGAAGTTGCGCTATTAAAAAGTATTTTTTAATTTGCTTATCACTGCTTTATAAAATTTTTATGAATGAAAAATATTAACATTTTCTTTATTATCATTTCTCCTGTTATAATTGCAAAACACTATGGTGTGAACTTCTATTATTAAGATTCAAATGGTGTATTTTTAAAAATTTACTAGTTTTTAATGCTTTTGAAACACGTCCCTCGAGACAATATAATGCATACATTAATTAATCTTCTTATAATATTTATTTATGACATTTAAAGTATTCGTTATTCTTTATATTTAATAATAATTTATTTCTAATTTAATAAAAAAATTACTCACAATTACAGTAGCCATGGTCCAAAATATTCAAAATCTGTAAAGAACATTTCACTTTCAGAAAAAGTAATAACAAAAATAAAAATTAACTTATTTTCATTTCAATTAGCAAGCAGAAGACAAGAAATGAATTAGAACATTTTTGATGTGATTTGGTCAGAAAATCAAACGAATATTTATTCTTAAAAGAGAAATTAAGGATAAATGAATGACATATTTATTGAATTACAGCCCGGGACGCTGGAGGCATCCAAAGTAGTGGCAAAATTCAACAAAATATTAAATTAATAAATAAAATAAAAATTATGACATAATGAAATAAAAATTTAATAAAAAAAATTCAACAGCAAGGAACAGATAGTAATAATTAGATTTTTTACAGTTTTCACTGCTTTTTCTGTATTTTCATGGTGATCGAGAATTACGGTGATCGCGTTCTTTATATAATGAAATTAAAATAAATCGACTCTTCAGAGTTTAGAGTTAAAAATTAAAACCGGTTAATTTTTTATAGGAATTATTTATTCGTATGTAAGAAAATAGAACAATGTAGAACATTTTAATTCAAAACCAAAATATTTTTTAAAATATAAAACATAGAGTAATAATTCAAGCATGTTAAGATATGTCATTTGATGGAATGTCATGCTCCGTTTCATCAATTTAAAGCTAATTTTCTAATATAATTATAGAAGAATTAAATCCAATTAGTATTTTAAAACCATCTTGTTTATTTATAAATAAAATTAAACATAAAACCGAAACGAACATTCAAAGATTCGAAATTGTACTGGTTAAATCTAAACTTCTGGTTAATTCGCAAAAAATTATTTGGCGAAGCAAGTAAATAACTGAATTTCAAAACGTCTATTTCAAAAGGAAAAAAAAAAAAAAAGCAATTTTATCCATCATTTATTAATGAAGCATTAAGATGATAATGATAATAATTAATGTAACATGTATAAAAGAGGGTTCAAAAAAAC
The DNA here is from genome assembly GCA_026543055.1 of Argiope trifasciata. Lineage (NCBI taxonomy): Eukaryota > Metazoa > Arthropoda > Arachnida > Araneae > Araneidae > Argiope > Argiope trifasciata. The sequence goes on along the minus strand of JAPMOQ010053704.1, from coordinate 9,352,692 downwards.
TAAGCCAAATTTTCTTGACTTACAAAGCTGAATAAGTCTTGAAGCGGAATGATTCAAAGCTGACGATTTTTCACCGATATCCGATGCAAACCGGCTCCTCTTAAAGCAAACGATAAAACAAAAACATCGATGCCAAAGACATTAATGAATTTGACTGAGAACATTTTCTAATAGTGACAGAACTCTACACGATCAATCACGCAGGTAGTAAAAAGACTGCCAAGTTTATGCTGAAATTTTATTGGTCGATTTCAGACTGCTGAACTAGCCAATCCTGATTTACCTTGGGAGTTGCTCGGTTTGGCGGGACTTCAGTTATATTTAACATTCTTTTTTCATATAATTCGTCCATTTAGTTATTTTTAATCATATCAGAATAATTCGATGATTGGTTAGAGAAAGAACAAAAATGATTCCCTGACATTTAATATCATTAAGAACTAATGTTACATTTTTTGAAGCTATTTTGGTTGATTTGATGTAAATTTCATTTACATGCATGGATGGAAAAGTGATTATTTTTATTTCTAATGCTGAAACTTTACTCAGGAGATATTTCTAAAACTAATCAAGTAATTGGTGAAGACAAGGTCAGCTACATAGTTTTTAAAATTGAGTCTTTTTAAGTTCCAAATTATACTTGATTTTAATTGATAAAAAATTAATCAAAAATGAGCATTCTGAAACTTTCTACAAAGTTTAAATTGTTTCTCATTAAAAAGAGTATCTAATTTTATTTTTTATCGAATCAATCAATATTAATAACATTTTTTTACATAGATTTTAAAATTTACATAGATTTAATAAATTGCGATTTTTGCCTTTCACAGTGTTTGTTTTAAGACTTTTTTAGCACTTTATTGCAAAATGGGCAACACGAAATGTCTTTTCCCTTTTTTTGGATATTTATAAAGTAAATTAGAAAAAGTGTCTATAATCTTATTAATAATATCACAGATTAACTAATTGATGTTGTAGTAGAAAATCTTATATACACTGGCAGTGTGCTTAAGAAATTAAAATTAAATATTATTATTATCAATACATTTTAGATTTAATTATATAATAGCAGTAGAAGATTTGTTTCCACGCAATGTTTTCTTCTTTACCAATAATGTTTGCAAACTTTAAAATCAAAACTCATAATCAATTTTCCGTATCAAACAATGGTGAGCCACTATCAGAAAATAAAAATGCAATGCTTAATATAAAACAGAAAAATTCAGAGAAAAACTATTATCAACAGCTATCAGTTGGGTCTGTGAAGGGAGAATAAATTGAATCAACATAAATATTATTTATCCATGCTTAGATTTATATATAAATCAATAGATAAATACGTATCTATACATACCTCACTTTAAAATTTTTCTTAAAATATTGTTGCGTTCTTTGACGCCAAATCAAAACATGATTCGATAATGACGCAAATAAAAAGAGAAAGATATTTTTAAACTCAGCCCAGTTATACAGACAACGAGATATGCTGATTTTTTCAGAATATTAAGAAAAAACCCTAATAACTTATCAATTTATTTTTTTAATTACATGAAACGTTCTTTTTTATGTTTTATTTTATCTAATCTTTGTTTTTCAAATTTTTCAAAACTTCCGCTCATTGTCTCACACCTCTCTGAATTATATATAAATCACGTTTTTTTATTATTTATTTTCTTCTAGAGTTTTATATACCGTGATTGCTTTCAATGCATTTTGGCGAGACATGTGAGAGTGAAAGCCTTCCTTTTTGGAATTCATAAAATAAATAATTTTAAAAGGTTAGAGAAGTTACTTAAGAGTTAGGATTTTCTGATATGCTAAATGAAAAAAGTTTAGTCGTCGCAGCATTTTTCTTCGTTCAGTATTGTGAATTTAAATAGCCTTATACAATTATTAAGGTCAGTTAAAAATTTATGAAAATTAAACACGAAACATAACAATCAAACTAGCATTAGTTGAATACTTCGCGTGCATACTAAAATGTATGCACGCGAAGAAGCAAAATGTTGAAGTAAAAATAATAGTGCCTTGAAGTTATTACATAAAGGAAATAATATTTTTTCATCAAAGCTTTAAAAGTGATAAAAACACATTAATAAAGGACTTGAGGAAGAATAAATTAGTTTGGATTTAATTGATGCAAATTATGTTTCAAATTAATACTTCAAAAGAACTGCAAAATTGGCGAAATACTCTATCGCAATGAAGTTCTTATCGTTAGTCCTTTCGTCGTCCTGTTCGCTCCTCGAAAATTACTATTTTTCCTCTGTTTTTCACGGCATTAGAACAAACTAAAATAAAAACACAAACAAGTAAACATTTTCAAAGCGTTTTAAACTAAAAAAAATTTTTAATGTAAAATAATGCTTGAAACGTTTCTCAACCGTTCTGCAGAAGTTTCGAACTTGCCAAGTGCTTCACAGAAGACGACAAGTTCAAAATACATTTCATTTCTTTTTAAGAATAATTTGTTCTGTACATTTAGTATTTCCAAAATTATTGAAACTCAGCGAAATCTATTTTTATTTTTGCTATTTAATGAAATGTTAAGAATTAATAAATCTTGAAAGTTTTAAATAATTTAATTTATTAAGAAATCTATCTTAGAGTACCGTGAATAAATTTCAGGTCTCTACCATTCACTATTTAAAAGGACTTTTAAAATCGATAGACAGGCACATGCAATTTCGGCTTAATATTATAGATGGAAAAATAATTTAATTGATTAATATCTAAGTGTGCTTTCAAAATAAAGCGTTCCAAAAATGTTACGGAAATAGTGTTGCGCATTGTGAAAAAACAGTACGGTGAATAATGAAAAACTGAAAAACGACTCTTTATACCTGAAGAAAACACGCAGTAAAATATCTGATGAAACAATGAGCCTACTTTGAATTTCAGGGGGGAAATTCAATCTATTATCAAAAATAAAACAAGGAAAAGTGTTTTTAAAATATTACGGGAATTCAGGAAAAATTTTCACTAGAAATTTGCAGTTTTAAACAGATATTTTTTACATTTTGAAAATAAGTAAAATTATTTTTTTGTGCTATGGCATTTTCATAAAAACTCCACAATTCGACTTAATTTTTAATTCATTGATTTTTTTTAAAAAAAAGTCGCTCTTATGTGTTTATTTTTACCTTCCTAGGTATAAATATGTGCCAAATTTCATTGCGACAAGTTGAAAGTTAGTCGGTAGAATGCTAACTTTCACGCACACTCATCTTTATTATTAATAGAAAAGTAGATTTATTTCGTTCTTAGTTAAATCTCTTCTTTAGATGATTCGAGTTCTGATACTTCAGAAATATTGGAATTTCCGAGTTTTTCATTGAAAAAATCTGAAAAACTTTTTACTCCTTCCAAAAACTACAGTGGTAGCATGTGTTCTTAAGTGGTTTACGTTCAAAAGAGGATTACGCTATAGCGGATGCAAATGCAAGCGTCACGATTATTCAAACAATTGTATTTAATAAAAGAAGGGAAGAAATTTCGTTATTAAATACAAACAATCTAAGGCGTCTGCCATAATTTCGTTGAACGGGCATTTGGGGCTCATCGGTACTGGTAGAATTAAATTACTTTTGCTAATTATTAAATTAACTTTATTGCCTACATTTGCAGCAATGGAAAAAAAGGACAAGAAATATCATAAGGAAACTAAACTCTCCTGAAATTAGTCTTGCTAATAATCATCAATCAAGACTACTCCAAAAAAATATCACTTGGCGGACCTCGAATGGCCATTAAAACACACTTGGGATGGATACAATATTTCAATTTTAATGCCATTGTTTTTATAGACAGCCTGTCACGTCGATTGTGAAACAATGAACGATCAGGAAAAAAGCGCCCTAAATATATTGCTAATCCAAAAGTCCGCTGGAAGTGAACGCCCATTGGTGGCGGACATAAAGCACCAACAGGGTGCCGCAGAAGGAACTCTTAAGGATAACTTCCTTTTGGTTGTCAGAAGCACTTTTAAAACTTCATTTCGGCTGTATTCTGGGGATAATTCTTGCCTAATAACAGGATACAGGCCTGTGATTTAGTGCCAAAAGTGATTTATGGTCGAAGTCAGTCGCGAAACTTTGGACACACTTGGTGGTAATGTATGCACGCCATCAAACACTTGGAAAAGAAAGAAGGTTTAGCACGTAACCACCGTTAATTATCGGTTTTATTTTCTTCTTCTTCTTAGTTTCAACAAGTGCAGAAACAGAAGCTGGAGTTTTCTAGGTTTATTTAATTTTCTTGGGAAGAAAAAAGAATTATTAAAAAGAAATATAATTATTGAAATATTATCATTATAATGGTATAATAATCGTTTCTGTGATAAAAGTAAAAATTTGACAAAGATATTTTTTTTCATTTCATTTCAAAGATATTTGTGAAGAATTTATTCGTTATAATGAAAGAAAATATTTTCTCAGTGTTTCAGAAAAAAAAACAGTTTTTCTGTGTTTTAATATTTTTTTAAATTTTACGAAAAATGTCTACTGGTACTATGATGTGTATATTGGCACTGCACAGAATAAGTAATATAATTTAGAACAACCAGGATTCGATCCAGGTATATACTGCAAGGTGGAACTGCGAACTTGCTGTCATATCTTAAAAAAATTAATTATCTAAAAATTAAACGAAATTTTGGCATTTTTACAGATGTATTATTGCAGGATAGTAATTATTCCTCGATATATTATTAAAAAAAAGGAATTTTTGTTTTATTTTAGAATTCAAAAAATTATCCTTCAAATGACAAAAGTTCAATAGTCCTGAAGTCCAATTCTTCCTGAAGTTTAGTTATTTTTTAAATATATTTTGAATAACTTTTAATAATAGATTTCATTATTAAAATAAAAATCTCACGGTTTTGATTTTTTTTTGCACGGATATTTGATCAACTGTTTTTCTCCGATTGTTGAAGGTGAAAGAATAAACATTCTATGTATTATTTGCTCAGTTTACAAGAGAAGGAAATTGAAGGAAATTACTTTACTGCGAAAGACAAAGTCTGGTTTTAAATAATGAGAATAATTATAAAACTTAAATTCGCGCTTAAATTTTAATAGAACTGTGATTTTCTGAATCTCGAATTTACTATGAATTTTCATATATCATTTATATAAAAGGTAGAACAGAAGAAATTTATTAATATGACAAAATTTAATGTCTTCCAAAATTTAATTCTTAAAAATATTTCATGTCCCAAAAATTTATTTGTCATCGTGCTGTGAATGGCCTTATCTGGATCTGCAAACATGCAGGCTTATATATTATCCGTCTATGTCATCGGTTTTAGTCGTCTCATAGCTCTTTTACGCTTTTAACTGTCGCAAAGCCGGGACTACACACCAAAAAAGTTCTTTTTTCCATTTGGTGGAATCGGAAAGGCGTGATTCTCCATGGGCTCCTTTCTCAACGTAAAACAATTAATTCTACAATATATTTCATCAAGTAGATCAATCGAAAACTACCGTATAAAAAAAAGATCAAAATTATTAAACAGATGTGTGGTTTTTCATCATGACGACGCTTGACTACGTATCGCATTAGTCATTAGAGAGAAACTCATATAGTTTGATTGGGATGTTTTACCGCATTCTGCATACTCACCAGATCTCGCTCTATCTGATTATTACTTTTTTTCGTCTTTAAAAAAATTTCCTTAGGATAAGTGCTTCAAATTCATCAGTGAAATAAAAGCGTATCTCAAATATTATATCTTATCCGAAACATAACAGTTTTGGAAAGAAGGCATAATGAGGCTTCTGGAGGGATGAAAGAAGGTAAGACAGCAAACGGGTTCTTATATAACAAAATAAATAATATAAAGTATCTAATAGGTATCTAATAAGTAACTTATGGGACACTCAAATATTTTAAAAAGAAGTCACGTGTATCAAATTATAAGTAAGAGATTTAAGGTATCTTAAAAATTTGTTTTATCAGTCTCTTTTATTGATTACACATTTAAGTGTTCGAAATTTTTTTTTGCTTTCTTTTCATAATTACTAGAAGTGAAGTTAAGCATAAATAATGAACCTGTAGTAAATGTTTCGAAACCGGATGAGAGCATTTAAAGCACTATCAGTTTGCAGATAATTAATTTAAACAACCATCCTTTTTTAATACTTAAACAATACATTGCTTAAAATACAGATATGCATTAACTTTATTTAATTTTTATTATTTTATTTATTTCTGAAAACTGCTTTTGAAATGTATTCCAGAGTTTAAAGTAGAAAAGTCATATTTTACTAAACGGCTGTATCTCAGTAATTTCCCTTAATATTTTAAAAGAGTTTAGAATAAGAAGTAAAAGTAAATAGAATACCGTAAAATATTACAGGCAAATAAATGTTTACGCATAATATTCCTGTCTTATACCATATCACATGCTACAAAGAGTTATTAAAAAATTAAAAAATTCTTGGGACCATTCAGAATTTTGTTAAAGATTACAACCAGAGGGGAAACTGCAATGTAAATAATACTATGGAAATTATTATTCTAAAGTCCTTCTGATGGTGGAAGACATTTGTCAGGAAATCGAAATACTATTGTGAAAATGTATATTGGAGCACATTCAAAAAGAAAAGAATGGGCTCATCTCTTATAAAATTAAATAAGATTATATAAAGTCAAAATTCTCAATTAGCACCGAGTCAATTTACAAAATTAAAATTCGATTGCTATTCGTAAAAAATGTTCTTTAGTTACCAGTAAATTAGTTTTAAAATTCACCTAAAATACCAGTTAAATATTACAAGAATTGCATCAAATTTATAAAGTTGGCAGGATAGCTATACTTAAACATTTAAATAGTTAATAGATAAACATTGTTTATTGAAGTGTACACGAAAGCTTATTGGATTAATAAAATGTGATAGTTGGAAAATAAGAAACTGCAAGTACAATTTATGATAAAATGTACCAACAGGATGATAAAAAGATTTAAAAATAATCTTGAAGATGGAAAGAAGACACAAAACAATTAAAATTGTGATTAGTAAGAAACACAACGAAATACAAACGACACTAATTTACAACATTAAATTTTGGCAAAAAATATATCAAATACAAAATAAGAACACAAACCAATTGTAAATATAAAAAACAAAAAATATCAAAATGTGAGAAGGATAAATATGTCAAATTAAGTCATCTTTAAATGATAGGAGCATTTAATTAAAATATATTAAGTAAAAGGAAATATAATGAATTAACTAAATCGATTACCCAGAGGCTTTCCTGAAATAAAAAATTAATTAACAGCATTACTTTTCAACTCTCAAATTAAGCCCTTTTAATTAATCTTGAGTTTTATCTTGTAATAGCCTTTATCTTAAAAGACGTGAAGCTCTATAACAGTGTAAATTTTCAAAGCTCTATCAGTGTTGGATGCTCTCAAAAATCTCCTATAACTTTGTTTGCCTCTCACGCACAAAAACAATAACTCGACTAGATTGAATACAGCAAGCACTTGTTTTTATGAGTCAGGACAAGCATAAAAGGTCCATTTCTCACGTCCGAAGGGGTGTGATTCACATGGTACCCGAACCCACAGGGGAGAAATTACGAAGTCTCGACTAATTAGTTTTGGCCATTTGTTGTCATGGCAAAGCCTGGACACAGATTGAGCTAGCATCGTGTGAACCAGCAGGCTGCTCATTTAACGCAGAAAACATTAGATGAAGTAATATTTTAGAAAGAAAAGTGCTGCTGATGATGATTAGCTATCTTATGAACTATTTTGGTGTACTTTCAGATTGTTTGTTTTATTCGTTCATGGCGATCAAAAAAGCATTAATTGCGAAATAAGTGATGAAATCTGAAAAAATCCGAGACTTAATTAGAAATGAGAGAAACAAAATAGTGATCAATCAGAAAGATGTAACCAGTAACGGAAGCACGCTTTACATTAATAGAAGGCTATCATGAAGATGGATGTATATTAGGTGGTGACATATAGAAAATAAATCAAACTTTGATAAGGAGAAATATGGAAATTATTAGCGAAAACCAGAAAAAAAAAAAACAACGTATGAATGAGCTGGTGTGTCAAAAAATCATTTTTCTAATGCATTGACCATTAAAGGTAATATATCATGACTCTACTGTTGAGAGAAAAAATACAGATTAATTTTAAATAATTTGGTCCTACTCTGATTGAAAGTTTGAACCGATCCCTATTTTGTAGAAACTAAATTGCAAAATTTGCTTTTTTATAAATCATATTGTTGAGTTGTGACTTATGGTATTTTACAAGACTGCTGGCAGTCTGTCATTTTATTTTATTTAAACCCAGTGAGCCTTTTTTTGTTTTTTCATTAGCGCTAACTAGGGCCAAGAGTATAACTTAGCTACTTCATACGTTATATTCGCTTGCACAGTCTCTTTTCACAGGGGAGGGGTACGCTCACATATCTCACATATGGAACATAGAAGAAGAACAACCATGTCTGAACTGGGACTCACAGATCACGGAGAATACACGTTACTCCTAAAACAGGGCATTGTCTTTATAAATTATATGCAACTGAATTTAAATGATTTCGTCTAATTCTGCACTATTTATGAAATTACCAGTTGCATCTTGTATTCCAGCATAATTGAACATCCTCTAGGGGTTGGCAATGAGATTTAACAAAGTTTTTCCAACTGATTCTAAAGAATAACTGAAATTTATTATGTTATATATGATACTAATGAAGTGCTGATAGCTAGAGGTTTCTACAAAAGGATTTAAAAAAAAAAACTGTTTTTATATAACATAATATCAACATATTTATAGAGTTGATCGTTCGTAAGCACGTAAAGTGTTCAAAAAGTGCGAATGTTTTTTTTAAATGTTTTACATCATTTTCTCCTTTTTTACTTTCTCATCCACAACATATTCAAAGATAAATCCTTACAAGCAACAAAAATTTAAACTCAGGATTTTGACGAATCCTCACGTTTCAGACCTCCCTGAATCCAAAAAAAAAAAAACACTTTTTTAAAGCTTTTCTGTCTGTGAACGTGATAACTTAAAAACACTATGAGCCAAACAGATGAAATTTGGTCTGCCGAAATCAATTTTTTTGATAACTGTCCTCCAATGCCATGAAGTAAGGACCGATTTACTCTCCTTTGTGGGATTCTGAGCAAAATTTGAGATATCTTGGTAGTCGTTTACAGCCTTACCCATGGACATTCATTTGGTAAATCCTCTCTTTACAATCCAAGATGGCTGTGCCTGAATATGTTTACTTTAAATGTGTCATAATATAAGAAGCTCCCTCCCTCTATATAAATATATGCATCTATATATAAACATAATTTTTTTGAAGCTGATTTCGTGCCCGAAAACAGAAAATACACTGTGAATTTTAAATTCGTTTTATTCTCATCCTGAGAGGCATGATTTATGAACAAGCAGCACGAAAAAACACGTCCGCTCACAGTGCGGCATAAAAGCAGAAGACGGTGCGAAAGGAGCAAGATAGATAGATAATATTTTTCCTAGTGCTTGTATCTGACAGGGATTTCCTTATACATGTCAATTTAGGCAAGGAACTATAAGGATGTTTTAAAAGAATATTCTTGGCTCGACAGTTTTTTTTATCTCTTCACTCGGAGTGTGGGAAACGGCGACGAAAGCACTTTTAAAAAACTTTCTGTTACAATAATTAAATAGAAAAACAGGAATGAGATCAAGAAATAAATGAATATTTTAGAATGAAGTTACCATGGGCTAAATTAAGACAAAACTTTGGAAATTAATAAGAATTTAATTGAAATTTAAAAATACCATTACACACACACATACGTATATACATACATAAAACGCTTTTCCCACATAATCTTGTGAACAGGATAACTAGAATAATTTTTTTCGGATTTTATCTGGCTTGGAATATGCTATTAGAAATGTAAGAATTTCAGACTAGTTTGTAAATGGCTCATCTAGCTCAAAGGGTGTGCAAATTTTCATTTTGCTGTAACTTTCTTAACCTAAAAATACAAAAAATAATCCAATTAGAAAAATTAACGCTTCATTAAGGTGAACAATTTTTGCCTTTAAACTTTTTTGATAATTACAATATCAGAAATTAAGCTCTAAAAGGTGATTTCCAAGCTCAAATGTTGACTGTTTTTACCATAAACAGTTTATGTTATCAGATCATAGCTTAGATGCAAAGGTATTTACATTTGCCTTCCGGATTGTTGAGAGGAATTTTTATTTATTAATTTTATGTTTTACTTCATCTACAGGACATCTTAAAATACATTCTTCTAATTCATTTTTTGGAATAAACCTAAATGTTGCTTTAAGCTTGTAATGGGCCCTTAATGGAACCAAAATATTTCCTCAACAACATGGACTTCTTGCAAAACAACAAAAACTCCTTCAATAAGAGAAATTAGAACTTCCACATCATGTTAATCTCTGGGGAGACCTCACCCAAAGACAAAAGAACACCAGAACCAAAATAAGGCAAGTAATAGATTCCGCAAAAAACACATTATTCATAACTGCTGCTGACATTTAGCTTTTGGAATGCGTATCCATTAAATTTGGCTCTTTACACTGATACTGACAGTGGCGTAGGTTCTCTCAGAAAAAAATCTTCATTACGTTAATGCGGATGCAAATGAACTTTAGAGAACAGCAGCTGAGTTCTAAAATAGAATGGGTTTTTGAATAATCTTTAATAACCCTTTTCTTGTATCTACCCGGATGTTAAGTGGTCGACACGCCCTTGTTGAGAGATTCCAAATTAGATTGTGTTGGGGGAGGGTGGTCATCCGTTGCCATAGTTACGATATCTATCGGAAAATGATCACAAAATGGCCTTTGAAAGACAACATTAATATGTGTTCGGTAAGCAGTAGCATTATTAGTCAACAGAACCGATTTTGAGAAATCAGCCAAATATCCAACTGCTTAGCTGATTAAAATTAAGCTGAAACCTGCTAACACACACAAAAAAAGCTGTCTTAAATTGTTAGTTATGAGGGGGAAGGGAATATCTATGACAATTTGAAGTATGCATTCAAATATAAAGGGCAGTACAAAATAGTATCACTGAGTTTTCAACTAATTAAAAAAGGAATGTGAGATGAACAGTTTTATTTCCCACTAGGCGCCTTTGACGAACAGCTGGTTCACCAAGAGTAATGCGTTCTAAAATTTTCAATTAAATACTTATGTGCCTTGCTCTCTTTGTAATTTCTCTGCCAGATCTACTTAAACTTCGAAAGTCACGTTACTCATATTATTATAGAAGCCTTACGATTATTTGTTAATTACACTCTATAACTCTCTGACTCGCAATAAGTTGTCATGAAATCATGGGGAAAAAACACATTTTATATTTGTTCCATAACATTACGTTTCTTTTTAAACACGTGCTGAACATCACACTTTTCTCAGTTTAATTTGCAATAAGAGTTAATTTAGTTATTCAGTTTCAGTTTTTGTCAAAATGTCGGCAATCACTGGTACATTCATAATGTGCTCTTGCAGGTTAAAATCTACTCTCATTTTGTAAGAAATTATTTGTTGGAAAAAATGATTATATTTAAAAAAAATTAATTAAAAATAGAAACTGAATTTATAGCTTTAAACATTGATATCAATGAAAAAAAAAGTCATTTTTAAAAGGATTAAAAAAGAAAACAGTTTTATTCTGTAATATTTTTGGAAGTTACCGCAGAAAAATTCCGAATGTTAGCATAATTTTAATTAAAGTTTGAAAAAAAAATCTTTCAAGGCATGCTTTTTCATCGCCGAAACTAAATATATATATACTAAGTGATGTATCTCTAGACCATATGGTCTGGTGTGTAGAGCATCAACACACACACACACACACACACACACACACACACACACACACATTCATTCATTCATAACCGCAAATACATATTCATTTGACATAAGCCTTAGAGTAATTCCGGATATTGATTGGCTTGAAATAGTATATTTGTTTAAGGCGGTGGACGAAAAGATCTAAAAGATGAATAATAATAATAATCCTTTTTATATAAATCAGCCAATTTTAATGATTGCTTAGAAGACTGATTGATGTAACAACTTAGCTTAAAATATTAGTAAAAATATTTTGTTAAATACAAATCGCAGAGCAGAGTATGAAAATGTCTAATAGTTATTCATCAATGCATTTTTTGTTCCAAGTTACATAAAATGTAATTATTATTATTATTATTGTAATTATTTAGACCAAGTTTACTGTAGCTAACAATATGCACTCCAATTGCTAATGATTTACAAATTAGCCATTTGGCGCGAATTTGAATGCGTATCCTGCATAAATTCAAACTTGTTTACCATAAACAAAAAACTGATTTATTAAATTAATGATATAGATATTGCAAATGATCATAGAAATCTTTGTCTTGTTTTAATTTTTTAGAAAAAGTAACATTTAATATCTATTTAATTTCATCCAATCACGTGTTGAAAGTTATATATTTTTTTCGATTTAATTTGCAATCATAGTAAATTTATGTTTTAATTGGAACGTCTGTCAGTATGATGGCAACAGTTTAATAAAAGCTATTTTTTCCCCTTTGCTCTTTCATTATATATCGTTTGTTTTAAAATTTTATTGTTTTTTCTGAAATATATTATTGAAAAATATGTTTAAAAAATTTCTTTAAAAATTCGTTAAAAATAGAAATTTAAGTTAAATGTTAAAATACTGGTACCATTAGAAAGCTACTTTTTTTAAATCTTCAACTTGATGTAAAAATAAGCTTTGTGCAATAATATTTTCGGAAGTTATAGCAGAAAAACGTCGAAGTTTCGCTTAGTTTTTAATTAATTCTAATTCTAATTAAAAATTCGAAAAAAGGGCTCCGAGGTGCACATTCCCGACCTCCAAGGTATACATGTACCAAATTTGATACTGTAGGTCCAATGGTCTGGCCTGTAGAGTGCAAGCACACACATTCAGCTTTATTATTAGTATAGATAGTATAAATGTTCAAATTTTGTAAGTTCCGAATTAATTGATTGTGTGAATCTTTAATAAATAGTTAATTTAGGAAAAATAAATGCAGTTTTCTCTAAAAATTATTTATCATATCAAATACGCACCTAAAAAGTACACTCATCCAATAATAATAATAATTTTAAAATTTTTAGCGAAACTTGGGCCTATTAACTTGCTACATTGTAAACATCCAGTACTTAGCCCGAGCAGATTTAAAATAGATACATCACTTTATTCCTTTAATGCTATCTCGTAATGTAATGAGTTTTGATGAAAATATTTGTCAAAAACAAATTACCAAAGAGTATTCACATAATAAAATAGCAAGCAATGGATCAGATTGTCATTATTAAGCTGATTCAATTAAAATTTACACCTCCATAATCTGAATCAGATGAATTTAAATATAGCTTCAATTTTACTCGAAAAGAGAGTGAAGGAAATTTGATTTTTGTTTGTAAAAGAAACAAACAAAAAAGTAATCAGTGACAGAAAAGCATTCTCTCCCAAATTACAAGAAGAAAATGTTTTTTTCATTTAACGAGCATTTCATTAAATTTTTTTTTCATTCAATTGGTAATGATTATGAGCCCATGTAAATAATAACATGCACAATGCAGAGCACTTTCAATATGTTGGAAATAATTTAGAAAAGGAAAAAAAAAAAAAAAAAAAAAAAATAGAATTGAAAATCAGGTAAGAAATTAAACATAATCTCATAATAAATGAAAAATTATTGAATGAATGTCCCAAAATAGCAAGAGGCCGTTTCTGAGAGCTTTAGATAATATAATCATAAGCATGAACAAAAATCTGAATCTGAAGTCTTTTTTGGAGCTTTCAGCCAACATATTTTTGATACTGTCGAAAATAAATTTAATTCCGATATCGTTATGCAAGAGATTTTTTTAAATTTCTTTTTATAAATTGGTTTGGTGGATAATTATCAGGCGTTTTTATTAACAAGCTCTGTTTAAAAAAAAATTACAATATTTTATGAATTTATGAATAAAAATATTCTCTTTGGTTATAAAAATGAGTGTCAATAACCATACTCGCATTCGTCATATTATCTTGTACCACTTTGTGAAAGGATGGAAAGCAGAGCAACCATTTCGTGATCTCAACAAGCTAATGGTTGCTATTTTGCCCGTTTCATATGTGGCGACATTGGCTTGCAAGATAAGTCAGGAAGAGTTCGACCATCGCTTTTCGATGACCAGGCACTTTTGGTAGCAGTGGAATGAGATGAAAGCTTGACAACTCAAATGCTGGCAGAAAACTTTAATGTACGCCATTCAACTATCCTTCGGTTATTAAAGTAGATAGTGACTAAGATCCTGATTAATGCTTTCAAATTTCTAGTGTTGAATTTTATGTCTTTTTTCTTAATAAATATTGTTCAAAAACACTTGATAATATCATTTAAAAATGCCGGATAATTATGCATCAACATAATAATTTTGATAAAGTATAATAATAGTCACAAAATTTCATCTCCAGGTTTTGACGTGTCACCACGTATTAGATCTTCTTGACTTCAAAAATCCCATTTTTAGAAATTGTCTGTGGCAAAGAAAACTTGGTAATGAAATTTCATTGATTTATGTCAAATTTTGTGCAAAATCCGCCAAGAAAAGTCTTTCTGTCTAACTTTTCAAATATAAGTAAATACGATAACTACAAATAAAAAGAAATAGGTAAAAAAATTCATTATGTAGATCTAACATAAATAGTGTAGGTACCTGTCAAATTCTGAGCCAAATCCAACTATGGGTTGATTGTCTGTCAGTCTATAATTTCAGAAACGTATAAACGCAATAATTCAAAAATGCAATAACATAAATCTATTGAATTTCATAATGGGATTTTTCGACTACAGGTGCAGTTTTGTGTTAAATGTTTGCTTCAATCGGTTGATAAAAATGCAAACTCGATTTTTATCGCTAAATAGCTGGCAAAAAATGACACAATACATTCAGTAAATATAATAAATTCGCATCAAAAGTTAATTTATAGAAACTCTTCTGAGTCAGTGCCAATAGTATGCAAGAACTTTTTGGGGACACCCCTCTCGCTGGTTTATTGCCTTTTATTTAAAAGGTTGCGAAGAACTAGTGAAGAAAATTCTTTATTTCATAGTTACAAAAATTATCTACAGTTACAGATAAATTTTTACAGAAAAAGTCAATGATTACCATTATCAATAATTAAGTTAATAATTGTTTGCAGTTACAAGCTATAAAATGATATAATATACCATTTCTCAGTCTTACGGAATTAAAAGTGAGACTGAGAAACTAATCATTCATGTCTATATTACCAATATAAATGACATTCAATTGAGGTTTCTTATTCACGTTTAAATTGTTCACGCAATTCACATCATACGAATTGACTTATTAGAAATCTCACGCAAATACCGATTAAAGAAATGAGCGGCTGACCTTGCCGAGGATATTGTAAAAGCAGAAGTAATCGCTCTCATGTGAAAAATGTCAGGAAAGGGAAAAAAGAAAACTATCGGATCACAAAAGATGAAGTGTTCTGGTCTAAAAGCCTATAAAACGAGATTAATAGTTACTGACATGACTGAAATGAAAAATCGATTTTGCGGAAGCTTATTTTTAACTGCGGTTTGGTGAAGAGGTAACAGGTCGTTGAGATTAAATGATGTACTCGCGAAACGGAAATTTGTGGATACTTTTTGAAATAATTCCATTTTATAAATTACTAGAAATTGCTTCTTTTGAAATTTATAAATTGCTGGTTCACCGAGAGTACTGATAGTATCTAATTGCAATTCAATATTTTAAATGCAGAATTTAATGTCCATAGTTTCTGTAATAAAAGATTTTTTATCTTATACGTGTTGTTATTTCTTATGGCATTTGCCATTGAACAGGCCTGCTCTTACGAAGACAGCAATTTAAGCCGATAGGGCGCGTCAACTAGGGCCAAGAATATGATTTTGCCACTTACGCATCACTCATTCATTTGCACAACCCCTTTTTACAGGAGGGCACACTCACACATATGACGGAGGAATAATAATCATGCTCGAACCAGGATTCGAATCCAGGACGCTCTGATCACGGGGAAGACGCGCTATCCCTATGCCAGAACACCGGTTATCTAATATGTAATATAGAGAAAATGCAGTAATCATTAAAAAATTGATTTTTTAATGATCAAAATAAAATTGATCAAGATTTGGATGAATCTCCATGTTTTAGACCTTCCTGAGTTCGAAAAACACAATGTAGAGTTTCCGTCTGTTTGTTTGCCTGCCTATGACAAAGATAACGCAAACGAGTTGAGCTAGACAGTTGAAATTTGGTATGAAGCCTTTCTGTCAAAGTTGTAGATTTTTATTACCTTTTGAACAAAATCCGTTCAGATGAAGTCTGCTTATCTGGCTGTCCTAATGTAAGTTAACACAATAATTACAAAACGAAGAGAGCTATGTAGATAAAATTCGGTAAACATAAATTTGACATCTTTAATGTAGATATTTGTCGAATTTCGAGGCAAATGCAACTACGAGTAAACGGTCTTTACTTTCAGAAACAAGTAAACGTGATAACTTAAATATACCAAATTTGGTGAGGGATTTTGTGACTACAAATGCAGTTTTGTATCAATTTTTTTCAATCAGTTGAGTAAAACGCGTCTAAAACACAAATTTGACTTTTTGATACTATATAAGCATGCCAGAAATTAATCGCCAAATAGCTGGCCAAGGATGATACTATATATTCAGTTAAAGTACTAAATCCATGTCAAAAGTTAACATTTCGTAATTATTGCACGCCATTACTTTGCAAAACATTCTCTGGGATAACATCATTATTAGAGAGAAAGCTTTCGTGAAAGCATTACCACTGATTAAACATTAAATTTTTATAAATCCTAGTTAATAATAATACAATATTTATTTTTTTCCCGAGTGATAATAAAATAAATACAGGATTATTCCTGTATTCATTTTGCATGTGGTTGCAAATACAAAATTCCTGATAAAATCAAAGTCGAAAAATATAAGTACCGATAAAAACGTAACCCTCCGAATAATACGTCTTCTAATTGCACATTATCTTCCGCTGAGTTATCGTTACACTTTATATTTTTCATGTTAACTGCAAGAGGTCAGTAGGAGTTGTCACCCCAAAATTTTTTCGTATGGTCTCTAAGAAACATGTTATAGTAGAGAACGACTTGCATGGCAATCTTTAGCAAATATTAACTCCTGGTATGAATTTAACAGTTTTACAGAATCTATCGAGTCACCAGTGGCTTGTTTTTTGGCGATTAATCTCTTGTATGCGATTAGTAGTATTCGAAAATAAAATTAGTGCTTTAGACACATTTTCCTAAACCGATTGAAACGAAGATTCGATACATGATTACGTTTGTGGTCACGAAAGTTTATATCAAAGTTAATATATTTAAGTCATAGAGTTTTTCAGCTATCGCGTTTGCATGTTTCTGAAATTATTCAATGGCAGACGATTAATCCCTTACTGAACATGGCTCAGAATTTGATAGATATCAAAATTATAAATAAATCTATATATCGAATTCAATCTATTTAGCTGTCCTCGTTTTGTAGTTATCGTCTTAACTTAATCCAAAAAACTAATCAGATTTCCTCAAAATTTGTCAGAAATCTGCAAATTTGGTGTAAAGATCGTATACCCAATAACAAGCGTCCACCGAGGAGTTTTGACTTATTTTTGTTACAGATATATTTTCCAAGAATGTGTTTTTCGAACTCAGAGATGCTTAAAACGTGGAAATTCGTCAAAACCTGGAGCTCAAATTTTTTGATGCTTACATTCTGTACTACGTATGTGGGAAAGTAAAAAGGAAATTATAAATTGCTTACAAATCTGTTCATAACTTCTGCTAAAAATAAGTTATTATAAATAAATTTAATCAAAAATTATTATAAATTAATTTAATCAAAAGTAATACACTTAATAAAAAAATGCAATGATGAATAAATATATTTAAATCACTGACTAATTTCTGAAAACCTTGAAAACAAGTTTCTTTTCGTGAAAATTAATGAAATTACAATATAAAATATTTAGTTACTGATTAAAAGTAATGATTTCACTTCTAGTGCAACTTCATTCCATGTCTAGAGATATCTACATATTTAAAGGAATCCCCTTTATTTATTTTCGATAACTGTCTTTACAGAGTTTTATTGTTGAATGAAAATCCATATTTCAGGCCTTCCTAAGTTCGATAACAACATATTAGGCATTACGTTTGTCTGTGAACAGGATAACTCAAAAGTCTCTTTGTGCTTGATAGATGAAATTTGATTTACGGTCTTTAAACGAAATTTGCAAATTTCTATGGCATTTTGAGATAATTTCATTCACAAAACAATTTAGAAACAAGTGAACTCTATAATTACAAAATTTTGAGCCAAATTTGATAAAACCAAAATCATCAAATTTGATGGGCAAAATCAAATGGTTGCTCGTTTGCCAGGTCTTAACTTTCAGCAGCGTCATGAATTAATGCAATTTTGTATATTATCTTGTAATTTTAGTATGGAGTTCTATGTCAAATTTTGGTTTCAAATCGGTTTTGATCAACAAAAAGGCGTTTCAGCGACAGATTTTATAAAAATGCAACATTCAAGCTATAAATCTGTATTTCGTAACTACTAAAAGCCAGTGCAATACAAGGCACTGGCGGCCTTACCAAGGGACCACAATGTTCTGCAAGAAAAGAGAACTAAGACTTTTACGAGAGAGTCCGGAGGAAATACACCTGCTGGTTAAAATAAATATTACTTTTTGACCAACCCAATACAACATGTTGTACTTTGAGACACTTGTAAGAGAATGGAAAAAATTATGCCCTTCATATTAGGGTGTTCCGTAAGTTTCTTTCCTATTTCTAATACGAAATGAATACATAATATTTACTGTTTAAGATATATTTATTTTGTTTATTTAAGAATCGTTTTGCTCTATTATCCTCTATCTCTCAGGAAGTCACAATATGCCTTCTTTTCAAAATTGCTGAGTTTTGGACAAGAAATAATCCTTGAGGAGCGCTTTTATTTCGCTGATGGATTTAAAGCGCTTATCGTGAAGGGAATTATTGAAGGACAGAAAAAAGTAATAGATGCAGCCAGATCTAGATACAGGATGAAGTAAATCCTCGCAATCAAACTATAAGATCTTCTCTCTAATGATGAATGAAAAACAACGCTCGTCAGGTTCATTCATTCTGGTTGGTTTTGTTGGGATGAAGCGAGCGGTCTATTTTTCTCGAGTATAAATATCTGTGTGATTACGCTGCTGGCTTCGTTCTGGCACCATTCTTTCCGTGAACTACTTTATATGATGTGTGCGTTATGTGTACTTGCTCAGTGTGCTGTCATCAAAAACCATGCTAAAATTTATTAAAAAGTTTTTTTTTTTTTTTTTTTTTTTTTGCTATGGCAGTTTTTAGTATGACTATTTCACCTACAGGAAGAATCTCGCAGAAGATTACGCCTTTCCAACTCTACCAAATGGACAATAGAACTTTTTTTGGTGTGTACTTTCGGCTTTATGACAGCTGAATGTAAAAGATCTCTGGCACAACTGAAATCGATGACATAGAACTGCAAACAGATAAACCTGCGTGTTTGCCCAAGCAGTGCCAAATAAGGTCATTCATAGGGGAATTATAAACTTTTGGGACATCTTAATAAATGAGAATTAAATTAAAAATTTACTAAATATGCAAATGTAGAATAGTTTAATGGATCGTTTTAAAAAGTTGAATAATACATTTTAAAACTTTATTCAACTTTTTAAAAAATTAAACTTTTTTTATGGATAATATTACCTCTTGCTTATCTATTTCATGGAGAATACAAAATATCTTCTCAAGGTATCCCATACAAATTTGGCATATCTTTATTTTTCAGCAGTTCTTTAACCGCACGAATCTAATACCTCATCTTCCAAGTAGTTTTTTTTTTTTTTCTTCTTCTTCCACAATTAAGTTTAGGAAGATCACCTTTTGAAGATACTTGACAGGTTTTTTTTCTAATGCTGAAATTAATTTTGAGTTATGTCAGATGGAGCGAGGCTGACACCTATATCATTGTTCAAATCTTACCAATTTCATTATGCTTTACATTTGGTTGAAAATTAAATGTGCACCAGGCCAAATTATGTACCACTGACCCTCAAAAGAGCATCTCTGCTGAAATTGGGCCCCGCATATGCTATCATGACACCGAGATTTATCAGCAGATGGTGCGGGTATGCTTGAGGGGAGGGATAAATATTTAAATCATCTTAGTAATTTTAACTAATTAAGGAGGATGTGTGTGTTTGTATGTTGCAGCTCTACATGCCAGAAAATTGGACCTAAAATTTCCAGATTTGACATAGATATCTATTGGAAAAGTAAAATGCGAACCTCGTACCGATTAAATATTTTCTTTATTAATTTAATTAATACCTTGTAATATTTTTGACAATATTTTCCTTATTGCAATGGAATTCAAAACTTTTTAAATTTTTTCATAGAATGCCTAATTGCGCGGTTTTCTTTTATAGTTGAAAACTAAGGAAGAAAGAATATATTTAATTTCAGCGCAATTCACATGAGGAAATGAAGTTATAATACCACAAAAAAACAAGGTGTAATGAGGTGATAGAATCACTGTATGGTTATATTTTTAATGGCACTAGGTTGTGAAAGGGCATGACTCCATTGAAAACTACCAAGACTACTATAAAAGGATGTAAAATTACTAAAATGGCTTTGATTTTATCATAATTTAATGTCTAAAAACTTTGATAATATAGTGAACATCAGTTTCTGCATATCAAGTTGAAATTATATACATCCAATATTTTCGGCGAACAAGCTTGCTAGTTAACAGAAAAATGAGAAAGTGGATATAAATAACAAAAACTCAGCAATGAGAATAGTAACCTCAAAGATTACCAATGAATTCGTCTGAATAGAAATGAATAAAAAAAGAGAAGGGGAAAAAATGCCATGCAGATGAAAAGTCGAGTATATGCCTTTTTTATTTCCTTTTTTTTTTGTACAAAGGGTGTATTGTAATCAATATAAAATTCGAACTCCGGAAATTGACGAATTTTTTATTTCCATGTATATCCAAAACTCATTTTTGATAATGCCCATATGTAATAAAGAATACACAAAAACACTTTGGGCTATACGGATAAAAACTGGTATATGACCTTTACCCCAAATATGTAGATTTCTATCAAATTTCACTTTATAAGCCAGATAACAACTTCAAACTGAGTGATCACCTTTGCCTTGTGGTCATGTAATCTGACTACGAACCTTAAGATCGCGAGTTCGATCCCCGTTATCGCCAATATGTGAATTAAGAGAAATTATACATTATGAAAAATCTCTAGTGTAATAGAAGCAAAACATATATGTCACAGGATCGATTGTCAAAATTCCCCACATCAAATGCAGAATGGAACCAAGCTATTGAAAGTTCTATAAATTCTGAAATGTTTTCTTTTCATTTATGATGGGACATAGTTGTCAGATTTAGGAGATACCTTACAATGATTTATCTGATTATGACATGGCATTGCTAAAGTATGCAAGTTGGTGAAAAATTATGGAGTTTTGTTCTTTAGTAGTGCTCTAAATTAACATTATTAAAGGAGAGGAAAAAAAAATCTAGTAGATTGAAGACTAATTACTTGTTTACAAATTAATGTTTAATGTTAAAATTAATGTTTACAAATTACTTATTGCATTCTCCCCCACCTCAAACCCAAGTGTGATCTAGTTTTTACTAAGTATCTTACAAGAAAGTAACCTATCCTGAAGATTAAGAGGTAAGCTTGACTCTTACCCCAGGTACTTTAAGATCAAAGGCCGAGATAACATAGGTTGGTAGGGCATTGTACTCACATCCCTTACGTTGCTAATTCGAACTTCGATGGCCGAAGAATCCCCGCGTGTGTGGTGACTGGAGCGCGTACAAATCTGTCGAGGTCATAAAGTACTCCATGTTGAGAGTAATATCACAGGGGGTACTGGTTTAGAGGTGATTGTTCTCAGATTCAGGTCTAAATTACAATCTGTAGAGGAGTGAATCAAATGTATGAATGAAGTCAGCCCCTTAAAAAGGGTTGTGATGAATGAGTAGCTAACTCATTCTCTTGGCCCTAGATAGTGCTACTGAAAAAACAAGAGACGTGCATCCAGGACGTAAAAGACATCAAAGTGACGTAAATCAATATGGTTCTTTAGTCAGCGGACTTGTCAATGACAAGTGCCATTAGAAACAATAACTTTAAGATTAATATGAACAACAGAAGGTTCATACTCCTCCTTTATCACAAGTATTATAAGTCATCATAATATTTATTTTTTAAATTTTAACTATTTAAATAATTTTTCTTTTATATCCACATTTTTTTCACGGAGAGATTTAATCTTACTTAAATGAAGTAAATACTTTGCATTTTCTCTAACAGTATAAATACACTTGTATAGAATTAAATCAGGCTTTTCTTAATATTTTTCAAAAATAAATTCCACATTTAAAAAGTAATTACAAAATCTTTATTTTCAAATTATTACATTTTTAGTAGTTTTCTTATAAACAATATGATTTGCAAGTACTTTTACAATATCTTATAAAATTAAGCACCATAATAATTGATTATTTTACAAAATGGATGACATGTGCTGACTAAAATTAACATGATGACAGCAAGCATTAAATGCAAATAGTAAATTTTAATTTAATTTAATTGAAAATCAAGAGTTACATTTTTCCTGTAACATTAAATTATTATAATATAAGAAAAATATTCTCTTTTTGCTGGAATAATTACTAAAATAAAAAGAGAAGGAGGGAAAAAAGGTCTAGTCAATGTGACACCATTATAAAGTGGAAAAAAATTAGTAGTGATAATAAAATTTTAAAGATCACACATTTTTTAAATAATGAAACAACGGGAACATTATTATCTTCTTAGAAGCCAGTCAAAATTAATGGTTAAATAACAAAATAAATAAAACCCATTTAAGAAAACTAGCAAACAAACAAAAAAAAAACTCTTAATATCAATATGTTATTCTATTATCTTGGAGTTTGAATGATAATAAAATAAAAATTATTTTAAATAATGGAAATAAAAAATGAGTTCAAATGAAATTTCAATAATATATTATTTTTATTTAATTCTTCTGGTATGTTTTCATTCAAAAGGAAAAAGGGAAAGAAAATTTATACCTTCCGTATATTTTTTTTAAATATTTAAATTACCTGTAAAAAATTAAGGTTAAATATTTACAAAAACTCAGAAAATGTAAAATTTTTTACAATGGCAAGAAAACCAAAGTGCAAATTAGTTTTATACACACAATCAAGCTTTAACAAATCTTATGAAATTCCTGCAAATTAATATTTTTAGATATAGAAAGTTAATAAGCAGAATTATATAGCAAGTTAATAATTATATACATACAATTAGAATAACAATATAAACAATTATTTAAAAGCTATGTGATCTTTTCAGTTACAAGTAATCAAAAATTATATATCTTATCAAAATGCATTCCTAGATAATAAAAGAATAATAATAACTGTGAGAATACTTATTTATAATCAAAAGAAGAATGGCTCTTATTGATTTATATTATTTTACAAAATTATTAAACATAAAATCTCATAATGAAATAGATATTTTTTATACTTTTAACTATTGATACAATATACTTTAGAAAATATGAAGTTTCATTAAATATAATTCTTTTATTAACATCAAATATTTTTCATATTAAATATATGATAAAACACTCTCTCTTAGGACGACCTTCTTATTTATACTTTAATATGTATTAGACTATATAAAAATGAAACTTAATGAACAGTATATAATAAATAAGAAATATTCACATATTCAGGATAATTCTTTTCAATTACAAAATTACAGTTTCACAAATGATACTAACTGCCAATAAAGAAAAAAAAAAAAAAATTAGATAATAAACTTACACATCACAGAAAGAAATAGGAGTGAAAACAAATAATTGTTCCTCATTAATATGCCTTCTTTTTGGCAATATTAAAAAGTATATAAAAAGTAAGCTGTGAAAATGCAATCAAAACAAAGCTTAAAAATATGGAATGATTGAGATGAAAGTTCAAAGTGAATTTATGAACAGCTGCCAAACATAAATATAAAAACAACTAAAAGTGATAGTGCACACATACACATGAAGATGATTAACTTATGCATAGAGCTCGCTGGCTGGTCTTATGGAAGGCATGATTTCATCAGTGGTCCGTAGAGGAGTTGTAAGCAGAAAATTGGCACTCAACAACACAGGAAATGAAAGGGCTATAGGAAAACTAAGGACTGTAATTTGCTGAAAAATAAGAAATAAAGTATAAAAACCTGACCTTAAAAATTTGGGGTATTTCTCTTTAGACAATTTATTTTACCTACTGTAAGGTCATGATAAAAATATCATTAAAAATTAGAAAAGTTTGATTTAGAATATTCAATTTACCTTTTATAAGGTTATGGGAAATATATTTTCCATTAAATCATATTTTCAGAAACAACGAAAGGTATTCATTAATATTTAGAGCAAATAATCTAATCTTTTTCTATTTTAATGGAATTATAAATTAATTATCATTATAATTAACAATTAAGCAATATTTTTATTTTCAGTTAATGATGCAGGAGAATAATCATGCTGCTGAGTTCAAAAAAATTATATATTATTGCCATCTTATGTGTCACAAATGTTGTTTTTGTTATAATTAGCATCATTATTTCTATTCAAACTACTAATTTACTGCCACAAACTTTTTTTAAAAAAAATTTTGGCCCTAGAAATCTTAATTTTAAAATCACAAAACGTTCACATCTTTTTAAGAACCATGTGATCACCACAGATACCAGAATTGTTAAATTTGCATCAAGAAAATAAATTGCTACCTGCAACCTGATTTAAGAGATGTTACACTCAGAAATAACACACATTTTTTTTTACTGCCATTGCAATAATGCCCTTCTCTGATAATTTCATAAGAAACACAGCGCTAAATGCTTAATAAGTTGTCGTGAAATTTCAAAAATGATATGAAAATATATAAATACAAGTAATGCTTCCCAATAACTAGGAATCATGAATGAATGAAATTGATTTACTATTTTATGATACAGTAATTTAAATTATCAAACAAAATAAATTCAGATTTTGTTCACAAGTGTTATTAACATTACTATGAAGAATAAGTAATGTCCAGTCAGTTCAATGATGGTTTATGATTACCGATTGAGGATTTTAAAAACTAATTATAAGTCATGTTTTACTCAGTTTTAATTGTAAGTGTTCATTTAATGCACATTGCCATTCAATTGATTAATGTTGAATATAGTTTTGGATTTTCAAATAGGGCAATATCACCTTGACTTTATATATAATATATATACTACAAATTTTGTTTACAAGTATTGAAACATTAGGAAGGTTTGAATATTTATACAGATTATTCTTTATTTGAAAGAAAAAAATCGTTAAAATATTTTTACTCTAAACAAGTATCAGCTACATTAGCTATCAATTTGTCCTAATACAACTGTAAAGGCACTAACAGCTGATAATTTAATTTTAAAAAATTAGTTTTGCGATTGATTTTTGATTTTAAAGACACATATTGCTGTACTTGATACTAGATTGTCACTAGAATTTGTACACACAAATACAGGAATTACAAAGGGAAAGATAGATAATAACTTGTGGATTTACTTGTAACTCTGTATAATGAAGATATAAACAACCTTAATCAGATATTCATTAAAATATTAACTTCAAGCAAGTAATATAAATGATATTAAATTTGATGTCATGTTATACACTTTAATTTAGAAACTATAAAAATATACAGAATAAAGACTAGAAGCATCTAAAAAAATTTTTAGATGAAAAAGCTTTATTCCTTCTTAAAAGTAAAAAACTCCTACAAGGTGTGTGTTTACTGGTTTTCTACCCAGATTGTGTATAATCCTTGTCAATAGCAATTTTAGAATATTTTTTTTTGTTGTTGTTGCTTAACATACTTGCTACCTCATACTTAAGAAATACAATTTCTGAACTTTTACTTTTTCATTAAGATTTTCGTAATATTAACTATATGCACAGTTTAGGTTACTCTAAATATAATATTAGGGCAAAATGATTTATTAACCAATTAGATATTCATCCAAAATTAATACAAAGAGCTTTGCTAAACTGAAAAGGAATTTAAAGAGCTGTCTCTCCCAATGCAGCTTCTTTTATAATTAATTATATATTCTAATCTGATATATTATATTTGAAAACTATTATATACTTAAGACAAGGAGCATATAATAAAATAACTTACCTCATTTTCATTCAATGACACAGTTTTAATATCTGTTTCACCTTTAGAAAGAGCCCTTCCATTTTTATCTAAAGAGCATACTGAAATGCGATACATGAGATGACGTTTTTTAGCTCGTAAGGCAACAATCTGCGATTGACTTTGAAAAGAAGGAGATTCGCTATCGCCAGATGGGAAACGTCGTAGTTTAAAGCACCTGTATTTTAAAAGAATTGAAATAAAAATGTTTTGAGTAAATAAGATTTTTAAAAAAGACAAAATAAATATAAATATATAAAAATTCCTTTTTAACAATAACTCTACTATCTACTAACTCTTCTATCATAAAAGGAAAAAAATGTTTAAAAAAAATATCTTGTAAATTTTTTTAATAGATTATAAAATTTCTATTCAAAAAGGTATAAAATTATCTAACATAAAAACATTGTCTTTAAAAAGGTATGATTTAATTCCAATCAATAGAAAATTCCATTCAATAAAGTTATTTGAGATTTTAGAAGAAAAGAAAAAGGCAAGAAGTTAAAAACTTCAGCACTATATATATACAGGGCTGACCATCTGGGGCGTGCGGCAATTGCTATGCACTGGGCCCTTATTCGTGAATGAGAATTAAAATACTACTCTGAACAATGATAGCTTTGACACCTACTGAAAGTATACAAGTTTGATTCCACGTAGTTGGCTGAGCGCCGTTCTTAGGAAATGATAGTGGTGATACCATAAGGAGGAGGTGAGTTGATTTATGAATAAATAAACCTCCTTCAGACATATTAAGACAGAGTGGTGCAACATCTGGATGCTGAGGCTGGGTTTAAATGAACTTGTAAGTCATCAGTTATATACTGCTCTTTGCATTGAACACATTAATTTTTAAGCATACATCCCTATATGTTTGTTTATATTAAGTTGTTCAAGCACAGAGTAAAATTAAGACAATTTAAATGATCCACTCCTGGCAATGCACATTCCATTCCTGCTTCAAAGGCCTTGTCCAGAATGAAAAGAATCAAGGAAGAAGCTTAAATTTAGCAATTGTCGGTTTTTGATATTTACGATGTTCATAGCATGTAATCTTGTGCAAGTACACAAAATATTGTTTACATAAAGTAAAAAGATGTACAATTAATTTGATAATTTATTCTATTAACTGCTTAATACTGTTAGCTATAACCACATCCACACTATGGAAATATACTTCTGGGGGTAAAAAAAATCGAAAATTATCAGAAAGAAAAAAAAAGAAGAAAAGCTTAATTTCAAAAAGTCATGTGTAGATCTGTTTTCTTGGCTACAAAGCAATTCTGGCAAAGAAATTGCTCCCACTTCAGAAATTACACAATTCAAACTTTAACTGGGGTAGAAATTTCTACTCCAACTACACAGTCTTGCAATGCAAATATTGAAATGAAGAAATCTGATGAAGAATCGAGTATTTATACAAATTTCGAAAAAGAAAAGAATGACGAAAATGACCATAGCAAATGAGATCAAGACAGTATAAAAGATCCTGGTTTATGGCTAAATATTATAACTGATAAATTTAGAATGTTCTACATTAAAATCGAACCTGAGCAACATAAAGTTTTTGATAAATAGCTGCTGGTAGATCATTTTCCACTATATATTACTTAAAAAAAAAAAAAAAAAAAAAAAAAGGTGAAACTCAACTTTGAAGCTGGTAAATTTATTAAAAGATACAATTCTCCATATTTTGTTCTTGTTGTATACTGTTTCCCTAAAGATGAAGAAATTACAAAACTAATGATTTATAGGTGGCTATAATAACTGGAGAAAGCTGTTAAATATAACCCAAGATTAAGAAAACTCTTGTTATCATATTAATTCCTTTATTGATTGGAAAGAATTATTAAAATGGCAAAATTTGTTCAACTATTGATAAAACAAATCAAATTAATTTAAACAAGGATATGGCTTGACTCAAATTACTTTTTCAAAGAATTGTACATGTGATTATATTTTTAGCATTAATAATCTTCTACATCGAGGAACCAATGAAATAATATGTAAGCTTAATAATGAAATTTTTAAAAATTTAATTGAATTATCAAATAAATATGATCCTGGACTAATGGTTTGTATAAACAAAATAATAAATTTTAAAAATAGAGTTGAGCATCATTTAGCGCATAGGTTACAAGAACAATTTATTTCTGCATTAGGAAATGAAGTCCTTAACAAAATTAAACATGATATAAAAGCAGCCATGGACTATAGTATCCAATAGATATTTTCTGTATCTACAAAAAGATGGAATATTCTAAAAAAAGCCTTCAAATGTTAATTTTAAACCATTAAGTGGAAAGCCAAAATAGATTTGGTAAAAGCTGCATACACACAGTTTGAAAAAAACTGTAATATCATCAAAGAATTTATTAATGTAAGTAATGATAATACAGTGGTATCCAAAGCTAAAAGTTTATTATGCAATTAGATGCAACACAAGAAATTGAATTTATTTTATGCTTAATAGTATAGTTTGCAATATTGTCCAAAATTAACACTATCAATAAACTATTTCAAATCAAAAACAATTGTTCTTGGCTCGGTTTTCAATTAAGTAAATATAGTTAAAACTGAAATCCAAAATGTAATGCATTTTTAGATGAAGCAAAAGTGCTAGCCAATTATTTGAATATTTCAGAACATTTTCCTGTAAAACGAATTTGAAAAAGGAAAAGATTATATTCCGAAATAGCAGAAGACGAAGTTATAAAAACCCGTAGGGGAATTTAGGTTTTATTTTTCAAACACTGTAATTTAAATGGTAATTGGACAAATAGAAGAAGATAGATTTAAATGTACAGTAAATATTATTTCTGTTTTAAAATTAGTCATTGATAAAAAAAATTTTAGAAATTAGAGAAATGTTCGAAAAACTTAGTAAAGTTTTATATCAAAGAATGGAGATGAAAACCCAATCCAGAAAATTTGTTTGCTATGGGATTTGAATTTGAATGAAAGAGATGTAAATAACACACAAGACATATTGCAATACACACTAAATAATAATAATAATGAGTTATCTCTAAATATATTAACTGCATTATAATTATTCTTTACATTGTAAGTAACAATAGCAAGTGCTGAGTGCTCTTTCAGCAAATTAAATTAATGAAGAATTATCTTCTATGAAGCATGTGTTCAGAATGCTTAAATGCACTTACTGTACTAAATATTGAAAACAAAATTGCAAAAAATTTTAAATTTTTCTGAAATAATTAATGTATTAACAAAAAAAAATCACCTATTAATAATATGTGTAGGAGCTTGTATTTTTTTTTTAACTTCACAAAAAATAAGGACCCCAAATGACTTCCTGCACCTGGGTCTCTTTATAGAGAAGGCCAGCCCTGTGTGTGTGTATATATATATATATATATTCATTTTAAATGTATATTTATTCTATTTAGATACTGAAATCCCTTGTTATTTTTTTGTTACCTTTAAAATTTCTATTTAGTTATTCTAATGCAAATGATTTTTATGGAAAACCATAAATATAAAAGAATAGCTTACCCATTTTTGTATGATATAACTATATCGAAACCAAAATTGAACCCTGTCCATCTCCAATTATGCTGCAAATAGAAAAATTAGTAAGCATTTTTAATGTAAAGTTAAAAATAAGATGATGCAAAACAATAAAAGGTAATCTATTATAATTAAAAATGATTTCTAAAATAGCTTTGACACCCAAATTTACACATCATTTCAAACAAAACAAAAAAAAATTTTTACATAAGAAAACATTTTAATGACAGTTCTTATGTTCTTAATTTATAATATCTTACATGTGAACTTTATGTGTATCAGTATAAAACTACTTATGTCATACTACAAATGATATTTTAATTATTTTGTGTCCTGATGATTCAGTAAAAATTTATTCTGTTTACTAAAAAAATATCAGCTTTTTTTTTAAGGCATCCATAAAAATTTGAACTTGACATACTCTTACAATTTTGTAACAGTAGTTATATTTCAAAAATTGCTCTTTGCTTTTATAAAAAAAATCACAACTATCATAAAATTGTAATACTGATTTGTATATCAGAAAAGATGTTAGTGAGAGAAAGACAGAGTCCCCCCCCCCGCCTCTGAAATTTATGCATTATTTCAAAATTTGATCAAATAAAAAAATAAAAAAAACTGAACAAACAAAAGGAAATTAGTTTTTGACAAACTTGAATAAATTCTGTAAACAGTTCCTTGGGGGAAAAAAAGTATGATTACTTGTATTTTTTCAACAATGCTTGCAAAGGAATAACAACAACAATAATAATTAAATGAAACAATAAAATTTATAATATAATGGTGAATAACCTTTTTAATGTGTAAACAGGCTTTTTAAAAAATAAATTGCTTTCTTCTGGAAGTTATTTATTTTCAGAATTTGAAATAATAGTTTAAAAACTTTTTATACAAACCTGTGTGTCACTCTGCAAAACTCTTCCACACCTCACACAATCACGATTGAAATCTTCTTCACTAACTTGTTTGGGCCTATTAATATATATAAATAAATATATATATATATATAAAGATTACGGTTCACTCAATAAAAATTAAAAAGATTGCTATTACTAAAATTTTTATTTACCCTTTATCAACTCCTTGATCAACTCTTAACATATGATACCATTGAATTTTAAATATAGGCAGAAACCAATCTGGAAGAAAAAATAATTAATAAATAGTGTCATATTATAATTTTAATAATATTAAGAGTTATAAATATATAGTAATAATAAAAATATATTGCTCTACCTGGGAATAAAGATAAAAATATGGATTTTCAAATGGTATATTGGTGTCTCAATTATAGATAAGAAAATAAAATTCTTCACAGAAAATTCAACATATAACAATGTGCTTAGTTATAAAAGTTAAAATAATTACAATGTAAATGGCAAATATTTTAGTTATATTCTTTATTAGCATAAAAAAAGAAATGAAAATCACTGAAATTGTTATTTGAATTAATATTACTTTAAAATTTTTTTAGATAACTTTTATTCATTTATATTTGACTAATATTTGTGATTGATAGAAGTTCATTTTAACTCAGTGAATAAATTTTAATGTTTTCTTTAATAGATTTCCATTGAATACTGGAAAACTTTTCTATGCTTTATAATGTTAAGTCAAAACAAAACTTTAGACAACATTATAAAGCAACTCAAACAGAAAAATACATAATGCATAAAACAGATAAAATAATTTAAAAATTTCAATCAGTAATTTATTATTATTATAAAATACCATAAAGCTTTTTATTCCAAGTTACATAATGGGTGTTTCAATGTTAAAGGATGTTCATAATTAAAATGTTAAGGGACAAAATTATTAATATGTACTGAAAATTACATTGTTATTAAAGTTAGATAGTTAATCTTCAGGTTCATACAAAGATAAATTTTGTGACATTTAATACTGTTAGAAAATCTAATGACAGGAAATATATTTCTATGTACTATTTACAGATGAATTTTTTGTAATTGTTGTAAATCAATTAAATAATATAAAACTTAAGATTATTTTTATTTTTAAAAAAAGGTTTATCTGAAATGCTGAATATTTTAATATACAGTATAAGTTATAATTTCCACAATATTTTAGTATAAAATGTGAGTTTTAATTATAAACAAATTATATTTTGAGTTATAATATGTATAATACATCACAATATATATATATATATATGATCAAGACTTTAAAAAAAAAAAAAAAAACTGAATTACATGTAGAGTGAAGAAGAATGAAATGATGCATTAATTAACTAATACAAAACCAGGGCAGTAATACTAGCTGTTACAAAGATAAATATGTAATTGTTCATTAAATCTTTTTCTATTGCTCGTGGAGCAATTACTTAATTTTTTTCTATTGTGAGTGCCCATTTAGGGATGGGATATACTAAACCAAATGACAAATCCTTTCATGAAAAAAAATTATAAAAAAAACATATTGCCTCATTAATGCAATAGGGAATAAAATAACTTACTAAACATATAATAGAATAGTGTAACTATAATATAGTTTCCAAAATACCAGAGTCTACAATTTTAGGAAGTCTTAATTCAAGTTGTCATAATTAAATAAGCCACAAACAATATCATGCTCTATTTTACTGAAGAAAATCTAATAAAAACTAAATTATTTATTAAAATTTCAGATAAATATTGAATAATATTTATAACTTAAAGTTATAATATTCTTTAAAGTCAAGTAACATTAATACAAAAAAGAAGTTATGTTTCTAAAAAAAAGAAAATGAAGTATTTTTATAATTAATAGCAGAAAAGAAATTAATTTTTTAGCAGCCCTATCCTAACATTTAATCCATAGTGGCTAGTTTCTTCTCTCCTCATCTTTTAAATCATTAATATCATAATTTTTTCAAACACAAAATAAATCTAAAATAATTTTTATAATAGAGAATTACTTAGTTTAAATAAATTGTCATAAATAATTATATAATGACAAATACTTACCAACAGGGATAATATTATCAGATTCAATGAGTTCCATATCAATATGATGTATAACAAGATGTTGCAGACGTAAGGCACGAAACGCTTTAAAGTAGGGTGAACCAGTATCAGTTAATAGAAAAGGAGTACTGCCTGCAAATGAAAAAATATATTTTAAAAATCTAAGTTTGAATTCAAATATGCTTAAGTACCAATACTATTTAGTATTAAATGTATCTAAAATCTGGAACTAAATAAAATATGTATTAACAGGCATATATCAGGTAAGTTAATTAATAATTCTTAATTTCTTTACTAAATGGTACTAGAAATGATTTGGTCCACAGTCCCAACTGATAAGCCAGTTTGTTGCTAGGATAACATCTGTTGAACACTGATCATAACACAGTTAGCATGATGTGTTTGTGCAATAAACATGACTAGTTTCAAATTTAAAAAGAGCATGAACAACCAAAATGGTTTTCCTTGTTTAATCAAAAGAAAAATGTGAGTCAAATCTTAGCGGAAACTTAAGATGACAATGACCTACTGCAAGGTGCATAAGTGTTGGTTTAGATCATTCAAAATTTAAATGCAATAGAGATTTTAATGAAATCTAATAAATTGACAAAGTACCCATTGAAATTATTAGCAATGAAGAAGCTATGTTCTAATCTTACTTTTGTTGGACTGGAAATACTGATCAGCTGCAGCACTAATTGTTTCATAATTTCTGAAGGAAATATTTTCTTTCAAGAAAACCCACTGCAACACAAATTTAGGCAAAAATGGATTATTTATCATATAAAAACATACAGTTTCCCATAAAACAAATTTTACATGAAAAGAGAATATACAGTATTAAGAATAATAAGAAATAGATATTATGTATTTTGTAGTTCTCATCTTAAAATACTGAAGAAACAGATAAAAATTATTAGGTTATTTTGGATTATTTGAGGTTGTTGATTTGTTATTGCAATTATTTTTTAATAAAGAAATACAAGCAAAATTTCATGCTCAGCATATAATAATAATAAAGAATATTTATGCATATAGAATAAAAAGCATGAAATACAGTTAGGACTACTGAAGAATCCAATTTAAGTAACCCATGAAACAGCTAAATTATACTTGATAAGAAAATAATTGAGAGAATACGAAGGAACTAAAAGTGATTGATATTAAGATATTAACTATACTTTAAACTAAAGTTAATTAGCACAAACAGACAAAATTTTGTTCCATAATCAAGATATTTCATATAGAAATACAATTAAAAAAGGGAGAAAAAATATGTACCAAAAGGATAAGCCATCACAATGTATATCTAAAAATAGCACACAGTAATGGACGAAGTTACTAATAGTTATTCTAATGAAAATAATTTTGTTATTTTTGGAGAAATAGCCAATTAATGCAATCTTTTACTGTATTAAGCTACCAATACTTTGCAATATCTTCAGAATATGGCTAAATTTTTTTTCCTAACAGCTGAGGAATTATAATAAAACTTTAATATTATAAAAGATATTTAGAAAAAATTTGAGCAGGTCAAATTTTTGAGGTTGTATACTTACACTTTTTAATAAAAGATACAAGGAAAATTCTGTTTGAACAACAACAAGCTTAGGAGATGATATTAACTCAGACATCAAATCACAGCTACAAGAATTATGAATAACATTATAATACTTAGGGAATAACAAGATTATTTAATGATATTTAGAATAAAATAAAAATACTTTTGAAATGAAATAAAGGAACATATAAAGGCAATATAAAGGTTCAAAGCATGAAAAGGGATTAGAATACAGTTTTAATAAATGGAAACAATACAAAATAAGATTTTAAATTATTTGCAAGCATCTAAAATTTGACATAAAAATCTATCTTTTGGAAGTGTATTCATATTTTGTAATTTAGAAGAAAATAATAATAATAAAAAGACAAAAAAAATCAAATTATGTTAAACCAATCATTTTAATTTAATAGTCAGATGAAGCATAAGGTTTTAAAATTATTATAAGAACAATTTGGATAATTTATTTACAGACATTTTTAATTCTAGCATATTCATAAAAGCAATAAATCTAGTTTGTTAATTTCTATATTATTAATATTTTGAACAATTCACTTAATTTTCAGATAACTAATTTATTACAAAAAACTCCAATGAGTATTCCACTTTAGTTTAGTTTTAATTTGGCTCAGTTTAGTTATAAAGTTATATTAGAAAATAATTTATTATAAAATATTTCATAAAGCATACAGAAAAAAGAAAATTTTATATAAAAGCCATACCTTACTTGACGTAAATGCTCAGGTGAGGCATTAATACAAAATAAAATATTCCTGTTCAGCCAATCTAAAGTGCTATTCTTAACTTCTTCTAAACCATATAATTCGGATGCTTCATAATATAAAAGTACTGTTTCTATACTGAAAATACAAATTTTTTAAACATAAATTATATAACAATTGCATGCATAATCAAACCTTTAGCAATTTCTAACATTGAAAAATACTTCTATTTGCATTAATCAAGTATGATAAATTGATACATGTTGTCAGATTTTATAAAATTCAATATTTTTTTTTAAATAATATAGTTGCTCCAATAAAACACTTTATAATGTTTTTGAAATCTTTTTTCTTTAAAGATTAAAAATATAAGATTACTACTTTTTTTAATGTAAATATTTAAACAATGTTAGTCAATGATTATGGTGAAATTCTGAATGCATATTCTGTGCATAATAAAATAAATTCAAATGTTTTGAAAAGGATGTTAAATTAGTTTTTTTTAAGGAACTTTGAAGTCTGGAATATCCCAAGTATGAAAAGTAATGAACAGGAAATAGCTCCTAATCTTCTAAACACCATTGAAGTGTTGACTTTTTGCTGAAAGATTTAGACAGTAATTGTTACTGTCTGAATGCAAAGCACAATATATATATATATATATATATATATAAATTAATTAACAAAATAAGAAAACCTAATCAAAATAATCAAAATAATAATAAATATTTTTAAAGATTTTTTGAGAACAGAAAACGGTAATAAGAGATTTAAAAGAGGTAAGGGTAAAGGGGGTAATTTTCAAATAATTTTTGAGGAACTGTTGAATTATTGTAATATGGATTATAATGGTGAAAACATTTACAAAATTAGGAAATATATTTTTGGTCTTAGAAAAAGTAAAATTAAATGGTTAATAAATAATAAACTAGCTGATTTAAAATTCAAAAACTTTTACACCAAATGTGTTATTCTAGATCTTATTAAATTTAAGCTTAATATTGAAAAAACCGATTTATTAATAAATAATGTTAATAATTTAAACAAAGAATTCTGTGTTATAAGGTTTTTAGACATTGACTATGAAAAACTAAAATTACCCAAAATTTTGCAGATTAACAAAGATTTCTTTCCTATAAAGAATACAATAGTTTCAATTGCATTCAGCTATACAGCAACTTTAAAGAAAAATATTTGTAACTACAATTTCTATAGCAAAAATTTAAATAAAATAAACAAAACTGACTGTCATTGTGATAAAGAAATCTATAAGGACTATGTAGATAAGGAGAAAGGGCATGTGGTAACAGGTGATTTAAAAATTATAGATTCTAGCCCATTAAGGGATCTTATGGAAAAGGGAACTAAATTTAGACTTAGAGAAAGATTAAACAATAAAAAAGTGTTGATTTCTATTGGGCGCGATTTAGACATTTTTATATCTAAAATTTCTCGAAAATATAATTGGCCTCCAGAGGGATTTAATGAATGGAAAATTAGGGTCTTAGGAGAAATTAAAACTAAGTATAATATGGGTAAAATTAAAATAAAAGAACGGGGATTTTATGCTACAAAATCAATAAAAAAAGAAATAAAAAATCTAAAAGAAAAATTTATTATAACAGTTATAGACAAATCATCAAACAATTTCTGTATTATGTGTAAGCACTATTATAAAGAACTTTTAATTAGTGAATATAATTCCAATTCTACCTATAATTTGGTTAATTCTAATAAAAAAGAACTAGACAAAAGATTGTTAGCTTTCGCTAAAAAAATTAAAATTAAAACATGCTCTCTGAAGTATCCTTATTTGTTCCCCACTGTTAAATTTCACAAAAAACCAATTAAATTTAGATTTGTTACCTGTAGTACAGGCAGTTATAATTACTACATGGGGAAGCAATTTTTCAAATTCCTAAAAATTATCTTAAATAAAATAGAAGAAGAAGAATGTTTTGTCATTAATAATAACAAAAAGATTTTGGATTTCTTAAAAGATAACAAAATTTATAAAATTAATACTTTTGACTTTGAAAATTTATACACCAACCTGCCCCATGAGAAATTATTAAATGTCTGTACTCATATATATTATGAATATTTAAATGAAAATATAATTAATAAAAATGACTGGCTGGCTTTATGCAATTTTAATATTACCGAAAATTATATATTTAATGGTATTGATTTTTATAAACAGGTTAAAGGTATCCCAATGGGTACAGCTTTTTCAAGTGCTTTAGCTAACATTTTCCTTCATTACTACGAGAAAAAAATAATTAATAATTACTTAATAAACGGTTGGCGATTTATTGATGATTTGATTTTGATTAACTTGGATAATACCAATATTGTTACTAACTGCTATCCTAAAGAATTAACTTTAAAAGAAACAAATAGTGATAATCTTGAAGCTACTTATCTGGATCTAAGGATCAAAATTGATAATGGAAAAACAATAGTCGGTATTTATGATAAAAGAGACGAATTCAAATTTAATATAATTAAACTCTGTAATTATCACTCTAATCTTAACTCTAAAATTTTCAAAAATGTACTTTTCTCACAATTTAATAAAATTAAAACAATTTGTAATAACAAAATTTCTTTTATAAAAGCAACAAATAGTTTTATTAAAAATTTAAACAATAATGATTTTCCCAAAAACTACTGTAATATCAATATTTTAATAAAAAAAGAAATAATGAAATATTAGTGAAATAGATGGCGCTAAAAAATCACCTTTATGTTTAGTTTCACGGTGTTGTTTTTTGTTGGCGGAGAAGAATGGCGGATAACTAGCGGACAGGTCAGGGAACTGATTTTTCTTAATTTTGTCATTAATTATGATCTTTCTTATATGGTTTTACCTTTTGTATATATATTTGTTTCATTTGTTGATGTTTTGATTTGTTTTTGTCTTTTAATGTTGGAATTGGTATGTCTCTTTTGCTTTCATCTTCGGGGGATTTTTCGGGCCACGAGGCGTCAGTACTTTCGGACATTGTCCATCGACGCCTCACAGAAAAAAATTCCCTGTTTTAGAATCCCAGCTTGAAAGTGGCTCCTGATGAAGTTTTCAGGCCGGATTCCTTTTTTATTGACTATTTTTTTCTAATGATTTTTCTATGGATTATTTTGATTAGGTTTTCTTATTTTGTTAATTAATTTATATTCATTTGCATTTTGGTTGTAGCTGCATTTGCGCTCTCTAAATACAATGATTGATTTAAAAACTTTTAATTCTTATAACTTGTTTAATCAGTAATGATTTTAGTTCCGGTTTGGTTTCGTTGCCGTTTTTACTTCTGTTTCGTTTAAATACTCTTTGAATATTGTATTGTAGGTTTATTTCATTATTGGGTTCTTATTCATTTACTTTTCATTATTTGGGTCTTATTCAATTACCTTTCATTTTGTGAACTTTTGCGTGTAATTCTGAATTGAGTTTTAATTTCGTTTTCGACCTAGTTGGTTTCATTTTAATTTTGTTGATCAAGAAATGGATTTTGATTGTTTTAATAATTTTATGATTATATATATATATATATATATATATATATATATATATATATATAT
>JAPMOQ010053704.1:9080427-9308820 GCA_026543055.1 Argiope trifasciata | reverse complement strand
ATATATATATATATATATATATATATATATATATATATATATATACACACATATATATAGGATAATATACAGCTTCTAAAACTTACTTTTTGGTGTTTAATACTCTTTCAGCAACAAAAAGAATATTTATAAAATAATATGTTAAAGAAATAAACATACCATCAGTTGTTATATTTTCATCTTCAATTCCAATTTTAATTTCTTCTTGTGTTCTTTCAATCCAAAGTCCATTGAACATACTGTTGAAATAAGGAGACTGGGGGGAAAAAATGGGTGAGGAGATTATGTATATCATTGATGCACATTTTATTATTTTAAATATGATTTTAAAAAGGAAAGAAGAGAATAGTTATTAAAATAACAGTTTTAATATCTGAAAGATGATACACATAAAAATAGTTTAAGAACAATAAATATTTTTATTTATAGAGAAATAGATATTTGTCTAACAATAAAAAAAGTGAAAATGCATTAGCAAGTTAAAAATGAAATTGTGTTAACAAATTGAACTTGAAGCAATCAGTTAAAAATATTCAGACACCATTAACACAATGGCAGCATGAAATCTATAATTACTGAACAAGGCAATATTCAAACCCTTATGATATTCTTTCATTTATGATAACAATCAATATTTCTTCAATTTCATTTCTGTTTTTTATGGTATTTAAGATAAATTTATTCTTAATCCCAGCAAATAATTTATAACAAGGAAAATAGGATTTTAAGATAAATTGTTGTAAAGCTATTTTTACATTTTCAGCTTAAAAACATCTGAAAAAGTGATCAATGAACTTACCAAAATGATGAATAAATAGTGAGAAAATGACATTAATAGAGTTTTAGTCCAAATAAACCTACTCCCAAGACTAAAAAAATGCTTTTATATTATTTCTTGTTCAATTTGTTTCCTCATCATTCTAATTTTTTTATTATAAAAATGTCTTTTTTTTCCTCTTATAACAAATAAATTATTGAGGGGAAAAAATGCTTCTCAGATGGAAAAATATATTTTGGAGTACATTTTAAAATCCGCATTCTTGGCATTTACTGAGAATGCTACAGAATAAACATACATTAAAATCTGCTTCTCTAATGCAGTTAGGATTAGGATCTTGAACCCTACAATTTTTTTGCATAAATTAAAAATTTTATGCAAAAAAAGAACTTTTTGAGAGAGAACAAGAGAATCAATAACTTTTGCAGCACTGATTATTTCTGAACAATCAATAGTGTTTTTTAATGAAAAATAATCTAAAATTAAAAATGATATACAAATAAATTAGCAATATAAAAGAAAACGAAACTAATTACGGAAACTGAACTAAAAACTATTTCGGATTCGAACAATACTAAAATTTAAAAGGCAATCATAGTGTTTAGTGTGCGCGAATGGAGCTACTACTAAAATACTGATGAATCACATAAATTAGCAATGTAAGAGAAAACGAAACTAATTACGGAAACTGAACCAAAAACTATTTCGGATTCGAACAAGACTAAATATAAAAGTTAGTATGATTGAAACAATTATTGCATAGAAATCTAAATTAATAAAGAATCCGGCCTGAGGACTTTCTCAAGGGTCACCCTCAGACAGGGATTCAAACCAGGGATTTTTTCTGTGAAGGATCTGACATTTGTCAAGAAATTGACCCCTCGTGACCCGAAAATCCCAGAATATTGAGGTTTTGGAGATAAATTAGTATCACACAAGAAAAGACATCAAATTTGAACAATGGTAAGTCAAAATCACAGCAACCAAAAAAACATGAAACCATAAAATTAAATTTGTCAATACAAGAATGTATAGAGACTACTAACTAAATTAAAATCTTACATATCACATATTTTAAAGTAGACTT
Source organism: Argiope trifasciata (assembly GCA_026543055.1). Taxonomy (NCBI): domain Eukaryota; kingdom Metazoa; phylum Arthropoda; class Arachnida; order Araneae; family Araneidae; genus Argiope; species Argiope trifasciata. The sequence continues at coordinate 9,306,955 of JAPMOQ010053704.1, read as the reverse complement.
TATAAAATAAGTCAAACTGAAATCCAATAAAAAATCCCAGTAAACCTAACAATCACAAGAATAAAATCAAATAAGAAGGTAGAAAAAACACTCAGCAAGCTGAAAATGCACCTTCACATACTAGCTGAGAACGAAAGCGAACATAATAAGAAGTGAAATCCTATATCTGTAATTGTACATCATGATACTAGAAAAGTTTTGCTGCATTAAATGTTAAAAACGCCTATCTTGTTTGGTCATATACAACGTCCTCAAAAAGAACTCTAGGAATGCCACCTTTTGAGTAAAACTAGTTATTTAGTTAGAATTTATATAATTGTTTTTTAATTAATGATTCGATATTGCAAAAGTTTTTTGGAAATTCATTAGTATTTAAGTTTTTAAGCAGATTATTAGTTGCTGTAATGTAAGAAAACTTATTGTTACAATTTTTTTTAATTCTGTTAAATTGTGAAAATATTAGGTTTTTGAAAATTTTAGAGTTTAAATTTGAATGGTAATTACTAAGTTTTATTATTTTAAAGTTAAAATCATCCCTTTTATCATAAATGCCTATTAAAGTTTTTTCATTAGATATTTCTATATTTAAATCAAGATAGTTAGCTTTATTTTGATCTTCATTTGTTTTAGTTAAAACTGTCTTTTGGGTAACAATTAATAACTACATTAGGATTATCTACGTTTATTAGAAGTAAATCATCTATATATCTCCAGCCTTTAATTGAGTTGAGTTTCATTAGGTTTTGTTTATAGTGATGTAAGAAGATGTTAGCTAACACACTAGAAAATGCTGTTCCCATTGGAATTCCCTTTACTTGTTTAAAGAAGTTAATACCATTAAAAACGTAATTTTCTTTGATGTTAAATTTACATAATTCTAGCCAATTATTTTTTGTGATAATATCTTTATCTAAATATTCTTTGTATATTAAGATACATACATCCATTACTTTTTTGTGAGGAAGGTTAGTGTATAAATTTTCAAAATCGAAGGTATTAATTTTTTTAATATTGTTATTCTTTAGAAAGTCTAAAATATCCTTGTTACTATTAATAATAAAATTATCTTCATCTTTAATTCTATTCAAGATAATTTTCAAGTATTTAAAAAATGTTTTCCCAAGTAGTAATTCCATCTAAAGTCTATTTTAAAATATATGATATGTAAGATTTTAATTTAGTTAGTAGCCTCTATACATTCTTGTATTGACAAATTTGATTTTATGGTTTCATGTTTTTTTGGTTGCTGTGATTTTGACTTACCATTGTTCAAATTTGATATCTTTTCTTGTGTGATACTAATTTATCTTCAAAACCTCAACATTCTGGGATTTTCGGGTCACGAGGGGTCAATTTCTTGACAAATGTCAGACCCTTCACAGAAAAAATCCCTGGTTTGAATCCCTGTCTGAGGGTGACCCTTGAGAAAATCCTCAGACTAGATTCTTTATTAATTTGGATTCCTATGCAATAATTGTTTCAATCATACTAACTTTTATATTTAGTCTTGTTCGAATCCGAAATAGTTTTTGGTTCAGTTTCCGTAATTAGTTTCGTTTTCTCTTATATTGCTAATTTATGTGATTCATCAGTATTTTAGTAGTAGCTGCATTTGCGCACACTAAATACTATGATTGCCTTTTAAATTTTAAATTTAAATTTTAGTCTTGTACGACTCCGAAATAGTTTTTGGTTAATTTTCCATAATTAGTTTCGTTCTCTCTTATATTGCTATTTAAATGATATACAAATCATTTATCATCATTTTAATCATGAAAATGTCTTCTTTTTAAGCTTTAATATTTATTTATTTTAATAATTACAGTAATAAAATAATCAGTCATTAAGAGAGAAAAATGTTTTTAAAAAAATTCTAGTTCCAAAAGAGCAGGATAGGATGTTATTGTATATAAAGATCAGACATTTCACTAATCAAAAATATACAAAGAACAGTGCACTTAAACTGACTCAATAAAAAATTAATAACACAAAAGATAATTAAAAATATGTGTACCAAATAAAAATCTCTAGATATTCAGAGTAACAAACTAACTCTGTTTCTAGCCAAGAGATGTTAAGTCTTAAGAGATTTTACTACAGGAAATTAATGAGCCAACAATCTTACTTGTGATAAATATAGCCTATGAAGGTTCCATGTTCTATTTAAGGCAACTATTCTAACATCACTACCTTGTCCTTCTTCAAAAAGAGTTTGATAAACATATCTGGTGGTGCTCATTACCTTTCTCCTAGAATAAATAAATAATAATTAAAAAGTAAATGAATTTAAAAAATATATATACAGACACATGTAAATTAAATTTATTATGTTTCCAGACAATGTTTTGCTGTAGATAAAAAAAATAGAATGGTTACCTGCATATTAAGGTTCGGAAAAATTTCATCTAACAGAAAAACTAACAATATTCTATATTTGGAACACACTAATGGTACAAAACTTTATAAAAAGGGGAAAAATTTATTAGCTTATTACTAACCTATAAAAAGATGAAGTAAATTTAAATTATTCAAAAAGACAAAAAACAACATCATAATTGATTAAAATATTAATTGATGTTAGTATAAGTAAACAGTGAGTAGTTTCATTAAATTAAAAGAAAAGAGTGTGTGTGTAAGAGAGAAACAGGAAATTTATTTATTAATTTTAAAATGATATAATCAATTTTAAATCATTTATATAAATGTTTTTAGAATATAACCAGGCCTAATTTATTCTTTAATTAAAAAAATTGACTTGAAAAAAATTAGTTGAACATTTGAACAAATTTTTTCTTAATTTAATTTTTATTCCATGACCAAAACTTTTCTAACATCCTATTTTAAATCAAGTCAAAATTAATAAATTAAAATATAGTCATATTATTTAAAATTTAATTCTGTCAATCAAGCAAACTTCTTATATGATCCTATGAACATACATCTTGTTTATTTAGAGTTATATAATAAATATGCAACTTTATAATGGTTGAAAAATAAAACTGCAACCAATTGACTAGAACTTAGACATAATCTGAATCTGATAAGAAAAATTTCCATGCATAAAGTTTACCATTGTTCATATATGAAAAATAAAGCAAAGAAAAGAAAAAAAGGGGGAAAAGGGGATGGAGTTTTACTTTTGCATGGTGAGAATATATTACACTAAAGGCAATTACATAAAAATTGTTAACTGGTAAAGGAATTATATCAAACTTAACAAAGATCTTGCTCATAATAAAATATTTGTAGTCTGATTTAAATAACATTGAAAATATATTAAATATCAAATCATTGAATTTAAAATTAAATGGTTTATACAGGGTTTTTATAGTCTTTATTAAGTATTTAAGGAAGTACTACAGAAGAAGATTGTTTCAGTAGTCAAAGAATATCAAGCTGAATGTATAAGGAAAATTAAGTATTGCATTATTATGCAGAATAAACTATCTTTCGAATCAACGTAATATATTTAAAAGTAATAAACATATTTCAACAAAATTTGCTATATATCATCAATAATTCCTGAAATTAAATTATATAGTTAAAGAGATAGTTCATGCAATGCTGAGATACACCGAAACCCTATTTACAAATATTCCTGACTATCAGTGAGAGCGGAGGAATATATGCAGGGTAGCTCTCAATGACAAGACAAGCAATGTTGTAAGATATGGAATAAAGACATATTTTTGATATAAAATGGAGAGGGTTGCTTCCAAATCCTTACAAGGAGTCAGATCATGACATATAATATTCTGGATATATCAATCCTCTCCAAGACGGAGACAAATAGCAAAAATAGGAAAACTAATAAAATCTCATTCATTCTTTTATATTTTATTTAATACTACTGCATAAGAAATAATTCTACAGATATTTGTCTGAATTTCATTTACACAAATATACTCTTTTTTAATATGTAACACAACTATAAAGAAATGCTCCACTTCTATCCCATTAATGAGTTTATTTTCATTCAACATTATTCAGCCATTAATTCCTTATAGCTAAACAGACACTCCTTAATATCTTTTTAACTCAAAATATAACTAGATGAAAATTCAATGAACTGGTTTAACTTCTTTGAAGAGTACATTTTACTGACTCTTGTTCAGTGATTCTACCTCTAATTATGAAGCTCATTTTATTTAACAGGCCCTCTATTAAACTGCATCACAATGCTTTATAACTGTTCAGAATAATGTCTTTCCTCTTTCAAGTCTTTTAAACAGATAACATGTGAATCCATACATCGACTACATCTTAAAATAATTAAAGATTAATTCCCTTCCAGAAATTAATTAAAGTAACTATCTTGCAAATAGTTTTGATCTCTTTTATTATTTAAATAACTGCAGTTCTTTTCTCTTTTAGAAATTATAACTCAACGTTTGTAAGTTATCATTCAAATAATTTTGACTTCTTAACTAAATAATATCACTTCATATGGTACAGACAGATAAATGGCTAATGAAGAACTGCAAGAATAAAACACTTTACAGATGATCATATGGGAAAACACAGCTCATATAATTTTAAAAAAAAAGGGGGGGGGAGAATATGGGCTCTTTCTTGGGTTGGGTTTTCAGCAACCTATCAAAAGAAGTTTAAAATCTTTTCAAGTCAAAGCATTTTTGTTTTCACTTTTTGAAGCATCAACATATATTTTATGGAAACCAATTCCTGATAAAACGATTGCAGAATTTTTTGAATGATTGCATACATACTTTCTTAAAAAGGTTGCTTTCTTAAAAGGTTTTAGAAGGTTGCTAAGCAAACTACAAATTCAAAAGATGTAACTAAATCAGATCATATATCATCAGAAATCATATATGTATGTGAGAATTTCCATATAAAAGTTATAAATATATTATTTAAATATGGAAATATGCACAAAGTATTCAGTCTAATTTTATAAAATGATGAGTAAATCGATAATTTTTTACTATTTTTTTAACACGATCAAATTTAATAGAATATAAAATTAAATATTTTTTGAATATTTGTAACTTGTAAACGAAAACATTTAAGTTTCTAAAAAATGTTAAGACTATTTATAAATTCTTTTTAAAGTCGGAATTATTATGATTAAACATTACAACAATAACATAATATAGTTTCATAATGTGACTACATACTTGCATGCATAAAATTTTATTAATACAAACTGGTAGAAAGAATCAATATATTTGCATTTAACAGTTAACTCGATAAAAGCATATGAAAACAATAAGTACAAAATGATTGGATAATAGACAAATTATAGTCAGACACTTTAGCTAAAATTTTGGCATCTAAATAATATTAAAATTTCAGTTTACTAATACATATAAAAATGATTTTTTTTGTTACTTAAAATTAAATTTTTCTTTCTATAATTCCACTTTTCTAGCGAAATGAAACACATTACTCACTAACATTCTTATGCCTTTATTTATTTTTGTGCATTACACATTCTATTAAATTAAATTAGCTCATTCATGCACCACCTTTTTTATGTGAATTATAAACCAGATATTTAGGAATCTTGGCATTTATTTTTAAGAAGATTCTTTCAATTTGTACCATCTTTTAGAATTTATTTAGATTAAATAATCCTATATTCACAGTTTCAATCTATAATCTTAAGCACTTTTTAATTCAAATAAAATGAACACAAAGCTTACAATTTGGATACAAATTAACATAGGATTAACATTGAAACTATTATCTGGACTTATTAACATGCGAATGACTTATTATGTGACTTACTTACGATATTACTTACGAATGACTTACATGTGAATGATTTATTACATTATTACTTAATTACAAGTGAAAAAAATTAAAGAAAAAAATATATAAATACAATAGTTTTTAACATTCAATCAATTCTAAGAATGCAGAATTATTAAGCATTTAGGCATATAATTCCACTATTTTTCTATTCTTTCTTATTATAATTTTTATATTTCTTCATTCCATGATGAAATTCATAAAATTTATAACATGTGGTATCAAAAAATATTTTAAAATTTTACACTACTCATTGAAATGTCAACGGATTTAGAAGAATGAACATCAAATTTATGAAACTAAATTAATCATTCAAACTGAAAGTTTTTACATCAACTACCATTTACCTTTTCGGTGATAATGTGTAATCCTCTTCGTCTGATTCTTGAAATTCATGATCAAACGTGTGCGATTTTCGTTTCACAGGAAGACTAGACCTCAGAAAACTATGAACAACAGTGTTACCCATGATTATAATTAGGCCGTATCATGAAATTATTTTTCTGTTGCGTGCCCATGCACATAAAGTGATTATTTTGATTGTATCCCAAATAAAGCGAAATCGAAACAACCAACGGATAGCATAAAAAATAAAATCAAAACATTCGTACACAGCTTGTCGCCAGATGCAGCGAAATAACTATTTTTAGAAATTGAGATATTAGAAGAAGCGTTTGAAATATTTTATTTTCCATTTTAATTAATTTTAAAAAGATATTTTTAAATTTCATACTCTGATATAGAAATTTAATTCTCTTTTCAGAAATTTTCAAGGAAAATTATTTTAAATGTTCGATCATGTTCATAGATGTCGAGAGAACAATACAAATTTACTGCTAATTACACGACAGAGCATAACTATATTTTAATATATAATAAGAAAAAAACTGTCTAATTTTGTCTTTGCTCAATTTAGAAGGAGTTTTTTAAGTTACGAAGACAAATAGTGGACATCGCCCTTCTTCTTTTTCGAATAATATCTTTAAAATGAATTCTAATATTTATGATTTGCTCAATTTTCCTAGATGCATCTGAAGATACAAAACATTTCGGTCTTGACAGAAGCTTACTTTTTGTATTAACTTTAATCGAATCAGGCAGCCTCCCTCACTTCACTGAATTTCGCTCACATACAAAGATTTTACTTTTTTCAGTTTTTAATATTTAAATACTTGCCTCTATTCTACTTGATATTTTAAAAGGACAAAAACTATTGAAAAAATAACTTAAAGGTGGAAAGATATTTGAATGGGAAAATGTCATCAATTCGTGATTAATGAGAAATTAAATTTTTTTAGCTAGTTTTTCTTTCTTTCTTTTTTAATAGAGAGGAGATCATGAGTTTAAAAATAAAAGACTATCTTTTCAGCATTTGAAATATGAATATCACCACAGTGTTTCCATTTGTGTTAATCTATATAAATAAAAATGGATGTTTGTCTGTATGTTTCATGCGCTGAGTTGCCGCTCATCCGATCGCGATAAAATTTTGAACACTTATTATTTGTGGGATGGTTAGAGACATAATACAATGATCTAACACATTAAAAAAAGTATTTTAGGCTCTATTTCCCGCATCTATTAACCAAAGATTATCTTCAAAATAATTCTCCAACAAAAAATTCAGCAAAAGTACTAAAGTCAAGATAGAAGTTAATATTTCGTAGCTATTGCCCGTAAATACTATGTAAGTCATTTTCTGAGGTAACAACCTTATTAGAAAGTATGCGAGAAAGTTTTAAGATAACTAGTCCTATAGAATTGAAAATTTAATAAATTTTTAGCATTTTTGCAGTGTTTTCAGGAAATATTAGAGTACAGAATTTTTTGCATTATTTTAACTTTAAAAAATTATTAATTGAACTATATCAACAAATTTATGGCATAAATATATCAATTTAAAAAAATATTTTAATTATATTTCCTAGCATTATTCTCGAAAATTCTGAATTAATATTACACTTATCACGAAAGATACAAAAAATGGTTTCTTCCCTTACAATTCTAAAAGAACACTAAGCATTACAATTCTAAAAAAAATACATGAATCTATTATGTAAAAATGGATTTTTGTTTATTTGTACTTTATGCGCTGCCCTACTATTCAACCGATTTCTGTGCAACTTGGTCAACTCATTGCTTGCACCTGCATGAAGGTTATAGGCAGAGTACAGTCATAAAATCTATGATATAAAAATAAAATTTTGTTTGTTCGTATACTATACCCTGCTGTAATGTTCAACTGAATACGTTGAAACTTGGTAAAACCTATTGCTTGCACTTTCGTGAAGGTAATATATATATATATATATATATATATATATATATATATATATATATATTCTTTTACAGCAGCAACGCGCGGGGTACCAGCTAGTAATTTATATGTATTTAGATTTCAAATTTTGAGACTTTTGAATGTATTAGTCCATTTCTTTCTCTTTTTTTTAAATAAAAATTTTTCTTAAAAAAGTACACTCTATATTTTATGCGAATTATTGATTATAAAACAAAATTTATAAAGAATTTAAGCCTATAGTCCTCAATATTGTGACAACGCTTTAGATTTGTTTCACCCATTTTTACTTGATTTTTTACAATTTATTCCTGTTTATATAAAAGAGGTAACACGCACACAATTAATTTCTTAATTAGATAACACTTATTATTTCGGATATTTACTGTTATTTTACTTACCATAATATTATAAGGGGCATTTCAGATCTCGATGAAAAGTAATTTTTGAACTATAAATTATTTAATACTGATTAAATGATTTAATTGCAGCTTTAAAACTACAAAAATTCGTTGTGCGAAACAGATTCCTCATTGTATAGGAGGGAGTAATATCGTCTCATCGTGTGTGAGTTATAAATCTATTTATTAAAATAACGGAAACAGTTATTGTAAAATACATTTAAAAATGATTAATGATTTTTTGGTTTATTTAAACTGAAGAAAAAATTAAAACAAAATTACTTTCACTGAAAAGCTATTTTTTAATATATGTATCTTAAAAAGGGATTTTGGTTCTAAATAGATTCAATAGGTTCTAAAGCTTAAACAAAAATTTTCATATTTTGGGGAATTTTTTAAAATTATTACATTAAAAAAATCTTTTCTTGATCAGTTGACCCATGAAGTCATTACATGCTGAATCAAGAGCTCTAAGTTCAACAATATGCTCTATTAGGGCATTTTATTTTAAAATTATGTGTCACATCGCATCGAAGCCATCATTAATGATGTACATGCCAAGATATAAACTGCAGGCTATATATATAAATTCAACAACAGTCTGTTTGTATGTATATATAATGGGAAAAAGAAAAAAAAACGAGAATTCAAAAGTATCAGATATTCATATTCATCGTTTTTAATTTTAAATCGATTTTATTCGAAACACTGAAAAAAAATCACGTTTAAAAATTAAAAAGATATTGTTTTAAATTTGGTTTTTACTTATTTAAAAAGCATTTACTCTATTTTTTAAAAAGTTTTTTATTCTGTTGGGTTAAAAAGTTAAAATACGTAATACTGCGTTTTTTCTTATTGATTTTATTGAATATCGCAAAATAAGTAGATAGTTGTACTTTACTCTATTTCAAAAAAATAATAATAATACTTTGTTTAGAATATTGTCTATTTGAAGAGAAATTTCCGCTACTCAGTAATATGACAAAGTGACTTAATTTTCTTGGTATTAACAATAAATAAATAAAAATAGTTTTGAAAACTCTCTCTGATAAATAAGTTATTTACATTTTAAAAATATTCATGGGTTAACCAGAATTTTGCTTTCATTCTTATATAAATTACTGAAAATACAACCTATGCACGATTCACACAAAATAGCGCATGCTATTTATTCTTATGACGTTGTTAAATATTCTGAATGAATGTAGCTATGAAGACGGTACTAATTGTATTATTCTAATTTAATTATTTTTATTGATCTACTGCTAAGATGAAATAATTTATTAAATTAGTACATCCAAAGGAAGTAATTTCTAAAAAAATGGTTTATTTCATTGCGATTTTTGAAATTAAATTTTTATGGCGAGAACACTTTTAAAAAAATGAAGTGAGAGAAATCAAAAAAGAATGGAAAGAGGAGGGGAAATGATTATATCATTTTGCTATAAACACTCTCGTCTCTTTTGTTCTTGATTATTTCCTGAACTTTTTTTTCTATCTTTCCAGTGAAAAGTATAATTATGACCAATGATTAAGCTATCCGGGGTTTAAAACAGAAATTATGTGCTAAACCAGTGAGAGTATTCTATTCGAAACTTTCTGGTATACTGTTTAACATAGGTATTTATCTCTCTTTCGCATGGAACTATGGATCTTCAGAAAAGCCGTGAAAGCTTCGATTGCTTACATTTTTGTTTTCAGATTTATACCCATGAGAATTGTGTGCTTTATGGTATATTGTAAAGAAAATCAGTATTTGTGTATTAATTGCATGTTATCAGCGGATAATAGAAAAGAAATATCGATCTTTGGTAATATTTTTTGACTATGAATAGTTGTCAAAATGGTTAATACAAGAGTGCCATTTAACATAATATGCAATTTTGATTCAGGCCGATTATAATAAAAGTTTGATAGAGAACTACAGATGCAGTTACAAGTTTGCATTCCAAATTTAATTTATTTAAATAATGGCGTTTTTTTAAAGATTAGCATGCATGTAAGTGAACAAACAATAAGCCTTTTCATATTATTAGTGGAAAATTTGATTAGATTCTTCAAATTCCAAAACTCTATTCTAAATTTTATTTATATAAGTTATCGCATTTTTGAATTGTCTTGTTTACAAGCATGCGAACTTATTAATCAATAGAGATTTGTTTTAAAATTTTATATTGCTCTATTTTTAGATGATAATCCTGTTCATAAAATTTCATCGATCTAGTACTCCACGTTTTGTGTTATCATATTCGCACTGCCAAATACAATCTTTCACCGAATGGATTTCGTTTAAAATTCGATAGAAATGCGGTGCATATATATATTACCAAATTTTATTCACTTAGTTGAAAACTCTTTTCAGTTGTCGTATTCTCAGACAGAAAGACAAAAAATCTAAAAATGCATATTTTGGATCTAAATGGATTTGTAATTTAGTTGGAAGATATATGCTGAAAATAGAGCTTTTCAGTTATCAGTTTTAGCTTTAAATATGATAGAAAAATTCAATTACTTTACATAGAGATCTTAATTTCATTGGTTGAAATCTCTTGAATCTTATTTTCGTCAAACTTGTTTTGAATTAAAACGAAATAGCAGCCTGACATTACACGGATGTCAGTGGGAACTCAATTAGTAGTTGATAATGAAGGGTTTGATGCGATCAAAGCATCAAGTCAATGATCTGAAATAGCTACTTGCAACTGGGACGTAATTAACAATCCGTTTTGATGACGGTCCAATTATCTAATGAGCGTGCTGTCAGACAGCCTTGAAAGGGTATAAATGCTTCTGAATTTTAAAACAGAATATCTAATGCGTATGCATTTGATTTCATCAACGTTTATTTTTAACAGAAAAATCTGGACTGTATTTTTTCTATGACCGGGTTTAATTAAGATAGAAGGAGCTCTATAAACAATCCTATATCATAAGCACGAAAGTGTAGACTAGATTTTAAGTTAAAAGGAATAAGGACAGAGGGTCGATTGAAAATACTGTCAGTCTAATTGCCAAATAAATTGTAAATTTGTGAAATTGGGGAATCGTGTGAATTATAAAATATTCGAATAATATTAGCCCTTTACTCAATGAAACAGAATTGGCTAGGCTACTATCTGTTTCATTATATTCAATTAGTTGTTCAATATTTGTAAACGATGAATGTATGCTTGAATAACAATGTGTACAAATGTGAATACACAGTAAAACTAAGGAAGTGATCTATTCAAGTATTTTTGCATCTCTATAATAAATTTATCATGTAAGAGAAAACCATACATGGCATTGGCGCACAATAGTTACGAAATAATTTTTGTGCATGCATAGTATTTCTACTGAAATTAGCATGCCATCCTTGGCTATAAATTTCTGGCATGCGTTAATAGTATCCAAAAATCGAATTTGTGCTGTAGAACGCGTTTTTCTCAACTGATTGAAGAAAAAATTCTATACAAAATTGCAGATCTGGTAACAAAATGCCATTTCAAATTTGATATATTTAAGACATTGAGTTTTTGAAATATTAAGTTTACATGTTTCTGAAGGTACAGACAGAGAGACAGTCAATCCCTTGCCTAGATTTGGCTCAAAATTTTACAGGTGTCTACAATATAGATGTTAGATCTTTGTAACGAATTTTGTTTTTATTTAGTTCTCTTCGTTTTGTAATTATCGTGTTAAATTATATGCAAACAACCAGAGAGATGGATTTCCTCTGAATAGATTTTACTTAAAATTTGATGGAAATCTGCAAAATCGATGTATATACCAAATCTCATCCGTCTAGTTTAAGGCGTTTTTGAGTTCATTTATGTCACTGACAGACAGAAAGATTTTCCAAAAATGTGTTTCACTTACTTAGGGAGGAATAAAACGTGGAGATTCTTCAAAATCACAAGCTCCAATTTTTGGATAATTACTTTACTTTCTTCTTACTACGTATATGAGAAAGTAAAAATTAATCTGAAATAACCATTAATCGGCTTAGTCAAAAATTAATTGAATAATAAAGATAAATTTGGCTATTTAATGGAAATAGGTACTTCAAAGTATTCTGAGCCTAAAACTTCAAAAAAAAAAAAAATTCTTTCTGATTTAAATGCGAAATTAAATTAAGATATTTTTTAAGAATGGGACGTCATGAACTGTCTAGGCCTGCAAATGTATTATAAATCCATTGGCTCCATGACGTTATGTTATTTCAAAGAGAATTTGCAGGCATATTGAGATAGAATAGGATTGATTGTTTTTTACCAAGCGAATTGCAAATCAAATTTCTCCGATTTTAATTATAAATTTATTGATTATTTTTTAATATGCTATAAATTTTAAATCAGCCATGATATAGGTTTTTCTAATAGTATAACAGATAATTCTTCTAGGTACAAGTAGTAAAAAAAATAATATTTAGATGAATGTAAAATGGTTCTAGATTTAACTTTCTATTTAAATCTTTTTTATAGATTTCATATTTCATGAATGAGTTTATAGAAGATACTTTATACAGTTTGGGATTTAAAAAAATGAGAATGCAAGTACATTTGTTAAGAGAAAGAATTTTTACAACTTTTCAAACTGTCAAAATTTTGCAAAATTATATTTTTATCTTTGATATGATTATCGACGCTCCCTTATTCGGGACCAACTGGTACGCTAGGCTTATTGTTTGTATTTAATTTCCGTTAAGTTTTAAATTTCCTATACAAAATTTGATAAGTTTAGCTTCTAAGTACATCAGAATCAAAAGGAAAATAGTTCGAATATTGTAAAATTCATAGAGACCCAGATATGTCAGATTACAATTATCGTTAATATTGGAACTAATCTTTATTACTAACTAATTTTAGTAACACCATCACGAAATTAATAACATCGATGATATTTGGAACATGAAAATCCTTATCCTTAAAGAGGAGATTGCAGAAGTCAATGGTTTAATGGCAGTGATAAAATTAAGAATAAATTTCAAAGTACTCATTTTGAGAAATAACTAATTTCGGAAAACAAAGAATATTCGAAAGTTGCATTTTTTTCTGAAGTCAACTATTGCAGTTTAAGTAATCTGTTATGCAATATATCGTCTTACAACAGTGAATCTAAAATCCATAAAAAAGAATTCCTGATTGCATAACTGTGATCAACTAAAATCTGTATAAATACACATTAGTAAATGTCTGAGTGTATAAATAAGATCGCAAATATTTGCCTGTTTTAATGACTTCTAAACTAAAATTTGGAGTAATTTAGAAACCATTTTGTTTTTAAAGCTTGTTTATTATGGATGCAGGATATAAAACAAGTGTTTAAAAATTCACCTTTAAACTTGAAAGTTATTTTTATAAAAAGTATTGACTACAATTATGGTTCAAATAGATGTACATTTTACTGTAGGAGACAACATTAAAGGGTCGATTTTTCTCAGAAATTATGATTTTTTAACTTTAATATTCTTAATGTTTGAAAAGGTTCTTTATAAAACCGTTATAATTTTGTTTTTCACTTTGTTATTGGAAAGTTATGCGGATTTTTTATATTCGTATTTGCATACTTTTTAATGCTGTTTACATCTTTGGATGCATGTTTTCTCAAATATAGACTTTTCTTACCTAAAACCTCGTAAATTAAAATCTAATGCATATTTTTTGTTCAAATTTGATATATTATTTTCTTAATATGTCCTGTAGTTCCTGACTAGAGAATAAGTTATCTATTCATTTAGAAATATTTTACAGTTCTTTACAATGGGAAAAAAAATGTACTTCAATGTGAAAAAAACCCTGAAAATTTCGTGTTAAGTATCAGTAGAACAAAAATATTTAAAGAATGGACAGGAATTCAGTTTATTTTTTGATTCAGCAATTTAAAAATATACTTCTTAAGCTGTCTTCAAAGGTTTAAAGCAAATCATTAGATAAACTTCTGAACTAGAAGTTTTTTCTGTATACCTCCTTTTTATTCGCCCCCCCCTTTTGTTTTCAATTTTAAGAGTTTTGTTACTTAACTGGTATATTTTAGTTTCATAGATGTTTTATGAAAAAATATAACTGTTTTCGAAAGTTTTTTTAAAGATTAATCACAAACAATCACATACCTGATCATACAACTTTTAAGATTTTCTTTCTTTTTTTTATTTTGGAAACTTGCAAGACGTTAAAAACTTCACATTTTAGTCAAGATTATGAAACAAGGAAAAAAAACACACACACCAAAAACAGAAAACTTACAAATCTTTTTATCACATTTTATTTATGATTGATATTCATGCTTTTTAATAAAATTCACAAAATTTGCTGACATTCATATGGAGCTAAGAAAACCTTTTCTTTTTATACATAATTAAGACCAGCTTAAATACTAATTATTTGGCATCTTAATCGAAGCGATAGCTGATATTTCACAACTTGACGATAGAGGAGAAAACACTACTAGTACAAAATCGTTCCGGAAATATTCAAGGCTAATTTCATTGCCTTAATTGAAGTTGGTTTACACATCGAAAGTAAGGCAATGATTCTTTCAAACCAAACGATTTTTCATTTTCGATGCTCTTAGCTTCGAACACTTATAATATTTACAGACAGCCACAACAAAAAATTAAAACAAGTATTTATATATATTTACAATCAAAAATATAAACTGATCAAATGATATTCAAAAGTTCGAATGATCTTATTCGTACGTATTTATTCAGATAACAATCCGTAAGGAAAAAACAAAAATATTGCACTTGCATTGTAAGATGCATTCTGAATGCAACAGTGCTCTGTTTGCAAGTTGTTTTCTTAAATAATGGTGGCTCTTAATAATTTGATTATTTTTAAAAA
The DNA here is from genome assembly GCA_026543055.1 of Argiope trifasciata. NCBI lineage: Eukaryota > Metazoa > Arthropoda > Arachnida > Araneae > Araneidae > Argiope > Argiope trifasciata. The sequence continues at coordinate 9,291,659 of JAPMOQ010053704.1, read as the reverse complement.
CAATTTCTACACAACACTTCAGTTTTTTAAATGGTTTATTTTTATTTTTGATAACTGAAAATATATTGTGCCTTTATTTATAATACATTCTGCATCAAATAGGTAACTATTACTTTTTAACAACATTAAAGAAATTTCTTCCTAAAACTTTTAATTCTTATTCCTTTATAACTTATAAATAAATTTATAATAAAAATAAATAAATAAATTGATATGAATTTGCAAGTGCTTAAAAATGGATATCTTGTATTGCTCTATGAAAGCATTTCTTAATCAAGGCTAATAATAAAATAAAATTATTCAATGCAAAAAGGTAACTTTTGTAAAAATTATTGTTTTAAGTAAAATTTCTTTAAAAATATTTTAAGAAAGTGGAATACAGACTTTATCCAACACTTATAATTTTAATAATTCGAAATGTTAATAGTTTTGAGTTTACTATTAATATTATTCAGAAAAAAGCGTCTAAATGAATTGTAGCAACTAATCATAGTATTTATTTAAAAATTAATTTAGTGAATCGCTTAATAATTTAAAATCATATGTTTATTTTTGAATTACTTGAAAATATTTTTTAGACTTTTTTATTCATTTTTTTTTCTTTTCACAATTTAATTAAATTAAAGTTAGTATTTTCAAATCTTTCTTTCATGTAATAAAAGCAAATGAAATTTTTTTGCATGTATAATAAAAAAAAAATTATAACTATTTTCTCTTTTCATTTTTTTTCGTAAAAGGAAATGTTTCACAAAATATTTTTCAAATTTTAAATTACCATTCGAAAAAGTGAATTCTTAAACTTCACTATTAAAGCAATCCAAGGATTTATTGAAGAGACATTTAGCAAATATAATGCCTTTAAAAGTTAGAACATTTGTGATTTAGAAATTGATTTCATCAACTAGCTTTCACTACAACAGATAGTTCATATTTTTATTATTTTCCTTGGCAACAACTTTCTAGCTAAATGAATATGTGCAATTCACTTGACGATAAAAACACACTTAAATTTTTAAATGCTACTACATGACTTTTCATAGACTAAAGTATCATTACGCTAGCTTCTGTAAATGATCTGTCCAATATGAAAGATCACGTTTACATTTTCTTTGCCCATGAAGAACGAGATTATCTTAATGCAGCAAAGTGTAATTTTATCCTTCTCGGACTAGGAAAGTCTCCAGCATTTAATCATATAAATGAAATGATTATAGTCCGATATAAATCTCATGCTTTGGAGAAAAATGTGATGAGGATATGGTATTAAATTCTATGATTTCATGTGAATACGGATCCAGTCAAGATATTCCGTGATTTTGGTGTAAACTCCAGGTAGGTTAGGTCGAGCACATCCGACACCCCAGGAAACCAGCCCTATGAGAGTCGTTCGACCATCTTCTCGAATCGTCAGGGGGCCGCCAGAATCGCCCTGGAAAGAAGCAGAAGAAACAGTCAAGAACAGTGTGGCGAGGAATATAAAAATTTTCTATACATATATTGTGTATGTGAGGGGGTTCTTTGTGTTTAAGAACTTATCCAATTAGTAGAATAGTTATTTATTAAATTCACTACAAGCTTATAACAATTTCAAAACTGCAAAAAAGTATTGAGTAAAGTATTGAGAAGTATTGAGAAGCAGGTCATTCGTTACTCTAACAGGTGCCTAAGTTAATCGCTGACAGATACGGATACAAGAATGTTTAATTTTGTCTCTGACACGTGGGTTTTTAAAACTAGATATAGGGTGAAGTGAATTGGCGACTTTTGAATGATATATATTTAAGACGTTAGAAAGCGGAATCTTGAAAGTAAATGGAAGTTAAAATATTAATGCCGTAGCATGGGAAATAAATAATTCGGAAATAGAATTAAAATGAAGTATAAAATTATGTAAAGCCACAAAAGTATCTTTCTAAAACTTTCTGCCCATTATCAAGCGCATTTTGAAATATCGATAAGAAAATGGAAAATTTGTGTCAGTATTATAATAGGACATTAGCAAAACAAGTTAAACAAATCGTTCAATTTCTAGATATTGTAAAAAAATATTATCATTAACTCTTGGATAAAATTTCTGTTATTATTTTCTGGAATACTAATATTAGAATTTCATCATAGCTACTAGTAAGTTCATTAATTTTTCCAATTAAAAACTAAGTTGAAGCAACTTTTAAAAATATTCAGATCGGCAAACAAACACAAATTTGATAAACCCTTTAACTGTTTCATTTTCTTTATTATCTAATAAGATAAAACTCTCCATTTTGAGAATATTTTCTTATTTTGATGCAATTGGAAATCCATTGAATACTTCACGTATCTATATATTCGAAGTAATTTTAACATCGAATTATTATAGTTATGAATGGTTTATTTTTTGCTTACAACTATCAAAATTCGATAAATCGGTACAGGTATGGCATTCGGGCAAAAAAGTTAAGCGGTAAAAAAAGGATCATCTTTACACAAAGCACTTTTTCTTAAGATGATTAATATCTTTAGTCAGAAGTAAGGAATTTGAACTTGTAATAATATTGTTTCCGAAAAAAAAAAAAAAAAAAAACTCCTTCAAACTGGCCAAATTTTCTACATTGCTGAATTTATCGGGAATGGATGATCGATGATTTAGTTAGGTTTACCTGCATAATATTCAAAACTCTAACTCATTAAGGATAAAAAAAATCATTTAAGAATACGAATACATATGAATTCACCCACACAAATAGAAAGGAGTCAAGTTATATTGAATGTATTAAAATGTATTGACATCACTTTATGGAAGAGTGTAACTTTTCCCGAAAAACTTTCAAATTCATTTTTAGAATCAAATGAAAATTTTTAATTACTCAAATTAGTTCGAAAAAAATTATATTTCTAATACAGGTTTCCTAATATTCAATATGACATCAGAAAACAACACAACTTCAGTATTACAATATACATGACAAATCATGCAGAAATGTAAGATACTTTTTTTCATTTAAGAATTTAAAGAAAGCAAGTAAAATAATCGTCACCTGACAGGAATCTTTCCCGCCTTCTTTGTAGCCAGCACAAATCATGGTGGGATAAACAGTTTCTTTTCTGCCTGCTATCTGAAGCCACTCCTGGCATGTATCAGTTGCGATGACTTCTACACTGACCTTTTGAAGAATGTTTGGGGGTGTTCTACGACCTGCGAACAAATGGAACAATTTCATAAAACGATTTGTTAATATGCTATGAAACATCCCTAAAATGGAAAATAAAATGAGGATCTGTATCTACTAAATCCATAATATAGAGAAATGAAGATACAAATTAATCTGCCATGACTAAAATAAACGGTACATATCTTTTTCTAACTATATAAATTGTTTAATATGAATTTGTGAAATTTTATATTGCGAAATTTTTCTAAATTCAATTTTCAGAATATTTTAATTTTTTAATTATAATTTTGACTTATTATCCAGAATTCAAAAATTTAAAATTGTCTTTAGAATATACTTTTTAATGTCTTATACTTAAAAAGAAATTATTATTTTTTAAAAAATTATTATGAATAAGGAGTTTGAAAGTACAAGCCATATTGCTGCTATTCTTCCATTTATGTCAACAGAAAAAAAAAGAAACCAGCAATTACGTAAGTGTCGTGCTGCCATCTATTGATTATATAAAGTATTAAACAGTGATTTTTGTTTCATAAAAATAGAAGGTAATTAATCATTTATATTTTTCAAAAGCAGGAAAAATTCAAGTAACTATTAATTTAATAATGACTACAAAGTAAATAAATTCTTTTATGCTTTTGAATTTATCTGGTGTGTCAAAAGATATATTTAAATAAAACACATTTTCTGTTAGTGTATTTCTACTATATGAAAGAAGTTTTTATTTCAAAAGAGACAATAATAATTCCAGCTAGAAATTTTTATAAAAGCAGTATTTAAACCCTTTCTTAAACTTTATGAACTGTGTAGCTATAAATTAACAATATTAAATGCATAAATATTTATAGTTATAATTATAAAAATTAAAAATATTTTCTCCTCTGGAGATATATAAATGGCAATCGTCGTAGAAGAATGCCGAATAAAGTCAACAATCTTTTGTTTATAAGCTAAAATCTATCCCAGTAATTATTTGAAATGTTACAATCTTAACCCTTAAAGAAATAAGTAGCTATAAATTAGCAATATTAAATACATAGTTCAAGAATAGTTAAAATATAAAAGTTGCAAACATTTTATCCTTTTGAGATATCTAAATAGCAACCGATGTGGAAGAATGCTGAATAAAGTTTTGGATTAAAATCGCCAGTAATTATTTGAAATATTATAAGAGTAATATATGTGGATGTAACTGTGTGATTATATAAAAAACTGAAACAAAGTGAAATGCTTTAAAAATTATTTTTGATTTAATAAAAAATATACCTTTTAATATAATGCACTGTTTTTCACCTAAAAAATATGCGACATTTAGGATATGAAATAATGGGGGAAAAATACTAGCATAATTGGCATTAAAGATTGTTACATTTTGTAAAACATAGTTGATCAAAAATGATTGCAATTATTGCATATTCATAAAAGCCATTTGTGCTTAAAATGTCCCGAATTTTTCAACTAATCTTGAAAATTATTACCAAGAGATAGTTTGATTTTCATTGTCATAACTATTATGGCAATAACGATGACACTTACCATAACTAGTTCTCCCCCATCCTGTGACAGTTGCCAACCGTCCAGTGAAATTATCCAGTTTCTCTGGCAAGCAAATGGGTACAATGTGTTTTCTATATACCACCGGATGGGAGAGCTCTAGTAGTGCTATGTCGTGCCTGTAGGTGGCCGGTTCATAGTCCTCATTTACCACTTTTCGCTTTACGCTGTACTCTTCGTGAGGAAATTGTTCTGAATTCTCCCGAATGTTGTATTCGCCTACGCGCACGCGCAGTGTCGTTGCAGGGGTTCTGAAAAATGTAAAGGAGAAAGTGATGCAAAAGAGAAACAGTTGTGACGTTATAATAGGAGGAAATCTTTGTTTTCTTTTGTATTAAAAATTGTCTGACGAAATTTATCGAAATCACTTAATGTAAAAGTATACAAATGAAATTTTTTTAAAAACATGGATGAAAAGCATAAAGCAAGTTATTTAAGTTTATAAAGTTTTAATAACATAGTTATTTGAATAAAATTCATCTCTTTGATTCCGTTATACAAATTTGGAAGATAAAGGAAATAAAAATTTAGTCTTTGATTGATTTGCATGCATCATAATAGATTAGTTAACAAGGTGTCTAAAATCAAAATAATCAATAGACTTCATTCCATAAAAACTCTTTTTAAATGCATGGGTAGTAATTGTAGCCTTTTCCTTTTATGTTTTCATAGAATTTTTAATATTTGATGTTGTAATATAGCTAAAAAATAAGATACACAGCACATTTTTTGTATGGATCTTATTTTTCAATCCTAAGAAGTTTGACTGTAACAGTCTCTTTGTGCGAATGTATATACAACAACAGAAGTGAGATCATATAATATCACATGCAAATTTTAAGTTATCTTAACAACGTAAATTGGATAATAAATAAATTGATTATTATTCGTTCTGAAAATTTAAGTATTAAAAATTATTTCATTTTATTCTCTGGAATTTTTATGTAGAATTGACTTGAGCCTCGATTTTGGGTATTTTAAAATCTTGAGGCGTAAAATTCTTAGAACTTAAGAAAACCTTTGGGGTATCGATAAAATTTAGAAAATATGCAAATAAATAAACGAGTAAAACAAAAATTCAATAACAGTGAAATAATTAATTAGTTATAAAAAGCAGGGTGGGATTAAGAAGTATAAATAAATGCTATATATTTTTTATAAATAATATATATTTTCTTAATGCTTTTTTAAGTTTTTTCTATTTTCAATATTTAAATGAGGTTTAATGATCATGTTTTGCGAGCAATTGTTGGAAAATTTCACAAATGTAATATTTCTGCACAAATCAACTAAGACGGGAGTTCTTTTATTTAAAAAGGGTATATTGTTTATCTAAGATCTTGAAAATGTTTGGTTCTAGGTATTTCTTAAATATTCAAATTGGATTTTTCTCGAACTTTCTATACCTGTATAAAAACCTGATCTCCATCAATAATGGATAAGTTCTCAGTTTCGTGCTGTTGTGAGCTGATTAGTTGCAATAAACTTAATTGCTTTTAAATAACTACACATTTAAAATCTTAGTAACAATATTTTAATAAGTAAATGATATTTGGTTTTTTTTAATGAATTATAAATTGTTAAGTAAAAAAAAAAAGAACAGTACCTTGAATTCGCATTCAACTCTAATTCAATTTAATTCAAAATCCGGACATTTTTTTTTTCAATGTGGGAGAAAAATTGGAATTCTCCCGGCTAATAATGGTTACGTATTTACTTTTTATGCACAAACAAATACGTTGGTAATTTAAAATAAAGCCTGTATTTAATATTTAAAAAATAAAATAATATTAATATTTTTTATTTATAAGATATTTATTTATTAGAAAAATTCGAAGCAATGCCGAATCAACCAGAAGTCAGTCAGCAATACTTAATCGAATGCAAGCAATGCTTACTTCGAAGCAATGCTTAATCAGAACTCAGTACAGCTCTAGGATTCTATTTCAGTCCTTAAAATCGTAAAATTCTAAATAATCCTGGACAACCTGTGGCCTTGCTTAAAATAACTTATATATATTACGATTAAACATACGTATGTCATGCCATCCGAAATAATATAACATCCAGTTATTAAGATAAAGAGATATATGTGATCAGAAGATAAAATTCCTCTTTATCTCTGAATATCCCTGGCACGATACAGTTGAGCCAAAAATAAATCTCCGAACCACCTTGTCACACCCCTGGGTCTATGAAAACTATGAGAAGATCATAACTAAAAGATTTTTTTTTTTTTAAATTCATGGCGAGTATAAATAATGACCAGAGAGCTTACTAACTTGTAAACACAGTGAGCCGCTGTGATGACCCACTTCTCATGGATCAGAGCTCCGCCGCAAGCGATCTTCTGAGACATCAGCGCCCTCTTGATCACCCCAACCTGTCACGAAGTCGAGAAAGAAAAAAAAGATGAAATTTTATTAGCATAGAGACCGAGTTTAGAGGAAATGGTAGGTTAGTTCAAAGAGCTAGGAAAATTCTTAAGTTATTAGGAAGTGGCGACTAGTAAGATGATTGTGGAAAAATAAATTAGCAATTTAGAGTTGGCGCCTTTATTTGAAATAATATTTTTTTTACAGATAATAACAGAGTTTATGTTATAATAAACTAGCCGCTTTTGGCGACCAGTTTGTTTGTACGATTATTGGATTTTTAGGCTGTTAATTATTAATATTGGATGCGTTTTTTTTTTTTTTTAAAACCATTTCATCTGGCAATTTGATACGATTAAAATACACGAATTAAATTAAAACAGCAAATATTACGAAATAAAAAGTGTATTGCATTAAATAGTGTATAATATTATGAAACAAAAGGGGAAGCGAAAATAGAACAATTGATTGGATGGTTGACGCAAGAACGTGCTTGAATGTTTTGATGGAGAATTTGAACATCATCATAACATTTAAAAACATTGCTTCAGATAGTATATAAAATTTAATTACCAATATTATTACAGTTAAATGAAAAATTGCATGGATAAATAATTTCTTTTTAGTGTTTAAATAATACAAAAAGCATTTTTTATAAGATAATTGTTTTGAAAAATATGAGTGCCAATTTCCTTAGGCATGTATTGATTAGATAACGATATTGCTTAAACTTAATATACAAGCGCCAAAAATTGAAAAATTTTGGAGAGATTTCTCGCCATATATAATGGTGACATTTTTTTTTGCAACTTTATAAGTCATTTGTTAGCATTTCTGTGACATTCGTTTTGCACCTACGATTACAACGTTTGGTGATTTTGAGACTATTAGCATGATTTTGATGTGCTTGGCTAGAAACCGTACGTTAATCTTAAACCTTATCACTAATACTTATTTGGCCACGGTTAAGTCCATTTGCCAAAATGGACTTAACCGTGGCCAAATAAGTATTAATTTTTATAAGGATTAAATTTTTATTTCAAGCCTATATTTTTATTTTTTTTCTATTTTCTTTACTGTGATAGAATATCGTCTTTAGTGACATGGCTAACTATCTCCGGAACGCTTCTAAGAGTAATTTGAAGCTCCATTAGTTAAGAAGCGTTTGTTTCAGTACATTGTCAATTCAGTCTCATGTCTGGAGCTATACCGAGATTGCTGCAACAGTCTTTCTTAAAGATTCTTTTCACAGGTTCTGTATTTAAAGAAAATATTAAACTTGATGTTGCTTTAATATTGAGTGTCTGTAATTTTCTTTACTATTTAATAGATTTTGGGATTTGCATAACTTTAAATTTTTGCACGAACCTGAAGAATCTAAATTCATTAACTTGATTTTACATATTTTAACTCTTTCGTTTTGTATTTTCTGGGCATTTAATTATTATCCAGTCATTTATAAGGCATTTTACGATACTTTAAGTAACTTCTTTCTTTAATGGATCGATGGAAAATTGGAAAGCCTTCAGACTGTCATAAGAGCGTAAAAGATTTAGAATTTTCTTAAAATACGAAGGTAGTGTTTATGATTGTAATTCATAGAATAGATGAATGAATGGCTACAAATACATAATTGCATTCATAATAATATAATAACATAATGACATTCATAATTGTTTTTATAATTGCATTAAATACCATATAGGATCATACTTACATGCCAAGGCTGATTTCCAAATGTTGTGTTTTCTCCGCCAACAATTTTTGAATCTCTGATGTAGGTCTTTCCGCAAGCTTAAAAGGAAAGGTATATATTTTAAAGTAATATCATTCCGTATTTGTTTGGGTAGAAAGCGATGCATATATTAAAGAAAGAATCAAGCGTTAATACTGTGCAAACGATAATATATGAATCAAGCTATGCTCTTACATTTTCAAACATTAACCTAAACAAAAAGAAACAGATTTTCGAAGATTTAAACAGCTTGTATTAAAACAATATAACAAATCAATTTATTCTTACTGCAAGAGCAATTGATTGTCTGTGTATGTACTAATTAATGATGTATAAATATCAACTGCTACGATAAGTCTTTAGAAACAAAGGTAAGGTATGCGATTTCATTTGTCGTATTTTAAAAAAAGGTGTTATAAAATATATTTATGAATTTTTGCATAAAAATTGTTATATGAAATAAAAATACTCATTTATAATCAAAATTACTTTGAAGATTAGAATAAATATATTTTTTTCTGGCGGGAAAGGGGGTTAAAAAAAGGTATAAACTGAAAATTAACTAGTTGAAAAGATTTTTTTTTTTAAATCTTGCAAATAACAGGAGAAATAAATGGATTTTATTTCTATCTAATCTTTAAAGATTGGAATTCAATTTATAAATAGAATGCAATTTTCAATATTTAAATGTCCTTTTCATTATTTTAATAATTATAAAATCTTTTTAAAAGAACAAATTGTTCCTTGTGCAGCTCAAAACTGCAGAATTTACTGATACAAATTAATATCAAATTTGAACAAAAAATAACAAGGGATTTTACTGCAATTTAAAATGTGAGAAAATTGTATTTCAAGACGTAGATAGCATTAACTGAAGCAAATATAAAAATTATTTCACCTTCATGAATAATGAATGAAGAAACAAAATTTAAATGCCGTATAAAATTTATTTCAGAAATTAAAAATATTAAATAAAGAAAATATTCGAAACTTTTGTCAAAAAATGTATTTTTAAAATTATTTTATATTATTAGGCTGAAATAAAGCTAAAGGATAGAAAACAGAATTTGTGAATAATGAAGGAAATATTTTTTCAATAAACTATAGGCTTTTAATTATTTTTTTACAAAAGCATTTCCCTGATTACAGTTGAAGCTGTTATAAAAAGTATAATCATTAATTCGCAGTTTCATATTAATTTTGATTCTCTTGTACACAAAGTACAGAAAAAAGAATAGATTTTCAAATTTCAAAAAAAAAAAAAAAATTAGTAGGAAATCTTGATAAATCAGCACTTAATTCTTTTAACTATTCCAGTTGATCCTAAATTATTTGAAATTTTAAGCTAACGTCAAGATCGCCAACCTTTTACCAAATTGGTCGTATTCCCGAGTTCACTTGACGATATAAAAATGATTAAGTTAAGATAATAGATTTATTTGATGATTTTTTGAATGATTACACCAAGGTAATGAATTTATTACGTGATTTTTGGAAGACATTCTTATAGCCAATGACAAGGTATTGATATTTTTTAGAAAGGAGACCGAAAAAATAAATAAGTACTATAAATCTTCGCTTTGCATAGATTTGTTTTGATACAATCCTCATTCTCAATTTTGTTCTAACATTTGTCTGTCAGTGAGCAGAACTCAAAGTCAACACCTGGTCGAGTGATGAAATTTTGTATATTTTCTTTACATCAAAATTGTAGAATTTATCAAACTTTTGCTCTTTTCAAGAGTTTTTTTAACTAGTTTATTTATTTGTCTCGCTATCTACATATGATCAGTAATCTGAAAAATGCAACAAATTAAATATATGACTGTCAATGAATACGACTCCACCTGCCAAAGTGCAAAATATTATAACAAATGCAATAAGCCAGTTCGATGAAATTTGGCATACGGTTTTGTTACTAAAATTATAGATAGTTTTGAACCAAATTCATCAATGGGTTGACTGTTTTTCAGTATGTATTTTCAAGCGCAAGTAAAATCAAATCGATAGTTGGAAAGCTTAACAAATTAGATTGATGAATATTAGAAAATGATTTTACAAAAATTTGTACATCTCAAAAGGTAAACTGAGCAGTTTTTATTCTCTTTCTTTCCGTGCATATTAACATGCTACCTCAGGAACACGTTAAGCAAATGAAAACTGCTCTTGATTATAAATTAAACTTAAGCATCACGTTAAAGATAATCGATATGAAACAATAAAGATATCTAATATACTAAAAATTAGATTTCTTCATAAACTTTTTCGAATTTTAATTACGAACAGCAGTTATGTTATTTTAATATAATTTTTGTTAAGAGGGTTTTTAAAATTATTATTGCCTTGTTGATTGTCTAAAAATACAATCGATATATAATTCATAAAAGCAAGAAAATATTCAATATTAAGATTAAAAAAAGTCTATTAGTAGGTTGGATTAAAGAAATAAATTTGAAAAAGATATAAATAGTTCAGTAATACAATTAAAAGACTTAGAACACATCAAAGATTTTTCTATAAATGCCGAAAGAAAAAAATCGGTAGAAAGCTAGAAGACAACAATTTGATACTTATTAATTTTTTAAATAAAAAATAATTATTAGCACAGTTTGCAACATTTTTCATACTTTTAAAAAGATTGTTATGTATTAAAATCTCAAATTCAATTCAATCAGTGTAAACCAGTTTAAACAGAAATAAATTGATATTTCAATAAACATATATAGATTTCATATAATTTTTCTTTTTTAGCTCAAGCTCGTATTGAGAAGATTTTTGTAAACATCTGAAATCTCTGAAAAACAAATGTAAATACTTTAAAATTCTATTGTTCTTATTGAAATTATATCTTTATTTTAATAAAAAATAATGCTGTTCTCGGGTGTTGACATTTCAACACATTCAATACTAATTTTCAAAATTAAGTTTTAATTTTTCAAACAGAAACGGGAAGAGTAAGTGGTTCTCACTTGCTGATTTGACGATAGCCACTTTGTTGGGCTCTGCATTCTTTGGCACGCAGCAGGACCAGACTACCCCTCCGCTGCACAGGTCCATGGACCTCTTTCCTTGCAGCCAGCAGCCAATGCTCAGACCGCAGGAGTAGCTGTTGCCCTGGTAGAAGCAAGTGCGAGGGGCAGCTGAAATGTAATTTCAGAAATCATCAATTTGTGCTAGTTTCAATATTGAAAAATGACACATCTACAATACACATTATGGCAATACTATTTCTTGAAAGCGATATTCAGTTAAACGTTAGCATCAAAGAAGGGTACTTTTGGAGGTATATGTTTAAACAAAAATTCAAATATATGAATTTTATGATGGTATTGAGCATATGAATGAATGAATTAAAATCAGTGGTTCGAATGAATTCTATCAAAATCACAGAGATTTTCAACATTTATGGCACAATCTACAATATCCTGATTTGATAATGGATGCTGCTTTGATTTCAATGTATATGATTTTAAATTTACTCGACCTTCCACCAGTAAATTTAAACTCGGAATCTCAGAAGATTGAGTATTCGAAATTTTTTTTTTATCAAACTCCATTGTAATTATATCAAAATATATTTTGGATGCTACATTTTATTATTTGCTTAATCTTTAAATAAAGTTTTTTCACACATCTAATGAGGGAACTTATCCATATCAGGATAAACCTGTAAATGTCTTAATGATGGTCATTTTGTAACAAACTAAGAGCCCACACCACAATCGCGACAATGCAAAAATTGGATGATTTGTATGATGTTCAAAAAACAACAAGATTTTGTGATTGTTGAATTAGGAGTATTATGATGTGAATGTTTTGAGTTGATATTAGTTTCAGGTGTTCATTCAGCCTCATCCAAATTGTAACATGTTTTAAAAGATAAAAGCATTAAATTTCATTGCAGAGTTCAGAATCTTAATTCACCCTGTGTATATATTCAAGCTTTAAATGAAAAGTGTTCCGGTTTTCGTCTAATTGCCCCTTCTTTCAAATCAAAAGCATCTACAAAATCTATTTTTTTAATCAAATATAATTTTTCCTTTGATTAAAGTATTGAAATGCAAAAACTGTTATATTCATCAGAAAATATTGAGAAAGAGCTAGAATTTGATCATTCTCAAATAATTCAAAATTAAACCTCAAGTAGTCAAAAAATAATTTTAAAATTCTGTCCCTTTTTAGTCTGTTTGTGAGCAACATAAGCGGTAAAAAAGAACAAGGAACTGGCAAATGAAATTCGTATGTGGTCCTAACATCAAATCCAACCATTTTCTAATCTCACCACAGAATAACTTCGAATTTGAGATCTCTAGGATTCCCTGCCAGTTGAATGGGCCTACGTGCAGAGATTTATATAAATATATATAAAGTGCGGCCTGATATACGCTGCACAAAAGTAACAATACAGCAACTACATATAATACAGTAATGAAAAAAGGGAGTATTTGGTGAAGAATATGATTTCAAGAATTTTGATGGTTAATATTGATTATTAACGTAAATCTATACTTATAATAAAGCTCAATGTGTGTGTGTATTGGCGTTCTACAGGATGAATGCAAAATGTTGAATGTTCCAAACATTTCTATTTAGCTTAGAATGTTTAGCTTTTCAATAAAAAGAGATAAATTCCAATCAACTCATTCACTAAAACAGACTAATTTATGAATATTTGAAGACCAGTTTTCAATAAAAACATAATTTTAAACCACTTCATCGACTATTCCAAAGATGATAACCCAATGAATGCCTAGGATTTCTTAAGATTGACTGGCCTGAGAACGAAAACGATGAATGTTTCAAACATTTCTATTCAAAACTTCATAAGTGGATCAAATTTGATAGCAGATGATTGAAACCTTCATTGATTTATTTGAAAGTTGAAGTGTCTAAAATATTTCGTAGAATATGATTTCTTATAACTAAAAGATGTATAAAATTTAAACTTAATATTTTTAAAGTTATGTTTATAGACCTAAATAAAATAAAATAATATTATTCACATCATTTAAATATTTTTGAAAGTAAACTAAAAACTGAATTTTATGATGAATTTAAATATTTTTTATTGAATAATTCTTGAAATATTACATTAAATTGTTGTAATTATTCAGTAGTATACATAATGATTTTCTTTTACTTCTATTAAAAAAATCCTTGGTTTCGGTAAAAAATGTTTTTATATCAACTTGCAGTTTGATCATTTCCACTTAAATTTAGAGTTGAAATTTTGCCAGAGCTGGCAGATAATTAGAGACACATAGTACATTACGGGCTTAAGGCCTTTATAACTAACTGCATGAGTGAATTGTATGACTATTAAGATTTGAACCTTAAAAATATTTTGAAGAAGTAGCTATTGAAAGACAAGTTACATAAAGTATTTAATTGACAATTACAAATCACATAAAGTACTTAATTGGTAATGAAGTTATACAAAGTATTTAACTGATAATTTTAAACAGCAGTAAGACTGGCGAACCAGGCAAAAGCGGCTAGTATGAAATAAACTTTTGGCTTTATTTGTTAACGAGAAAAATGTACGAATTTTTTATATGCGCAATTAAATATGATAGCTGTAGAGTAAATGAAATTCGGTATTTTTAACATTCCATTTTATAGATCAGAGTTTCCCAAACTTTTTTGTGTCGTAGACCCCTTGCCATGTTTTTCCGTATTGAATAGACCCCCTACTTACCTGATATTGATTTCCTGTAAATTTGTAACTGTAGTGAAGTTTACTGTTAAAAACTTAAAGTAAAAACACATGTTAATTTATACATTTATTAAATGAATTTAAATTTATACTACTCAAAATAAAATTTCGTATCTCTTATGTAAAATCTATGTAACATGAAATAAACATAAAATAAAATTATTTAAATAAGCTTACAGCTTACACAATTTTATAAACATATATAAAAATTTTTTTACTTCATAGGTACTTTTATGAATAATGTAAATGTTTTGATATTATAAGATAGTACAATGTGAGTAAATAGGTACTATTAGTGTATGTGTTAAGATTTACTATCGTGGATCCCCATTTTCATTTCATGGACCCCCAAATTCTTTTTTCGCTGACGTAGACCCCTTGCAGGTTGTCATAGACCCCTAGGGGTCGATATAGACCACTTTGGGAATCACTGTTATAGATGAACAAAGAAGAAAAGTGCCATCAGTAGTCTTGTTTTGAATATTTGACCATTTTCGAAAATTTCAAAATCCATCCCTTAAAAGCAATTATGTAACTTCAAAATGGCAGAATAATTCATGAGCAAATAACTTTTTTACAATACATACATAACAGCTGTTGTGCGAAGTTGAGGAGATTGAGAGCGATGTTTGTATCGAATGTGGGGGCCCTCGCCTCCGAGGGCCCCAGGGGCACGGGTGCTATGCGACGACTGCTGTAGCTTAGGCTGGATACCACAGGTATGAGAAGATAGAGGAGCAACCTGTAGGATAAAATGATGTTAAATACTCATCAAGGACAGTACATTCATATCACACTGAAGCAGCTTCAGCAGATAGCAGAAAACGGATCCTTAATATTATCATCGTAAGATAATGTTTCATTCTTTTGTTCCTTTGAATGGACAATACAGTAGGTAATTAATATCGTGATAAGAGCTAAGCAAATTGTTTGTTTTGGAAGCTATTAAAAAAGCTGTATTGTTGATCAGATAAACGTTATAGAACTAGCAACAAGTGCTGATGTTTAGCTTTAAATTAAAGCATTTCTTGCATACCATTGTTCATTTGTTTTTCGCTCCTACAACGTGACCCTAGATGAACCAGTTTCAAAAACACAATGTTGTTTTTGTATTCTGTGATTTATGCACATTATTTATTGAAGATTATGTATAGTTATTAATTATCTATCTTCTAAAATATTTTTTTGCACATTCACTCGAGTGTATAGCGTATACACATATATTTGCGATCAATGCTGCCACACATTTGACTTCAATTGCAAATTTATATTTATAATTACAAATTTATATTGAAAATCTTAAGTAAAATTTCGCATTTTTATTTGTTTTATAGTTTAAAAAAAAGCGGTACATGCCTATTTCTATTGATTTTTTTGTTTTATCTCTGTAACAATTAGAAACTAAGTTATAGCAAGTTACTGTCATGTAAGTAATGCTTATTTATTAGCATTTAGAAATTTCTACTGTATTTTCTGAAGAACAAGGATTTTCACAGTTCTGCTATACGAGTATCGTGATATCTAAAAATAATCAAGGTAATTAAATGAAATTTATAATTAGTGCTCGCTGTGTTATGCAGAATGTAATGAACTATGGATTTGTTGTTGAAGGCGCTAGAAGTAGATTTATGATTGTTTAATGTAAATAATTTTGTAAAAAATGCCTAAGTTTAGCGATAATTTTAAATATTACACATACAAATTTCATTTTTAAATAAAATAATAGTTAATTCCACTCTAGGACATGTTACACATGTATTGTTACAAAGAAAAAGGAATTTTTTTTCAAGAACAATTCTAGTTTTGTTAAATAAGCGCTAAATTTACATCAAAATATACCTTTTTTCAAAACTTATGCATTTAAATAATTTCTCATTTATTCATATTAATAATTACCGATATTAATAATTTTTTTTTGAAAAATGTCCTCTCAGCCTAGTTGGATATCTTAAGAAAAACAATTTTAGTATCAGAATATTAAAATATTTGGCAAGATTTTAAAAACTTCTTTTACATGTAATAAAAAGATTACCAGACCTTTAACAAATGTGCGTTTACAGAATTATTAGAATGAATTAGAATGATTTTTTATAGGATTTAAAACGGAAAGCCATCCATTTTCGTAATGAAATAATTTGAAGGGAATAAAATGTACCTTTTTTTATTGGGACTTTGCAACGATGCTCAAATACAAAAAAAAAAGTTTGCTTTTACGATTTCTGATTTTTGATGTCAATAACTTCTTTTGACTTTCTTTCGATAGAGTTGAGAAGTTAGCAAAATCTCGGATTTATCGAAATCTACAAAACGATTTATTGGCATTAAACGACAATGGCACATTTCAAACATCATTCAGGTGGAACTTAGGTCAGAAATAGTTTGATTTATGGTATACAGTACATATTTGTCAATTTAGAAAAAAAGAGAATGAATGGAACCTTTGACGAACTGCAAACATTTAGGGATTTAAAACTTGGCAAGACCTCACTTCACATCTTATTTTAGTCATAGTTTATTCTTCTTTTAAATATTTAAGAATAAAAAGCGATTTACAATAATATTTTGTCAAGCGCAACCGATATAGCAGATATACTTCTAATGTTTTATTATCGTGCTTGCTAATATTGTACTCGCTTGGAAACTATTTAGATTTCAGTTTAATTAAAAGTTATTATGAGCATTTACTGAAATTCCACCCATTTTATAATTTTGATTCCTTGTTTATAATAAAAAATATCTGGAAGACTAATTTTCATTTTCTTAAATCTTGTTTTTTTTTGAGAAAATATTAAGATACGAATCATATATGAATTATTTAAGAGTATTTTTCTATCTTACATGGTTTTGAATTGTCAATTAATAAAAAAAATCATGACTGCATTTAGTTTTACATGTTATTTGAAATTATGTGCTATATTACTGTATTTTTACTTTATCTGTCACTACTTATATTTTAGAACTTGCACTCAGTTTTACTATAGTGAAATCGGGTCAACAGGAAACTGTAAATAAAGGCATGAGAACAGGTAAGCAGAAAGCATGAGAGCAGATAGATAAAGGCTGTAAGAGTTAGTTATGAAAAAGACTTTTTTGTGTAAAAATCCAATTTTCTTAAGAAAGACACCTATATAGATAAACATAAAAAGTAAAAATATTAAACATATATAAATAAAAATAATAATAAAAACAAAGCAAAACACACTCGCCATTCACTTTATTTTGGCCCATATACGGCACTGCTCACACTTTGAAGAGGAAATTAAATTTATTTATTCAAATTACTAAAAGTTTTGGGTGTAAAATAGAGTTTTTCAGGAATTTCTCAAACTTACTTAGATAAAATTAAAAATATAAACCTTATCTAAATATAAAATTTGATTCAAATCGATAGAACCATTTCCAAAATACATGAAATAAGTTTATATATATACAAGAATTTCTCGTTTAATGTTATGAGATGAAATTGCGTTAAATGTCAAATAAAAAAAGAACCTGAAAAAAAAACTTAATTAAACATTTGAAGACATTTGGAAGTTAATAGTTTTAACCGTAGACATAAATATAATCTTGGCAAGTATAATGATAATTTAAGTGCTTTTTTCCCTTTGAAATTATCTCGAATTTAATATATGTACCTTTTAAACCATGCTTATCTGTTTAAGCATTTGCATTTTCCTAAATTCTCAAAGGTTTTATTTTTATTTAAAAATTCTTAATTTAATGATTGGTTCAATATAGTTAAAGGTAGTTGCCATTCTACATAACTTCAATCTTGTTAAACAGAATTAAAAAAATATTTCATGATGCTTTGAATCTATGACATTTTTTATCAATAATTGGTCATATTATTTATCGCTGATCAAATCAATAATATTACTTCAAGTAATAAATTTCCAATTTTTTTAAAGTAAACAGCGAATTTTAGTGGTGAAGTTCTTTAAATCTATGAAAGCTGAGATTGCAGAAGGATAATTCAGGTTTGAGCCCTAGTGAGAATTTTAGTTCCTCTAAGCTTGGGCAATATTTTTTGCTTGGAAACAGAGTAAAATCTTTCCTTTCATGTGAGAGGCTAGTCACGAATTACCTTTCACTCGAAGATTTCAGCTATACCGTCGAAAACGCTTGTACAGAGCTTTGTCGATTGGATTACACTGGCGTTTTCCAATTATCAGATTTTGTTCGAAAGTAGATTGTTTTTATTCAGTGGTATACTTTCTTAGAATTTCATTGTAAAATATTCTAGAGATTTCAGTTCCAAACATGCATCAAAAGGAGCTATACTTTTTGTTACTCATTTCTGAAATCTGCAAGTTTTAAAACAAAATATTTGGTGTGCGAAAGTATATACTAACAGATGATTAACTCAATCAAAGATTTGTCTCAAAATTTATTACAGTTTGGATGTTATCTATGAAATAAGTTTTATCCATCCAGCTTTTTACGTTTTGTAATTATCATTTGCATTTGAACTCGAATAGTCATATGCTTGTGGATGAATTTTGTCGAAAATTTGATCGATATAAACTAATTTAGTATTAAAACCACATATCAGATTTCGTTCCTTTGATTCAAATTATTTTTATTATATAATACAAAGAGGCAAACATAATTAGAATTTTTTTCGAACTAAGGGTAGATCTGAAACGAAAAGACTCGTCAAAATATCGCTTCTTCTTTTCTGACCATTACACTACTTTATCATTATTTACTACATATACGAAAAAGTAGAAAGGGGTGAAATGTTAATTTATGGAAAAAAGCGAGATAATATCGTAAAATAATCGTACTCCATCTTAAAATGCATTTCCTACAAACTAGGGTTGCCTACATAAAAGTATATCGAGTTAAGAAATTATAAAATGTGATGATAATTTTAATTAAATTTTATAATATCTTCCGGGGGTGCTCTATTCGTATGCTTTCTTTGTAAAATCTAGAAATTGTAAGAAGATACATTATGGATATTCTATTTCTCTCTGTTTGGTAGAGTAGAATTCGACATAGACATTGAGAAATGGAATTGTATTTTGATGCCTACTGAATCCATCGGTGTTAGATGTTTTCTGGATAGTGTGATGCGGACGCTTGGAGAGGGGTGCCAGTTCATGTATTGTTCTCGTCATATAACTGGTCCAAAATTACCAGGTTCTTCCGAATCAGTCCTAATGTTGCTTTAAAATTTGAAGGTAATTAAATGAAACTCATATGATAATCTACTTTAAATATCCTTTTATTATCATTTTATCTAGAGGTGAAATTATGTACTGAGATTAAACCACAACGAAAAAAACTTGACATTCACATTAATCATTTTAAAAAGATTTCAAATTATTCTTACGCTGATAATATCAAAAAATTTAAAAATATAAAATTAAATTGACCATCTACTAAAAGGAACTACTCAAAATGTATACCTCCCCTCTAAGAGCTGCTAAATCCACTAATTAATTTCTGTAAGTTAATAAATCAAGAGCTTGTTTTGATTTATTTAAAATCATATGGCCTTCCACTAAATGGGAAAAAAGAAAAGTACAGGAATTACTTTCTCCAAAATAAAATTGACTGTATTTTCTGAGGGAAAAAAAAGATTACTCTGTTTTCAGTTTTTAGCTGGAAGGAGATAAATATGTGTCATAAACCCTCACAACACGCAAGCTATTCAGAGCTTTTCGGATAATCATAATTAGCGGTCATTGCAACTAGAAATGTGTGTTTATTACATTGCAGCTGACCTCAGCTGCTACGCTGTATCTTTTCAAAAAGTACCACACTAAATCCTGCCTGAGGCAGTCCTTTGTGGAGATGATTTCATGAGAATGATTACAGGAGCTAACAATGAGTACAATATAGATTAAGAAAAAATAATCAATTAATTACAACTCATTCAAAGAATGTCATTTTTAAAGCAAAAAAGGGTTACTGAATGAAATAAATGTTTCCTCGTGTACCAGTAAGAAAAGAGTTGTGAGGTGTTTATTTTTATGCTGAATTAATACAAGTATGTTATTCTAGTACTATTTTAAAATAAAAATTTTACCGTTTTTTCCCTGAACTTTATTATTTTGAATTGTAGTTGAATAATGCAAACAGCTGTTTTTCTTCTCTAATATATAAATATACAAATCTCTCTCTATACATCTCTTATATACAAAATAAAGTAGTATTTAATGCAAAATAATGAATTCAGAAAATTTGATGTAAACTTGACGTTATTTGATGAAAAGAATGTTTAATTTATAAGAATGCAGATTATTTGAAATTTGGTAGGACTAAGGAAATTATTCAGGTTCTGAATCGGGGAAAAACAAGTCTTTGTTGTCTTTTAGGATTAAGTTCATTATTTTGATCTTGGATAGTTTGCTTTTCATCATGCTATTCCACTAAATTGCTTGAATTCCTGATTGGATTTGTTTAGACAAAGACACTTGGTCTAAGGATCTAAGGCATATTGAAATAAATCTCCCATTTTTTCACTGTAATCTAGGTCATTATTTTACACTTTCTGAGCTGACATTTATTCCATAATTCTCCACCACATTAGAGGTAGACATTTGCTCCACGACAGCAGATTTAATGCTCAACCCTCCACTTAAGACAGGGATGTTCGGTGATCTTAAATCCTGTTTCTTTCAAGTCTGAATCCTGAATTCCACCATCAATTCTCATTGGCACTAGCAATAGGTTGAAATGAACAATAATTAAAATAATTAAAAATTATCGAAAATTGAAAGGTTAAATTGATATTTTAAAACAGAGGAGTTGCATGAATCGATGTTGTTTTAGACATTTGCATCAAATAAAACTAAGTACAAACCATGCTAGTGGCATGAATACCAAGTACATATATGAGACTGGTTTTTGGCAAACTTAAGTTCATAATCTTTGAATTAAGTATCATCCAATGAGATCACAATGGCATTCCCAATATGTTACAATAAAAATATTTAAAAATCATTTGAAAGATGACAATTGAAGGGTTTGCTGCAAAAAGGAGGTTGCTCCAACTATTCATAATTGCAGAAAGTCGTAAAAACGACTGAAAATTCTAAATTCCAACGAGACAGGCAGCTACATCCCTTGGGAAACGCGAGAACAAATATTGGAATTACACCTTTTTGGCACCCTTGAACAAGGATTTTTTAACCCCTTGTAATTCGAACATAGTAATTCTAAATTCTCCCAAATCGGAGCTTCCTCCTTTTTGCAGCAAACTTTCCAATTGTATTCTAAAAAAGAGTGATTATGTGTGTTTATGCTCTTTCAGAATTTCATTAAAAGTAAATATGGTTACAAATTCTTTTTGTAAAAATATTATGCGTTATTTTAAATGTAAATTTTGTATCAAAACTAATATTAGAAAGTGAACGGAAAAATGGATTGTATAATAAATATTGTCTATTTCTAAGCTACTATTTTCATTTCGAAGTGCTCTTCCCAAGGAACATTTCTTGTATTATTTTCACTTTTCTGAAATATTAATTTGTTTCTTAACAGGAACATACTAGAAAAAGACAATTCCTTAATTTTAAATATTATAAAAATCAAGAGAGAAATTCTTTTTTTTTCCACTGAGCTAATGACGACATAAGATCAATGAAATCTATTTTTATTTTAAACGAATATATGTCTGAAAAGTTAATAGTAGTTAATAACCGTAAACTATCCACAAGTTTTAGTCAAAAACAATTATTTTTACGGTGCCCATACTCTAAGGAACAACAATTGTTTGAAATTTCATGTTCTAAACTTCTTTTTAAAACTATATCTTAACCGTATTTGCTATACGAACACAAAATGTTTAAAATAAAAGTATTTAAAAACTTTAAAAAGATGCAAACTGTCACAGTGTGTATTAGTCGCAAAATGTTATAGTATGCATTAGTTGCAAAGTGTTATAGTGAGCATTAGTTTCCCCTAAAAACAACACTAGCTACATTTCTTCTGGGCTCTAGGATGTAGAACAAATGATATGACTTGTGTTGTTCTTCAGTGACAGAAGGGATCGTAGGCATTTCGAAACAAAATAAATTTAAAGAGATAACCTTTTAAAACCGAAGAAGGGACTGAGATTCATTTACATCAAATTTATGTAATTATAATTTAGTAATATTTAACTCTTTGTCAGTATGATCTTACTATCTTGTGTGATTCGCGTAGCAATGCAAGCAAGTTTTTAGTATCTATGACTTGATATCAATGCCTTTTAGCAACACCATCTTTTATACAGATAAAGATGGAATTTTCTTGAGTAGGCTTATCATACACGACCAGCTTAGATAGCTCAATTAACGTATCTTTTGAATTCTTTCTAATTATGACAGGATGAAAGTGTAATGAATATAACGATAATAAAACAATCATCCATAGTTATGCAGAATCGTTGAAGAAAAGTGCAAGAAAAAGCCTGTAAGCCTATTCATATTAAATTTATAACTATTTATGAATTTGAATTGTTTTTAGAAGAAATATAAACAATAAAAATAGACGTATCGCTTGTTTTTATTTAAGCATGCCATATGGCTATTTTTTCAGAGATTTTTCAAATTTTGAATCTTTGAAAAACAAGTTTTCTTCATTTTCTTCCCCTCCTCTCTTCAACTTCATCTCTTTCAGACAAATTAGATTCTGTCCGATTGAATTGGGCTATTTGGAAATTAAATATTTATACATCTCATTGTATAAACGAGTTCAATGCTTTCCCTGAATACATAATTTACTATATCTCAAATTTCCCGGTCTGAAATACCTGAATGAATTAAAAACGAATGAATGTAATGAAGTTTGAAATGAATTTAAAAATATTTGCTAAATTCGTTCAAAACGGTTGTCTTTCGATTGCTTATTATAAGAGAATAATCCGGTACTTTTGCAATAATCGGTATTTTTTCAATATTCCTCATTTTAAAATATATATTATTTACTGATGAAATATTTGAGCAATATTTAGCATATGAGCAATATTTAGCCTGTGAAAAATATGTTCACACTTTCAAAGCTGCTATGTAAAAAAATTACCAATACATATAAACACTGAATAAAATGTTATAAATTTAGACTGAATAACCTATGGAACTGAAGTCAATGAGTTATCTCATCCAAGACTATTTTCCAATGAAACATTATTTGTTTATGAGACAGTTATTTTTAAGTCTGTTAACACTTTTTGAGATAATTTACATTTCTGCACTAATAACTACATTACTTATTTGGAAGGCATTGATTTCATTTCTCAAACAAATACGAAAGCTAGAAAAAATTTCGAAGAACTAGAAATTTTTTCAAGGATGAGGCAGTTAATTACATCATAGCTATTTTTTTTGAAAGTCTATTTACAAATATTTGGTATAGTTTGTATTTCTTCCCTAACAGATATTTGTTTTGAGGATCATTTTTGAAACAAACATGTAAATTTAAAATAAAATTAATATTTTTATTTGCTTATGTAACAGTTATTTTTAAAAAATCTTTATACACTTTTGGAAACATTTAAAAATTTGTATTTTTACACAAACAAATACTTTTTTTCTAATATATGGAATTTTTTTTATTTTCAAGCAAATATTTGAAAATGTTTCTCAAAACTTTATTTTAAGAAAGCATCATTTGTTTATGTACTTACTCTTTTTTTAAAATATGAATGAAATTTTAAATATGGTAGATTTTATTGTTCTACACTTTTACCTTTGTGGAAACAGTCAATCTCATTTCTAAAAAACCCCACCAATAATTGAAAAAATTTCGCAAAAATTTTTAAAAAAAGTGTCATTTGTTTAAATGATTTTTTTAAAGATTTCACACATTCTTCGCGACATATTATATTTTTTCCTAATTAATGCTTTTTTTATAATATTTTTACAGATATAATTGACGTAATTTTATCAAACAAGGGCAAATATTTGAAAAATTTCGCCAAAAAAATATAATTGTTCATGTAACAATTATTTTTCCTAAAAATATTTGTATACATTTTTTCGAGCACTTTATACTTCTTACTTAACAAATACATGCATCGTTAAAGTTGAAACCATTGATCTGATTTTTCAAACAAACACAGAGATTTTAAAATAATTTTTTGAAAATAATCGTCTCACTGTTTTTTTCAACGAAGCGTCACACCCGAATTGCCGACTCATTTAGAATTTTCAATTAGCTCAGCTGTCAAACTGTCCAATGTCCGCTAAACCGAAAACATTTCCGTTTGATGCATTACCTGATGCACCTTAATGCATGCGGCTTATGAAGGAGAGTACAAATGAAAACTCATAACCCGAATCATCGTAATTAAGTGTCTAGCACTGATAAACAATGGCAGCATGGATGCTTCCCTAATAGCTTTCCTCTTCTCCCAAGTGAATCGGAAACTTTTTTCTAGGTCACCGCGCCATAAAGGAAGAAAAAAAGAAAAGAAAAGAAAAAGAAAGAAGTGTGCTCTCATCAAAGAGTTATACAAAGTATGCAACCCAAGCGTTTAGTTCGGCCTGAAGGAGTGAAAAGAAAAAGATGCGAGTTTTGTGCCCGTGGGCTCACTGTGCCATTCGTTGTGTCGAAACTACTTGCAGTGTCATGATAGCAGTTCCTGCAAGAATTCGGAGCACTCGGGTTCAAACCGTCACTTGAGTGCTGCTGGGGAGAACT
This sequence comes from Argiope trifasciata, assembly GCA_026543055.1. Lineage (NCBI taxonomy): Eukaryota > Metazoa > Arthropoda > Arachnida > Araneae > Araneidae > Argiope > Argiope trifasciata. The sequence goes on along the minus strand of JAPMOQ010053704.1, from coordinate 9,266,492 downwards.
TGAAAAAGAAACCAGAACTGTCTTTTACCCCATTTTTTTCATTCAGCCTCTGATTTGTGATATAAACAGCACTCTTTTGGAGCAATAACACCTGTATTGAAAAATATTTCTGTTGCAAATAGAAAATACGAGTGATATAATATTTGTATCAGTCATTTAACCCTGAAACTTTGTGTGACCTGAACAAAGTAGTCTTCAGAAAATTTTCAAGATGAAGTAGTTTTTCCGAACCAAGTACTGCTAATTAAATATTATTTAAGGTTAAAAAGTATCTTTACTTGTTATTCAAATAATGCAACAGCAAATATCAGTGCCAAATTGCCTTTTAGATTGTACATATTATGGGATTTCTCTTTTAATTAACTGGTCAATTAGTATTTAAGCATAATTTTAACAGTGACAAAATGAATAAGGTGATTTTTTTTATTGAATTATCTGTGAAAATGAATTTATTTCTATTATTTAATTATGACTCAAGATTTTGAGGCTACAACATTTATTCAAACTACCAGACAGAAAAAGACAGAAATTCGATCTTTATAAAGAGTATAATTACAAACTGAATGCAAAGAAATATATTGGAACTTGATCTATGATATTCGATAAATATTATAATTAACATAAATTGAATTTTTTTATAAATTTGCTTATTTGGTACTTAAGAAAATTAAAAATTTCCTTTTCTATGATTATTGTAGGGCATTGTAAATTTCATATAAATATGTTTCTGTTTTCATACCAAGTTTCATTAAGATTTGTGATGACCTTAATACGGAATAACTTTTCTGCCCATATATATTTTTGAATCCATGCCAAATTTCATTAAAGTATATTTTATATAAGAATCAAATCAAAAATGTATATTTTCATAATCATTGTTATATACGAAAATAATCCAAAATGTATAAATATTATCAAACTGCGATTCGTTTTGATTGTTAATATCTTTTTACAAACGATATTTGTTAGACTTCTGAGACATAATTGATTTGGTTTCTACAACAAAAATATGGAAAAATGGATATTTATGATTCCATTTAAATATAAATGGAACCACTATAATCCAATAAAAATTATACACATTTTTATTATAACAACTGCGTGAAAATGATTCGTTTCTATTTATTTATTATCATTCAAGACTTTAAGGTAATTAAATTTGTATAATATTTCACTGAAATAAAAGTTCGGTTTTTATAAATAATAACAAATTGAATGTAAAGAAATATGTTAGAGCTTGATTAAAGATATTTGATTAAATATTAATACGAATATTTCATTATTAACGAAGTTTTTATTCTTTGTTAACTTGCTTATTTTTAGGAACTAAAAGAATCAAGCTTTTTTTATATTAATATTTTGTTATTAATATAATTTGTATCTTTTATAAATATGCTTATTTAGGGAATAATTTTTTTAAATAGTCTCACCTGCGGTGCTTTCTAAGCTTAGCGGTCCTAGACCTGACCTCCCAAGCTGGGAATCAGCCATTAATAATAATAATAATAATAATAATAATAATAATAATAATAATAATAATAATGGAAAAGCTTATTTATCGTTTATATTCAAAATAATTATGTAGCGAGTTATTATTGGAATATTATTATTATAATAATTTAACAACTTATTTAGCATTTGTATCGTGGTAATGTATCAAGTCAAGACGTTGAAGAAATTGTATCACCTAAAACTAAATACTCGTATTTTTTTTAAAAATATTTTTTGTTTACGAATATTTTATTTATGAATCTAATTTTCTTGATAGTTCATGCGAGGTCTTAAAATGCATGTCATCGTGTGTTGCTAAAATAACAAAATGTATCAAAATTGTTTCACCAATAAATTTGAGATTGGATTGGATTGTTTGGATTTTTCTGGCGAAAGAGCCATGTTCTGCTTATGCTGCGCCAAACCGTTATATTTTAGAAGGAAGCATTAATTTAAAACATAAAACTTTTAGTGAACAGAAATTATCTCAAGTGATGATGTGTCAGAAAATATTTAAAATAAGTAGGGGCATTGCTTAGATATAACCTCTAATCAAAATCTTTCTAACAGAATACAAAACATATCTAAAATAACAAATATATATTTTATATAAAAGATATTTATTAGTAATGATCATCACTCATATCTTTCGTTCATTATCATTATCTTATAAAAGATGCCTAATTAGCAACGCCAAATCCAAAAGCATTTTGATGATCACAATAGATAATATACACAATAGACAGATAAACCACTATAAGAGACTTATGTGTCATGCATCTATATTTGGATACTATATCCTCACGTTGGTGAAACAAGGAATGGTTCCTACCAATTTCCATTAAAATTATAGAGAGAGTTCGTTCAAATCGATGTATTATATCAATGTTTATTTCGAATTATGCAAAAAAATGCGTACCTTAGTACATACAAATTGTAGATCTTTGTACTTTGTACTTAATGCATCAAAGTTTAAACCCTTAATGATTTTAAGAAGCTCATGAAATCTCAAATTACGTACCATTTACTTAAATCTATAATAAGAAATTATTTTATTGATTCTTTTAGCTCATATTTCAGCCATAATAAATGAGTCTATTGAATATATTTTAACACATACGCTGCCACTGATGCGCCTGTGCGTTACAAATAATATGTAATTGTACGAAACCATCTACGTTATTAGATGAGATATTCTCTACAGTTAAAGGATAGCAAAGAATGGATCATCTAATTAAATACACCGTTCTGATTTCAGGCGTGGGTAGTGACAATGAACGTGTTAAGTAGTCATGTATTACTTAAAAAGTTGATGTGATAATGGAAGAAAAATCTATTTTATCAATGAAGACAAGCTATAATGAATGAAAAAAATTCAAATGTTGAGTTCACGAGCATAAATTATAAAATTTATGTTTTTGAGTTGTTTTATTAATTTAACAAAGTATTGAAAGAATGCCAAACTACAGAACATCACTATTGTTTTGGTATAATTGTTTTGAAAAAATTAAAAATGATATAAGTAAGAAAATAATATACAAGACAATACACATTTGATTCGAAATTAAATTAATATATATTCATATAATACATTGCATTGAAAATTCTAAATATGTTATGAATTTAAAAAAAATTCAATCAATTACAGAAAAAAAAAACTGAATCAAATGTGAACATGTTAACTGAAGGAGTTTTGGGAAAAGTCCGTTTGTTTCTATAAATTTAAGGACAAAAGGCAGAAAAAAAATATATTTTGAGAAAATTAAAAAAGAACTTTAATCAAACTCTTTTCTTATTTGGGGCTGAAAATCCAAAACATTATTATTTAGATTTAAATAGAAGAAAATCAGCTTTTTTTTGTTAAATGTGATTTTGAGAATGTTCTATTTAATTTCATTGAAAACCTAAAACCCAAACGATTAATTAAAAAAATCAACTGTTATAACTGTTAAATGTAACATGTTAACACCTAACACCTTTATTTAATGTTAACAAATGTAAATAGCTGATTAGAAAAAAAAATATAAAAAAAAGAACGTTCTGTTTAGTTCCACTTCTGGTTACTTATGGCGTAGCGAAACGAAAACACTGACATTGAATGTCCCGTTTATTCTTAGCTTGTTTTCGAAAGAGTTCGAATCGATAGTTATGAGATGATTCGGGTGTCTTTTTTTCACCAGAAACCCAGTGGCCTCAATGCTCAACATAAACACGCCGACGACACACTCCAGCGCGTTTTACAGAGTCTGAGTTCCGCCCAACGGGGTTTCAAGATTAAGTGCAAAACGATGTGTAACATACATCGGAGGATATCCCATTTTTTTCTTTCTTTCTTTCTTATTCACTTTGAAATTTTGTCATGGTATAGGTTCAAATTGGATCTATGATATATATTCAGTTTTAAGAAGCTTATAGAATTGGTAAGAGGATTTTTTTTCTAAAATGATTCAGGATACATTATAAACAATGTGAAGATGATTTTCTTTGCTCTTTAAAAATGGTTGAGAATCGAAATTAAACATATATTGTGAAATATCAGATTGCATTCAAATAGTATTACGTTTTGGGAATGTATAACTTTATATTTTTCAACAAGAAATTGCTATGTATATTTGGCTGTATATATGAAAGAAAGTAAAGAAACTACTATTGGAACGATGCATTTTGTAGTTATTAAGAACAGAGAGTATTATGGAATACATTAAAGTATCCGAAAGGTTCAATGGAGACTTAGGAGTTTTTTTTAAAAAAAGGTTGTGTTGAAGTTTTATTATTATTATTAAAATGATGAATAAAAGTGAAGTTATTTAAATACATATGAAGCTTTTTTTAAAGACACATTTTGATGCACATTTTAGGCTTTATTTATAAAAACTAGAAAAAAGAAAAAAAATCATTTAAATAAAATTAGAAAGATAAATATTGTTATAATTTTTCATTTGTCTTAGTAACTTTAAATATATAACGGAAGTTTCTTAGAGTGTAATTAACTATTAAGTACGAATTATATTATGTAATATACGAATTATAGTATGTAATATACGAATTATAGTATGTAATATACGAATTATAGTATGTATGTAATATATGAAATTATTTAAGAAAGTTTGAAATATTTTCAACATTATTTGCATAAAAAATCCTAAATTTACTTCTATCGTATCCAATATTAAATACATAGTTCATTACATTTTGCATAACTTTACGAGTACCAATTATAAATTTTATTAGGAATTCATTTCCTTCTTGAAATATTTTTTTTTGAGATATGACGATGCACGTACAGTAGAATTATGAAAAAACTCTTTCTACAGAAAATGTATTTGAAGTTTTTAAATTCATTTAATTTAGTGCCACTTACATATCAATAATTTATAATTTTGGCTTCTAATTGGTATAAAGACAAAAATAAAGGTATCATTGAAAACCAAAATAAATAAATTTTTAAGTAGCAAAATAAATAAATACACAAATAAGTAAAAATAATAAGTAAATAAATAATAATAATAACAAATGTATAATAAATAATAAATAAAATAAACAAAATGAAAAAAAAATAAGAATAAAAAAATATAAATAAAAATGCGAATTTTCATCCGAATTCCTGTTTACAACAAAGTTGGATATTTTAAGTAAATAATTTACAGATCATTCAAAGATCTGACTTGGTTACGATTATTGAATTCTCGTACTTCGCAATTTAAAATGAAATTACTTGCATTTAGTATAAATTCTATAGTGATTTGCTTTATCGACTAGCATATTTCTATGATTTCAAGAGAAAATTTTAAATGTTATATTTAATATATATTTCTTAGTTTTAACTATCAGTTTAGCAAATGTTTTTCAAATTTGATATAGACAAATATGCACTTTTAAGTATTTCAGAAGCTTTATTGTCATTATTACGGCTGTTATGTTTATTGCGTTATACTCTTGCTAATGCTGTTTATCTGTCCTTTCATCTAAAATTCGAACTTCGATGCGAAATCGAAAAATATTAAATTTAAAATAATTCAATGACTTTACTGACTGAATCGGAACATGCTCTTAAAGTATATAAGGGTTATAAATGAAATAAACTCGAAATTGTATGTTGGCTGATTTGGAGTATAATCAGGGTTTATTGGTTTATATATCTAAGTTTGTATATATATCCAATAATCCAACACTACTGACCCCTCGTTAATAGTGTTGGATTCCTCACAGAAAAAATCCCTTATTTTGAATCCTTATCTGAGGGTGACCCTTAAAAAACTCTTCAGACTGGATTCTTTTTCTATTTGTTGTAATTTTGATTCTATTGTATTCCTTTTTACTTGGCTGATATTACTAATCTATCTATCTGCGTATATATCAATATCTATCTATCTCTCTCTATATAAATTCCACCAAATGATAATGTTACTTTGGAGTTTTATTTTTATGGAGTAAATATAAGTGTGGAAGAAGTGGTATATATTTGAAATATTGGTTCGTATTTTAGGAGAATAGACAGATTTATTGATATACATATTACAACACCAGTTTGGGTATATATATAAAAAAATCTCTAAAAAATGGCAAGGCTTTTTGGGATATGATCTTTTTATGGAGAAAATAATGGTATACATTTCAAATATTGGTTAGGATTTTAGAAGATTAGTCCAGTTTTATTGATATACACCACTAAGCCTGGATATGAAAAAAATCTCAAATGACAAGGTTAATTTGATGATTTTATTTTTATGGTGCAAAATGGCATGCGTTTCAAATATTTGCTTGGATTTAATAAGAATTGTCAGGGTTCACTGGTATATACACTGACTACCAATTAGTATTTGGACACCTACGCGTCCTAAGGTACATCACGGCCTCCGCTGGTATATATCGTGTTGAAAACAGCATCAGCTTTAGTCGCATGCAAGATGTCTCGCAGTTCGGAGCTCTCTGATTTCGAGAAAGGTATAATTTTCGGGTATCACAAATGTGGCCGATCCTTAAAGGACATATCTAGCGATCTGAAGTACCCAAATTCGACAGTGGCCCATGTGATTAAGAAGTGGAAGGTGAGCGGTGATTGTCGGAATGTGCCCCGAGGCGGCAGACCAATGAAACTGGGAGATAAAGATCGACGAGTGCTGCCAGAGAAATTCGGAAGAACCGTACCTAACCGATGGCCCTCATCTGTGAGGAGTTTCAAAAGGCATCCGGGAGTATTGTTTCAATGAATACCCTCCGTAAGGAAGCACATCTGCTTGGTTTTCATGATCGTACTACTGCCCATAAGCCTTTGATCACAAAATCCAACCGCGCTGCTCGATTAATGTGGTGCAAAACACATCGAATTTGGACCGTAGATCAGTGGAAACGGGTTCTTTGGAGTGAAGAATCAAGGTTCCCCCTTTGCCGCTTGGATGGCAGGGTGTGGGTCTGGCGTCTACCTTTAGAACGTCTCCTGCCAGAATGCATTCTGCCAACAGTCAAGTTCGGCGGAGGTGGAATTTCGGTCTGGGGGTGTTTCTCCTGGTATGGGTTGGGACCCTTGGTGACCATTCATGGTAAGCTCAACTCCGATGCCCACTGCACTATTTTGGATGACAATGGGCTTCCTACGTTGTGGCAGTTTTACGGATTGGACACCCATTGCTTTCAGGACGACAATGCCAGTTGTCATGTTTCGACGTGTGGCTGCCCTGCCCAGAGTCCAGACCTAATTCCTACCGAGAACCTCTGGAACGAGTTGCATCGCCGTATTCTGAAGTGCACTACCCATGCAAAATCGATGAAGGAACTTCTATATCTTCTCCAAGCCGAGTGGAAGAAAATACCACTAGCTGTCATACAAAGACTTGTGGAAAGTATGTCCAGGAGGGTCCACGCTGTAATTACCTCTCGTGGAGGCTCTACCAACTATTGATTTTGAATAAAGTTAGTTTTTCTTTTCTATCACAGGTGTCCAAATATTTATTGGTAGTCAGTGTATTACTAAACCTGAATGCGGAAAAAAAACCCTCTGAACTATGACTAGTTTACTTTGAAAATGTAATTTTTATGGTATAAAAATTGTCTTCATTTCAACTTTCGGCTAGAATTTGATACATTGGTTTTAAAATGGTCTCGTTAAAACCAAGTCGATTTAAAAAAAATTTGCAATAGAATTAAAGGCTATTAGATTAACAGACTGTTTTCCTGATATTTTTTACAAAGACCATTTATAAAGCATTAATGCATTGAAGAACAGCGACTTCGTATGTATTTGACTTATCAAATAACTGTTAGAGAAAATAGCAACAACAACAGCAACCACAAAAAAAACCGAAATAAATTTATATATATTTAAATCAATAAAATTAATGATGTCGGTATTATTTAACATTGCCAAACATTGTAAAAACACAATGAAGATTGTCCTTGATTTATGGTACAGTTATTTTATTTTATTTATTTATTAATATTAATATTTTAATGAGTGAAAATTCCAAACGATTTTCGGAAAATGTTTTCTCAAATCGATTAGCCACAATGAGCAAAATTGAGGAATAATCTGTTTTGGTGATATAATATTTAAAAAACGGTCCGCCGATTAAAATATTTCTATAGCTCAAATTTGTAAAACACTTTATTAATTTTCAATATTTAATTATATAAATGTAATTCTATAATTATAATTCATGGCCAAAATAGTTATAATTAGGGGTCTTTTAAATGTGTTTTAAGTGTTTTAACCCATAAGTGTGTTATCTACCAACAATAAAATATTTTACCACTTTTTTGAAAAAAATACCGCATTTCTTACCACTTGAAAATATCTGTCCAATATATAGCAATCGAGAAATTTCTCGATTTTTAAAAATTGGACAGATTTTTTTTTCTTTCAAATAAATTTATCCATATTTTCTTAAGAAGATCTTTACAATATTTCAAGTATTTTTGAAATTAGACAGAATCTAATAACAAAAATTCAACGTTCTCGACAGTACATTTTGAGTTACACATTTGGGTAATTTTTTGTAAATGGAACTAATGATTCGCATAATCGAATAAATATAGAATATACAGAATGAGCGTAACACTTTATAATACATTAGTATAAAAATATTTGATTCTTGACATATTTGCTTTTCGATTAAAAAAACCTTTTATAATTCGATAATCTGCAAGCTTATAACGACGGCTCATAAGCTTTGCCAGGTGATAAATTTTAATCTTAAAGAATAAGATTAAAATTCTTTCAAAAATCTGCATATTATGTGAATAAAGGCACAATAATTACAATGAAATTATTTTCAATTTGGTATGTTTGAACTTACAATTATAAAAAATATTCTTATTTATTCAAGGGGCAAACTTTTAGAATCTAACGCAAATATTAAATAAAGTTAAATTTTGAGAAGATTTTCAGAGACTTTAAATCAAATTTTGAGTTCGAAATCTCATTGATAGCAATAGGCCTAATTGATTGAGTATGTATGTATACTGAAATGCTTATACCCATTTTTATTTTTTTATTAAATATTTATTTCATGCTACTTCAAATGAAATTCGTTATCTCCGTTGATTTACTTTACATATGAAATCAATCATTTATGAAATGAAATTCCACTGAGTGCATTTCTAGGATAATAACGTGTCCTTTGCCCACGATCTGCTGACAGAGAATTAATCTATTCGCAAGCGGATGTCTTTGCATTATGAAATGGAGCATGGTAAGATTAAGACAAGCGGTTTTATAATGTATGTAAATAAAAATGATAAGGATACAACTCAAAAACTAAAATTATGTTTCGACCGGACTTGGTTAGTGGTGCGTAGCTTAGCAGCAATTTTAATACTAACCAAATAGATGTTGCACTGTTCTTAAAACAATATTATAAATTTTTATTATTTTTTTTAAGAAAAATAAATATGCTTAAAAAATAATTTCAAATGAAAACTTTCATTTAATTTGAATAATTAAGTATATGATTGTTTTCATAATTTTTATATTGTAAATATGTATTGTATTTGTATTGTTTCATAATGTTTGTAAAACATATATGTTTTCTATTTAAATAATTTCATAATTTCACTTTAATGAAGAAAAAAATAAATTTTATTGATAGTATCGTGGCATTTTTGATTATATAAACGATGATGTTTGAGGTAATATACTGGGTTCAATAAAATATCTTAATTTTTCTATTAAATTTCAAAATTTAATACATGCATTTTGTCAAATTATTAAATTTTTAAGCTCTAGAACCCAAAAATTGTCCGTTAGATGTTATACAAATAAATTTATAGTGCCATAAGATTGAAGAAGTTAATTTGATTGATAGCATATTGGAATTTTCAATTAAATAAAATCTAAAGTTAAGAACAGTTCCATTTTTAAGGTATTATTTAATAATTTTAAATAGTGTAACTTTTTGTGATAATGATGTTGAATACAAAAAAGAAGTTCGACACTAAAGATAATTAAATAGAAAAGAAGTATGCATAAATCAGTCAAATCGTTTTAAAAATGATGGTGGATTAAAAAAGATACAGAAAAAAAGACGTTAGAAACTGAATAACATGTCCATCAATTATTTTTAAAATCTCGCTTTTTTATACATTCTATTTCATTTTTTAGATAAAAAAGCATCGTAAAAATAGAAAGCAAATAGAGCAAAGAGAGAAATAAAATTCATTTATAGTAAATAGTCTTATAAAACTAGCACATTTTTTGCTTGTTGCTAAGCAACGGTGTTAATAGCAAAGACTCTTCAAACAAAATGAAGCTTTTCATAAACATAGTCTAATTTGCTTTAAAAAGATTTATGAAATACTATCCCAGTGAACATTCCCAAGTACGTAATTATACAATAAATACGTGAGTACGTATATTAAATAAATGTAAACGGACTTAATTTAAGAGTTAAAATTTGCATGAAACAAGCCAAAAAAAATACGGGTATTTTCTCGTTTTGAAAAATTATAGAAAAAAAAATGATTTGTTGCAAAATAAAAAAATAAAAAATAAAAAAAGGGAGAAATTTTTTTTAATTTTACAAAATTTAGAAATACAGTTCATGGTGATATATATTCCTGAATATGAAATGTCAAATATGAATTAAATCCAAAAATATTAAAATGTTTATCAATAAAATTTCAATTCAGAAAATATTCTGAAAAAGGATATATAAAAGTATTTGAAATCAAAGAAAACGCATGCCATAAATGATTATTTTCATAAGAATTAGAATGAAAAAGAATAAAAAGAAGACAAAAAGTAATAATTAATGCAGATATATTTTACTCCGAAGTCGTTATATCAAAGAAGTTAGTTCCAATTGTTGACATAAAGCACGTGTTGATGTAGATAAATATTTGATGGAGCAATTATTATTATTTTTATTTTCTAATTAATCGAAGCTCTAGACACAATTTTGTAATCACTCGAAGTACGGTTTCTCTTCAACTTCTAAACTGCCAGGGCCATTGAGTTTTTAAAGCTATACCAGCTATTACCGGCGACTTTGTTCGCAAGGAAATTTTGATGTATATGTATGGGAACTGAGGGTCTGATCAGCAGTCGGCAGTGGCTGTCTAAAATCATCAGCGAGTAAAACGACAACGCCGGCAATCACGGCCTTATTGCCTCGAATCTACTACAGGTTGTGGTTTAAAGCTTATATACTCTCTCGTCCCATACTATTAACTTGCACTGGTACAAAAGGATTCCCATGCCGCTGTTTTCTGTCTGTTAATGATTAGGTCATTGTGAGTGCCATATCTTCTGATAAAGCGTCCGTGTATTTATCGCACAGCTGGAGGGGGTTTGATAGTCCCCAAATGTTCACTAAAATTGAAAACAGATCTTCTAGCTACTTTCATAGTCAGAGATTTATTACTCCTCTTCGAAAGATTAGATTTGCGTTTTCTGGACATATCTAAAAACTGTCAAGTAATGAGAAATAAAAAACAATAAAGCCTACCTAAAAACGATACATTCAAAAATATAAGCATATACAAAAATGTATAACTAACATAAATGCAATTTAATAACAAAAACACTCAACTAACTTAAAAACAATTTATTTACATTGAATATCCGAAGTAAAAAAAAAACAGCAAATCAAGTCCATGTTTCTTTAAAATCAAATCAAGTTTATTTTATTTATCTGTCGAGACTGAGATAGCTACAATAGTATAATACAAATAATTTTTAAACTTTTAATTTAAATGAAAACAGAGTTGTCAACAATCCCGCATGAACTTTCAACGCCAGTTGGCGGAACTCAAATACTTGACTTTCTTAAGCCAGTGGGGGTAACGCAAGGCAGATTAGAAATTTTTTATGTCCCTTATTCTGTTTTATTTTAATTTAAAAGTACTTCAAAATGAATTCAAAAGATCGATTAATTAACAACATTTGACTTTAAATACATCAAACACAAAGAAAATAAACAGAATCGTTTGAAATAATCGGTCGAAACCATGCTAAGCCTAATCTGATTACTGTTGGGGAAAAAACCCGGAGCCTTACTCATATTTCACGAGATTTGGCCTCAGCTTTTTGGCTTGAAAGTTAGTTTTTAATTAATAAAAAATTAACCACTCAATTAACCGGAATAAAAAGTAGTCTATGTTCTATTCCTATCTATAATCTATCTTTGTGCTAAATTTCATCCAATTCTGTTCAGACTGTTGCCATAATTGAGTAACAAACATCCATCCATCCAAACATCTAAACTTTCACATTTAAAATACTAGTGTAAAGAAGTCGATTGCTTTCTGATACTACCTTCTTCCTGAATCCTTAATTTTAATCAACATGTTGCAATATAAAAAAACATTTCATCTCTAAGATTAAAGATTCACAAATATTGAACTTGGAGCATTGGTTTATGAGTTTTTTTCTCAGATATTGGGAATCTAGATTGTGAACTCATTCGAATTTCGATCCTCCATCAGATTATAGATTTTCTTGAAATTCTTATATTTAAATAAAATTGTGATGATATAGACTTATACAGAAAGCTCCATGTCCATCTTAATGCTCAAAAATTTTCTGAAATAACGGACAAGATTAATTAAATGTTTCTTTAATTTTAAATTAAGGTTTTGTTAACCATGCATTGTTTTCGGAAATCAAAAGGCGGAAAGTAAAAGATTCAGTTTCTTTTATTAAACAGACAGAGTCCTGGTCAAATGATAAGGCCACAATGATAAGGCCTGAGTTGGAGATCACCAAGCCACAATGATAAGGCCACAATGATAAGGCCTGAGTCAAATGATAAGGCCTGAGTTGGAGATCACCACTTCAAATTTCCATATCACATCAGCGGGCTTAACTAAGAGAGTATTGAGAACAGGAATGGGAATTGGATTCGCAAATGAAAGTAAAGCTTATGCATTTAAAAAACTGGTAAGTACAAATTAAAGGAAAAAAAAACCGAACGAATCAAAATTAACATAATTGATTATTTAATTCCCAATTAAATACAAAATCAATGTAATAAAGGGCTATGAAATAGTAATTAAATAAATCATACTTGATCATCATCTCTTGAAATCATTTGAGATCAAAGAAATAGAAATACAGACAAATATATCAATTAAAATTTGAAATAATCAAATTCTTTTATTTCATGTAGCGTTAACAAAATAAAAACTTTTTAAAAGAAAGTTATAGAAAAGAGCGGCGATAAGAAAAAGTTAAACTTCACCTTTTTTCCCCCATCAACCTTTTTCGGTTCACTTGTCGAAAGCTAGGACTCGACGCCTCATTTGCAACCAACAGTTGAAAATGAATGATTTTAAATAAATAAAAAATGTTCAGTAAATTCTATCTACGCATGCAGTGGTTTACATAGAATAAAAACATTCGCTTATAAATCGTCTTTACAGTATTTGGCTGAAAATATATCCTATTATTTTCAAAATTAATAATTATGAAATGTGTTTATTCAAAAATTATAAATTGATTTTAATAATTTTGAAAGGATATTCTAAAGAATATCCCTTTATTATTTAAAATTATATTTGTTTGATGGGAAAGCAAAATATATGAGAGAAACAAAATAAGCAAAAAAAAAATTAAATAATATTAATTTTTATAATATAATTGTATTAGAATGACTACGATGATTATTATCCATAATAAGTTTGAATGAAATACAGTATGATCCAAACGTTTATTTTTGAGAAAAAATTTGCATAAATATTACGGAAATATATATTGTCACTATATTGTTGCATTTTAAGATTAAGTAATGATCGCAGAGGATGGAATTATTTTTACTATGTAATCTTAAAACAGAAAATAATTTTACTTGGAACTACCCACCTACGTCGTCTACTGTACCCATACCATAAAAACAGTATTAGTTTAGTAATATCATCGTTGAGAAACGGGATCTTGTGAGTAAAAAAGCAAGTTTTTTAAACTTTAAGATACATCTGAATAATAACTATAAAATATTTTAATCAATTATCAATATAATTTATCAATGGAGAAAAAAATGACAACATTAATGAAATCGCTCATGTTGAAACTGGAGGCTCGTTAATGTTTCAGCTAGCAGTAACGAAACTGGTACAGAAAAATATATATGAAATTGGCATATCGACACATATTGGCCATTCTGTTAAAGCTTTTCTAAATAGGAAATTTATAATAAATTAGTGCTTTTATAATTACTCTTGTGCATATAAGGTGGTAAAGGGTAGACTAGCACTGATAACGTATCTATAGGCCATAGATATTTATATAAAATGAAAAAGTTTTGAAGTTGGTACTTTGATTGTGCATGGGATATAGTCAAGATTCTCCTCATGGATAAGATGCATTATAAAAAAAGAACAGTAAAACAGGGTTTTTTCTATTGTCGAAGTCGAGGGTGGAATAATATAATTAGTAATACATTTAACAGCCATAAACTTTTATTCAGAATAAAGAGTGGCGAAATCGGACAAATGGTTGGTACTGGAATATTGATTCTTAGATTTGTTATATAGTTGATGTAATACTACTGATATATTTTTACTGATTATATATCACGATAGCTTTTTACATGTATCCAGATTGATTACATCCAAATGTAGTAAGAGCATTGAGAGAATCACATTTTTAGTGATGAATTTTTGATGCACGAAATAAAAAAGTATTTTTCTATTTCTTTACATGATAACAAATAAGCAGAGAAAATCAAGTGACTTTGCAAACTTTATTGATTTCAGATCAATGTGTAACAATGAATTATTTGCTTATGTTGTTTCAAATCATTCAAATGACTCATCGTTTTTCTGTCATAATCATTTTAAAGAATCCATCAGAATTTCATTAAAGAATCCCAAAACAATCAGTCAGTCATCCAGATAGAGCTGCCTTCTTTTCCAACAGAGGGTTTTAAATGTTATCAAATAAGAAAAAGGAAATTCCATAAACAAAAAATCTTCCCAAGCTCCAACTACTTGTCCGATTTCGATAGTTTTTGTTTCACATGAATGTTCTGTTAGAGATATAATATAAATCCTTGACGTAACTCTAAATCTTAACACATTTTGCCAATTGACGTGCATAGTTAACAAATTAAAATATTTTGTGTTATTCAAGAAAGCATAATTTAAAATAGTATACAAATATTATGATATTAAGAATTCATTACAGCAGCATTTCCTTGAAGAATCCTGATTTCTAACATTTTGGAATATAAAAAGGTTTTTTGGTAGAACGGAACTATTAACAAAAGATGGCATTCATTTAACGTAACCATAAGACATATAATTATTATTAGAATATATTTAAGTACATTTTGTTGCTGACTGAGAATTTTTAGTCCTTATTTCCCGACGGCTACGGTTCGACCTCATGAGGTACCTGAGACTGTACTGGAAAAGAAGATATATTTTGAGAGAAAAAATTATATTTAGGCATGCTAATCAGAAATTGGAAAAAATAATGCTACATTTGTCACAAACCTTTTCAGATTTTAATTATTTTCAGTTCAAAAAGTTTACGGAAATAGAATCGTCTAAATAAGCTGCATGGTGAGTTTTGTGATCCATATGAATACTGTTTATAATAGAAATATTAAACTTGATCTTTATTTTGAAACTTTTATTTTTGGGATGAGAGGCAAAAGAAATTTAATTCCAGAAAGATATGAGTTTGCAAATGGAGAAAGACGAAAAACAGACATGAAAAATTTCATTAAAATTCTATTTCCATTTCAAATGTAGTCAACATCTCTCCTCTAATTTTTTTAGTTTCAGTATAATGAATTTATGGTTGTCTTTTATGCTGAAACTGTTTCTTTTTAAAATAAATTCAACAACATTTGCAAAAAACATTTTGTTTTTAAATATGTTTAGTTTACAATACATTACAGAAATGCCAAGGAGTTTTTACGATAGCAGAGTTACTTCACCACTTATTTACCTGCTATTAAAAATATAGAAAAAAAAATGATATATTCAAATAACTTTTCTACTTAAAAAAAGCGATTTTTCAAATATTTTGAAAGTATAGTTTTAAGAATTTTTTAAAAATATTTCTTCTATATTTAAATACTTTCAAATGGAACAAAATTGCAAGTACTTTTAAATTTCGATTTTGTCTGATCATTACATTTTAATATCTTGAAGTTCATACAATGAAAATATAAGATAATCAATAATTGTCAATTATGTGTCAAATATCCAGTAATTACAAACAGTTGTATCATCAGCTATTCAGCGAATTTAATTGATATAATTTTTATAAACATAATTCACTTTAAAAATTAAAAGACCACATTTATTTTAACTAAAAGATAATAGAAAGTATATGTATAGCTAACATTCTTTATAAAAGTTATGAAGTCATATTTATTTGAACACATAATTTTAAATCGCAATTTTATTATTAGTAGCATAAATAGTAGCTTAATTTTAATACAGAATATATTTCACGCGATTCAATTCAATATTTCATTTTGGACCTCTTCGGAATTTTAAATAGACCATCGCCAAACACCTCGTTGGGCCCCATCGTAATTTTGTACCCAATTTGCTGCCCCGTTACCCGCTATCTCTAACCTTGACCTTGTCCTAGTCTTCAAGTCAAACGGCAGTAGAATCATTAGGATACTAATTTAGATGTCAAACAAGGACTCCGTGAATGAAAGACATTGGAGTTTTATTTAAGGAGGCAAAGAAAATCGTTACTTGTTGTCAAGATCGTATGAATCAGGCAATGAAACGGTATAAATAATTCTGCATTAGAAGCTAAAATGAAAAGAAAATTTTATCTTTTACTGGATATATTTAATTAGAATTGAAATTTATAACTTTATACAAAAGCTTTTCTAAGCATTGAAAAAAAAATATTAATGGTAATTTTAATAAATAAAACTTAAAAAAAAAAAAAAAGAATTAATGAAGAGTGAAATATACTCTCCGTTCCTTCTCAAATACGGTTGCGTAACGAATGCATTTAGTTACTACACGTGCAAAAAACATAAATTAGTACTACTAATTCGACAGTACCTTTCTTTCGTATACAATAGAGTGGAAAGAATATATGTTATTGCGCATATAAATTATTGCTTGAAAATTTATTTTTGTCTGAATAAAGTTATACCATTTTAGACGTCAGATTATTCAAAGCTATAATAAAGAATTTTATTAGATTATCAAGGGATTTAAATATGAAAAATGTTATATAAATTAGTAATTATAAGAGGCGGTAACGTACATAAGTTTGGGCCAATTATAAAAAATGCAATGGATAAAATACAAAACGGAAATGAGAGATTTGTCAATTTATTACTTTTCCGCATAACTGCTAATCATATTGAAAATTTTTTATTTGCCCTGAATCAAGTGAAAAATCCTAGTCTTATTATACAAAACTATAAGGATTCAGTTGAGAAATTTTACCATCTCATACAATCGAGATTCAATCATTCAACATCCGCCACACAATCCAGGATTTGTTATCTTAAAGTTTACATTTGTTGAGATTCATGAAGTTTCCCGTTAGTCTAAGTTTGGTTCTGACGATGACCTTATAAGAGCCGGCGGCATTCTATGATGTCAGGATTTTTAAACAAGATCAAGTGCTGGAATATATGCCTCAAAATGAATGGGAATTATGTAGGAAGGGTGAATTTGATGACATTTTTTGTTTTTATTTCATTTTATCATGCATTATTTTACCTTTCTTATTGATATACTCTCGTATATACAATGAAATAAAAGGAGAAGATTATATTCAGCTAATGCCAGTTCTTTTTACTAACGTATTTATTATAATAAATTCAAAACTTTTCAAAACTATAGTTAAATTAGACATTATTAAATTTGGTGTTATTTACAAGCAATATCGGATGTAGTTAGGGTATATGTTGATCTATTCTATGAAAAGCTATTTACAGACATGTTAAGATAAAACATGAATATAGATAAGTTGCATAGATAATTTTTTTTTATCAAGGAAGTATTTTATACCTACAATTTTGTTATTCTTTGGATTTATCTCGTTTTAATAGAGTTTGAAAAAGATCTATCAAAAAGTGAAAGTATTTTAAAATTAAATTTTTTTTTCATATTACATATTCTTTTTCTCATTGTAAAGAGTAACAAAAACAATATGTTTAAAATAACAAGTTCGAAAAGATTTTTGAAAAAATTATACCAGTTTTAAGAAAGAATTGCACAATAAATAATAATTTTTATCACATAAAAGTGAAAAGTAGAATTCATAATGTTGGCAAATACCCTTCATCATCAATTGATTATTTACCTGAAGAATTATTAAGGCTCAAGAGGATTATAATTATAACCCTTGTGAAAATGCACAAATAAAAACATACACACAAAAAAATTATCTTCTAACTTAAGGATAAATATCCGATATTTACAAACAAATGATTTTGTATAAAGAAACGCATTAAGCAGAACGAACAATGGAATTATTATCAAAGGTAAATACTAATTAAAATCAAGAACATTCAAATTATCATTTGCTTAAAGAGAAGTTAAAAATCTTCCCACATAAAGAGAAAAAGTCGCGATTTTTTCAAGTTTTAGGATCTTGTTGCAATAAAATCAAGACAACTGTCAAAAGTTCTTGTATGGGTAAAGACATAGCTACTGTCCAAATTTAGTATCTTCCTGAACAAAAGAGTAATATGCATTCAGAATTTAAGATCTGCCTATAGTAATAAGAAAGAATCAAGTCTAAAGTTTAAGATATTTTTCTACATTCTAAAATTTAAGATTTAGATCTTTCTATATATAAGATTCAGCTAGTGACAAAATTTAATACCTTGCTATATAAAGGAAATATATGTTTTCAAATTGTAAGGTTTTGATCTAAGAAAAGATAATTGCGTCTAAACTTCAAGGCCTTTTTCTCCAAAAGAGTTACTTTCAGAATTTGAGAGTTTGTTGAATAAATGAGTCAGATACAATAAACTGCTAAGATCTTTCAGCTCAAAAGAGTTAATTTTAAATCCATTGCATACTTATTGTTACGAATTTTATCTTATTTTAAACATAAAAGCTACATTTGAAATAACAATGGGCTACAAAATTTCTACTTACATGCTCCTGAAGAAAGTATCCAAAGGTATCGGCGTCCATCAACTTTCGACTCGATTCCCACCTCGCCTCCGCTGGATGTCGTCAAGATAATCCATGAGCCTCACGAATACATTCACAAGATCATTGGAAATGCGCACACAGAAGCACACACGCACGGCTGGATCCGTCTTCAACTACTTGAGAACTGAAACGCGGCCACCTGCAGAAGAGCCTCCCAGATGTAGGTTAAGAAGATGTGTTTCATCCCTGTGACGTCAGGTAGAACGAAAAGGTGGGTTGTTCCTGATTAGGGTGGTATCTCCCCCCACTCCTTCCCGGTGAGTATTTGGGACTTTCATCGCCAAGACGGGTCAACAAAGTGCTCATTATCTTTGGCTGGTTCTTCGGATGGCTATTGGGGGAGGCTTGTTAACGCAGGTGATATTGGCTAGAAATTGAGATCTTATTTTCACTATCGATGGCGATGTATCGTACACAGTTATAAAAAAATTCAAAATAAAAGTTTGTTAATTAAGATGGTAAACTTCTTGCTTTCTATATGTAGTAAATACATGAAAATAAAATAAGAGAAAAGGCTTATACCAAATTTATGCCAAATTATACTAATTGATTCTGATTTTTATATATCTTGCATATTTTGATACAAATCACAAATTGATGTGTATAAACAATAGATTATGTGGATTTTTTACTCCTTTATTTTTCGATGATTTTAATTCTATCATAAGTCCTTTTTCTTAGAATTTTATATGTAAAAAAGGTTAAAGGAAACTTCAAATGAAATAAAAATTTCATTTGATAAAAGGCAAAAACTCTATTTTGACAGGTTTATTGAAAAAATTATTGCAAAAATAATGTAATTAATCTATACTTATAATAAAGCTCAATGTGTGTGTGTGTGTGTGTGTTGGCGCTCTACAGGGCAGACCGTTGGACCTACAGCTACCAAATTTGGTACATGTATACCTTGGAGGTCGGGAATGTGCACCTCGGAGCCCTTTTTTTAAATTTTTAATTAGAATTTGAATTAATAAAAATTTAAGCGAAATTTCGACGTTTTTCCGCTATAACTTCCGAAAATATTATTGCACAAACATGATTTTTATATCAATTTAAAGATAAAAAAATTAGCTTTCTAATGGTATCAGTTTTTTAAATTTATAATGTAAACTTCTATTTTTAATGAATTTTTAAAGAAATATTTTAACCATGTTTTTATCACGTGACTGGATAAAATAAAAGAATGCCGGAAGTTCAAAAAAAAAATACCATCGCAAAATAAATCTACAGAAATGGTACTTTCAGCACGTGACTGGATAAAATAAAAGAAGTATAAAATGTGATATTTTCTTTGAAAAATAAATGCAAAGCAAAGGTTTCTACAATCGTTTGCAATATCTATATCATTAACTCAATAAATCTTCTTTATTTACGGTAAACTTGATTGAATTTTGACAGGATATGCATTGAAATCCCGACTTAATGGCATATTTATGTAATCGTTTGCAATATCTGTATCATTAATTTAATACTTTTTTTCCCTTTCTCGCTTTCTTTAAAAAAACATATTTAATATTTTGGCAACATTGAATTTTTTTTTAATATTTTGGAAGCATAACCGATGGTTAAAACTGACTGATTTATAAAATTAAAGAATATTACTAGGAAAAGGTGTACTTTTAGAACTTTCCGTCCGTCATCTTAAAGAAAATACTAATTTCAGGTCAATCAATGCCCGGAATTACTTCAAGGCTAATGAATATGTGATTTAATTGAAAATTTTAGAACGCTTTTCTCATGGCGAACCAGCTGGTCGCCAAAGGCGGCTAGTAATTGATAATTCCAGAAACATGTCAGAGAGCATGCTATTTAACTTATTTAAACAAATAAGAAGCTACAGAAAAAAGTAATTAACATGAAGAAAATTTTTAATTTGTTACCAATGACATGTTACGTGTCTTGCACAGTACATTTAGGTATACACTGTTGTGTATGCCCAGTAGTATTAGAAACGTTTGGAAGTAATATTGAGGAACTTGTTAAGAAAATGCATATGTTAATTTATCTCATAATTCATCCCAATATGTTCTTACTTTTACTATTAACGCTTTGAGTAGATGGATAATATTTGGCATATAGACTTAAGAGCAAATCTATACTTTTGTACTAAGTTCTGAACAAAATCCATTCGGTAAAGCCTATCAGTCAAGCTGTTCGAGAAAAATGTATCCTATTCCTGTAAAATATAAAAAGCTAGATAGATAAAATTTAGTGCACGTACAAAATTTAATTTAACACTCAAAATGTAGATTCTTTTCAAATTTTGAAGGAAATTTGTCAAATGGGCAAGCTTTATCAGTATATACTTTTGCATGCATACAAATACAGTAAATCATAAACGCACAGATTTAAATCAACGAACTTCAGTATGCTATTTTGTGATTACAGTTGCGATTGCGTCTGAAATTTTTGTGTCAATCTGTTGACAAAAAGGCGTCCAAAATTCAAATTCTTACAACAGATTAAGTAAAAATGCTAAATATATGCCAAAAATCTTGTGTTTCGAATTTCTAAAAAAATATCAAAGGGCTTATCATCTGTTGATCTGTACTTTCACATGCTCGTAAACGTAATGATTTAAATCAATTAAATTCAATTCAATTATGTAAATACAATCATAGTTCTGTGTCAAATTTTGCTTCTAATCGGTTGTACAAAAGGGGTTCAAAATACACCATAGAATTTCGAATTATCGTTGAATTATCTAGCCAATGGCATGCATAGTATTCACGGCCTTATTCAAGGTTCATAATTTTAAGCATGGGGAGGAGGTAAAAACTTTATTGAATAATATACCAGTAGCTTCAGGGCTATCACTCCCATTGGTTTGTTGAAGGCCTTGATGTCTAATATGTAATTCATAAAAGTTTTAGTCATTTAAATAATCTATTGAATTCTTTGCTTTTTAAGAATATGTAAAAATAGTGGAACACATGATCTATGAAAGACTTTATTTCATATAAAGAATTAAAAAAATCATTTTAAGGTCATAAGAAAGAATAATTTCAGGCAGCAAATTATATTTTTTTCGTGATAAAACTGTTTTATTTAAAAGACATTAAAGGCATCTACCAAATTACTAAATGTAGTTTATTTTAAATTTTAACTATGTTAATTTGCAATGGCCTATTCCTATTCTCAGTATTTGGAAATTTATTTTAACTGTCATTTGATTTATTTCTGAAAGTTTATGTTGACATTTTTCTTCGAAACTATTAAGCACTTTCGAGGGAGATTTGGGTTATGCTATTTGAAGATCTATTTTCCAAATAAGCATCTTCCACTGTGAGGAGTGGAGGGGGGGTCAAGAATGAGGATCAGGAGCTTTAGGTATGGTGGTTGGTTTTCTCCACTCTGGTGGGTACAGAAAAAGGTGAGAATTGGCTATCTTTCATCGGTGACTGAGCATATATCTCACGGAAAGGGTTGCATCTTGGCCGGTGATGTCTCTTAGAACTCAACCACAGTTTCCACTAATGTTGGTGTCTCGGTGGTCCGGGTCATTCAGTTTTATCCATGTGCCTTATGGATCATTGGAGTTGTGAATATGTGATACCACTCAAGCATCGATTCCAACAAATGTCCTGACCTATCACGTGTTAGTTAGAGTATTTTAACCTTTTGTTGACTAAGTCTTTTTATGGACTCGTTAAAGTCTGGGATATGTTTCAAATAAGATCTGCATTTTTATGCTTTAAGACAACAATCTATAAGAATGAAACCTTACTTGATGAGTACCTTGTAAAGCAAATGTCGGAACTTAATAATGGAGGCCATACATCATGAATAAATGCTAGGTTTAGATGAATAAATAAACGTATATCCAATTCTATGATGAATAATTCATGATTTGTTGCTATTAAATAAGACTATCTCATTACGTATTTTCATTTTAAAATTTCGTTGTTGTGATAAAACATTACAAAGAATTTAGAACATCTTTTCTTCGTCATATTTAATAGATAGAAGCATAATTCAAGTTTTATGTCAATTCAAAATAAACAAATCAACACTTATCTTACTATTTAGCATATGCCAATCAAGTAAGATAAATATCTGGAATAAATTCAGTTTGTTTTAATAGCAATAATCTTTTTTTTCCTTTCTTATCGTTTCCTGATGATGAAAAAACTATTAGCTGTTTAATGATATTTCGATGATTCTTTTTCAAAACTCATAAATTAGGAGATAATTTTTTCTGAAACACTTTTCAGTGTACATTTATAGAAAGGTAGGAACAAATTATTATATGTAATTAATAAACAAACAGAAACCAATACCAATCTGAAAAATACCCAAAATTATATTTTTCACTGATGGGTTGATTGTGTTATTTCTAACTCTATAATTTTTAAATTTTCTGAAAATAGTGTATAAATTTGCAGTCGAAGAATGCTTTTATGTTGATTTAAAGGCAAAAAAGTGATCTGATGAATAAAGCTAGCTTTTATACAGCCAGAGATTTTTTTTGTTTGATTTTTACAATGATTTTCCTTTTAAAATGTTTATAAACACACTGCTTAAATTTTTATAAACATGCTTTGTAATTATAGCTATAAATAACTATCTTTACCGATTATCTTGTTAGCGAGGAATACTAGCTTTTCCTTCTATTAAACTAGAAACATGGAATGCATTTCTTTAAAATTTCACCTTTTCGATAATATTTAATTGCATCAATCAACTACAATACTTGCACGTGCAATTTAAAAACTGTACAAACTAAGAAATAAAAGATAAAATTGAAGTATTGAAGCATTACTTCGATTTTACTGATAGAATATTTCGATATTTTTAAATTCTGAATTTCAAAAATGGGAAAAAAACACGATGATGAAGATTTGATGGTACAATGAAATTAGTTTGAAATTCACCATAATCCTTTCTTTACAGATGGAAAGTAAATTTAAATTTAAACTTAAACAAGCCAATTTTCGTAGTTTTTAATTTGTGTAAAAATAGTTTTTGTGACATAATATTTTCTAAAAATTTTTCTTAAAAACACTATAAAAACTTGTTTAATTTTTAATTAACTTGTACTTCAATTAAACTTTTTGATTTTGAAAAATTAGCAGTTTTTTTCAAGTCTTGATGAATGCATGCACCAAATTCATTAAGATCGGATAAAAAGGATAGATTTGTATGAAATATATAGAGACAAACATTTATATTTTTGTACAATGATTAGGCTTCCATTCATGACAGATCATTATACTACCATTTCTAAGAATTATAAATGTGTTTGTTTGTGTTAGTCCTGTGCAGATCTAGAATTATTAAATTATTAGACCTAAAAGTAACAAATTTGGAACAAGTTTACTTTGGGAGATTAAAACATGCACATAGATATTGATTTTTTTTCTTCCAACTTTAACTATTCAAAAGTTGCATAAATTCCTAAAGTCTTTTTCTCCGAAAACATCGTGAAATAAAACAGCCAAAAATTAATTTTAAACCATTTTGAAATTACAAAATGGTCTTTTCAATGTTGTCAATTTAATTACTGTGTAAGATTTTTCTGAATTTTGACAATTTTTTTTAAATTGCATCATTTTTCTTAGTTTTTTTTATTGAAATCTAATTTAAATAATTTTTATTGTGTCATCAAATATTCAATCATCTGGGTTTTTTCCATTTATGAAAAATAAAGAAGTAAAATTCTATATTTTATAATGATCCATTTGCTATATTTGTCCATTTTCATTGTGTAAAACCCGCTTCTCTGCTCTCAATGACGAAGGTTGCAACCTAGCCAGGTGAGGAAAAGTCACGTAGTCCGAGGGGGTGAAACCAAAAGAGGGCCGAAGAGATAAGGACGATGATAGAAAAGAGGGAAAAAGAAAGCAGGTCGTGTGGTTCATTCCGAACGAAAGACGCTTGATTCATTTGCATGTTTTTCTTTATTTTAATCCGTTCATGTAAATAATATAATAATCTAGAATATCACCCTTTCCTGTATTTACTTCTGCACGATTAGCAAGATTATGTAGAATCTTGTAGAATCGACCGTACGCTTATAAGATTGAACTGGATTTAAAATGACCATTCAGGCCTAGGAACCAGCCGTTTTGGGATCGCAGCAAGGAATACACGTTGGAAATAAGAATAACTTTATTCAATGTTTCATCAAATATCTAATCATTTGATTTTCTTCCATTGATGAAAAATAAAGAATGAAGATACTTTTCAATATGTACCTAATTCTCAAAAGAAAGGCACAGAAAAATTACAATACCTTGAAAATTAGAAGACAGATGGTCCAGAACCTCATATTTAATAGAATCACAAAGAACAATGCAATGTGAAACTAATAAAATAACATTACTTTTATTTCAGTAATAGTTTGATGCTCAAAATTGGTTTATTGACCGAATAATGATATTATAGATAAGAGAATTAATGGATGTGAAACAAACATAATATTCTCAACGAACCAGCTGGTCACCAAAGGCAGTTAAATAAAATTGATGTCAAAAAATTGCATCATAATCATTGATTTCAATCTTCAATCAGCTTCAAGCTCTTATTGCTGCTTAATATTTATGCTGCTTTTAAATCAAGTATAATATTAAGCTTAGATAAGAAGAAAATTGGAACGAATTTAGTTTCAAATCTTTCATCGTAGCTTTAAATTGATGCTATTATCTTGGAGACGAATTGCATCTAATTTATTCAAAATATAAGTCTTGCAAAGTAAAAAAAAAAAAAAAAAAAAAAAAACACATTAAAACGAATTTACCTTCAAAGCCTTAATAATAGTCTTAAAAAGCTGTTATTATATTACGCGTTAATTTCTTTTAACCATTTATTCAGTTTATAATCATTCCAGATATAATAAATGATTACATTCATTCTTGATAAAAAATTAATATTATTTTATTTTTATCGAACAATCAATTTCTTTAAAAGGGCCGCTAATTGATTCTTACAGAGAATCGTTCATTGCATCAAAAAAAGAATTTAAAATAACTTAAGCTACAAAAAAAGAGGACTATTCAAATTAAAATAGAATTAGTTTGTCGTGATCTGACCGGATTAAAAATGTGTAACATAACTCCCTACTATCGACTATCCCAAATTCATAATCTAAATTAAAGAAACCGTGTAACACTAACCTATAATGTGAAAAATAAATATGAACATAATTTGATTGTTCTTTAAATACATGTACTGATAACGTTTAGATGTCACACTACCGTTTATTGATCGCTGTTAAAGTCTGATCTGAAGATGAATCAGTTGTGTTTGAACAATGGCTTTTGAACTGTCTAAGGATAATTAAAGAACAATGGAGTATTACAGGATCCATTGAAAGCTTCCAATGAGAATATCGGAATAAAAGTAACCATAATCACGATCTTTTTCTAATATTTGATAGCTAGTTAACGAGACAGCAAGTCTTTAATGTTGCAAATTTTGCAAAGATATGTATTTCAAATATTACCATAAATATTTGGAAAAATGTAGTTCAAAGGCCCCCATGAGAAAAGGGATATTAATGATTAAAGAAAAGATCTTATATAGGTAGTTATGAAGAATCCCCACCATTAAAGATTAAAGTTTTATGATTTAAAAATACAATGGCTCATTACTGGTTTCAATGCGCATTGTATACCATTTTATTTTAGCTGTATTCATTCAGAGAAGTTACTGTTTTAAAAATAGAATAGTCTAGAAGATATTTTCAAAAAATCGAATAATGTTCAATGTTTCATTGGCTTTTAGTGTGCCATAACAGAAATTCTTTGCATTTTATTCCTTTCGAAATCCAAAAGAATTGCTGAGAGATTCCTTGTTTACCTTAAAATTGATAACAAATTTTGTAAAAGATGACAATGATTTTTTAAAAATAAACTAAGAACTTTATAATATTTCAATTTCGAACCAATGGATCAAAGATTAAAAATATTTTCGAATCCAGTGCGAATAGGCTCCCATATTTTTCTTATTGGTTATGATCGATATCTTTGCAGTGGCAACATATGCAAAAGTCAAATAAATCTCTATCAGAATCTCATAGTATAAAATCATTGTTGAATATTATTTCGATCTCTTTTGCTCTTCTCTTGTGTCGTGGACTGATGCATTTTGTCGCATCTTGTACATAAAATATCCCTCTGGAGTCGGTATAAAGTGAAGTTTAAAAAAATTATTTAAAAGAGCATTTTGAGCTTTTAAAAACGAATTCCATTGTATTTTGCAGAGATTATATTTCTAAATATTTTTGAACTTCCATATGCGTCTACATTTTAAAAAAGTTTGAAAACTATGAAATAAAATTTTTATCAATAAGAAAGCATAAAAGAAGTACCTTGGGCAGCAGATGAAAAGTATTGAATTAAAAAGAAGATAGTAATTACATTGAATGGTTCATTTATATATTTTTTCATAAGTCTTTAATGCTTTATACAAAAAATATTGTTTAAAAGGATAATTTGTTTAATTATTAGAATTTTATGAAATTTGAAGTGAAAGGTAATTTTTTTTTCTGTTTTTAAATTCATAATATTCTTTTGTGTATTCTGAAATTTTTCTTCAAATTATGTTAGCTTAATACCAGAAACAAATTGCATTTTCCAGGTTCATTTATTTTCTTATTTCACCGAATACTTAAATTATATTTTTTTTATTCGTGCATTAAATTTTCCAGATATTAAACAGAATTTTCTACCATTTATCAGAAAATGGAAGAAAATCAAGTGATAAAAATTTGATGAAGTAATGGAAATGGGCGAATTTCAGGACGACAAAAGGAATCTATTCTTGAGAGTTCAACACAAAAATATGTTTTAAAAAGTAATAAAATTCGGGAAAAAATGTTCACTATTACTATATTAATATCATTAAAAAATTTGTTAACTTTTAACAAATTTTCTTTTCAATGATATTTAAAATTCATTTTTATGAAATAGTATTAAAATGAAAAGAATGTCAAATATAAGAAATGTAATGTATAAAAAATGGAAAGTTTATTTTTATAAAATAATATTTTCTGAAATTAGGGCGAAAGAACATCAAAATTCAGATTCACTTATGATTAGTAAAAATTCTCATTAAAATTTAAAAAAATCACTTCAAAACTTTCTACGTTCCGGTATATACAAACACCGAATTTTAAATTTGTTTGTGTATCGGTCTGGCCTATAAAAAGCGAACATACACACATACTCAACCTCATTATTGGTTATGGTTATTGCTGCACATGGCATTGAATATTTCAGGCAATGTTTCTATTCGTATAAAAAATTGTAAAGAAAAAGTATTAATGAAAGTATTAATGATTAACACTGAAAGAAAAATAAAGTTTTATTTCCTTGACACATTTGCTATTTTAACTCCAAAGTCAAATGTCACTTCTCTAAAGTTTACGGTTTGTATTATACATTTTTAAACATTTATTTCTTAACTCCATATTGAATGAATTCCTTTTTATTTAAAGGTATGACTTTTGTATAATAGTTTCTTGCACTAGTCCAAACTTACGCTTTTCATGATGTATGGTAACGGGCATTTATTTTGACCATTTGCTCTTTAAAAAAGATTTTTATTCCCAATATAATTTTGCATGTAGCATAATTTGAAGTATTTTTAGAGAAATTCTGGCAAAGAATTTTTGAAATGACATCTTAATTAGATAAAAAACAGGATATGATGCCAAATTTTTATTTTCTTTCAGCAACAATTTGCCAAATTTGTCATCAGATTTCACAGTATTAAAATGTAAAGGTTATTTAGATGTCTTGTAAGTTTATTCGAAGTAGTACATAAAAAAAGATCATTCATTTTGATATAAACTTGTTTCCATAATATTCGTGCTTTAAAAAGAAGTCGCAGTTTTAAATATTTCCGCGTTTTCTATTAGTAGTTAAAAGTCGGGAAAGCAATATTCCCGGTGTTCAATCTGGTTGCTAAAGACGGCTTGTTTAAAAGAATTTTGAAACCTTATACAACTGAAATATTTTGTTTTTTAAATTTTATTTCTTTTTATACTGTGACAAATAGCTTAACCCAGAAATTACAGGGTCATACTGCACATGAAGGAACATAATTTATTTTTTTAATATTCATATTTAATATTATGTACTTTGAAAACAAATATTAAATCATTTGCCTTATTGAGCATAAGTTATGATGTGTGTTTGTCGCGTATGCAGGAGTTCTGGATCCACTATATTTCACATAAATATTCTAAAATAATTTTATATAAACAATAAGAATTTTTAAATTTATATAAAAATTGATTAAATGAATAATAGTCCAATTTAATTAATTAAATCAAAAGGGCCAGGTGCCATGTTTCATATCTCGTCGGCATCTAGACTGCAATTAAATTACTCTTATTAGGTTTTTCCTTTTTGTGTATGAATAAATGTTTTAAATCAGGTATTCCCAAACTTGCGATTGAAAACATTGCGATTCACTTTATAGAAATCGAGACTATTGACTTCATCATACTAGACGTAATGAATATTTTAGTCAGAAAAAGAAACGTTCTTTCAGAAAGAAATTTTATAACCTCCAATTTTTTTTATTAAAAACGTTTATTATTATACAGGATAAATATCAATACAAATCATAAAGAAACATAGGGCTGGGATAGCCTGGTAAGTAGAGTGTTGGATTCACATCCAATAGGTTGTAATTTCGAACCCCACCAGTCAAATCCCCGTATATGTGGTGGATGGGACACATATAAATCTATCATGGCCACAAAGTCCTAGACGTCAAAACAATACTACTGGGAGAACTCGATCAGAGGTGAACATTCTCTGATTTAGGTCTAAATTACGATCTGCGGATGAATTAAGTCTGGCTCGTAAAAAGAGTTGTGAGCATGAGGAGCTAAATCATATTCTTGGCCCTAGATGGCACTAATGAAACAAGAGACGCTATGTGGGCTTATAATTAATGTCTTCGTTAGTGGGCTTGTTTGTGTCAAGTGCCATAAGATTCCAAGTCATAGAGAAATGCTCCAAAATTAATGCATTCTTAAACTTCATTGAAAGTTCATAGAGAAAAGGAGCTTCATATTAAGCTCATGGAATCTAACCTAAGATGCATTGTTCGCTTTCGTACTGTGCTTTTTTTAGCAAGTATATTGATAAATATTTTAAGCACATAAAATTTTGCAAACTGTGCAAAGATGCATAATGATTTAAAAATGTAATTATTCACCAACTATTGGCTTGTAATTCATTGGCGTCTTATCCAAAAGTTTGGAAATCCCTAAATTCTTTAAAAATTTTAATCGAAGATAATAAATAACTGTTTTCAGCATAGAAATTTCTAACAGTCACTATGGCGAGTGTAAACTTAACCTGCATTTCGATCTGAATTGGGGCTTAAAGGGATGTGTTCTGATTAGGTTGATGTAACAATTTTGATTGTTTGATGTTTAAATCAGACCATAATCACAATAGGTTTTTATGATAAACAACATCATATAATATAACTATAATACTAATAGTTATTGTGAAAATTTTTATTAATTTCATTTGAAATATCTTTCACGTTTAAGACTTGTATGTTTTCAAATATTTTACAGTTTCAAATCAGAAATCTGTTTAAAATTTGTCTTTTTTTTCCTAACACTTAACATCACATCATATCTCCAATTCTGGAGCTTATGTGGCTGTTTCCAGTTTAAATACATGAGGGAGTCTTCATTGAAAAACAACAACAAACAAACACATTCACGCACACATTGAAATTAATTGGAAAGATATATAGCCTAACAAAAAATGATAAAAATTAGAATTAAAAATATCTAGAGCACAATGAAATTGGGAATAGAATGAAAATATACAATATGAATGAAAAAATAAATCGCTTATAAAAATGAGATACTGGATTAACTTTAGGATACATTATGAATAAAATGGTGGGAGTATTAAAATATTTCCCAGAAAAATTAATAACGTATTCTATGAAAGCATCAGATTCTTCGAAAATAATCAGAAGTATACTTCTTTGTAAAAATAATTACTATTGTTGTATGTACATTAATTTTTATATGAACTACTTATAAAGATGAATGTGTGTGTGTCCATCTGTATGTTTGAGATCTGCAAATGAGATTATTTAACTTATAGCAACAAATTTAGAATATGTATACCACGGAGGCTAAAAATGTGCACTAGTCCGATTAAAAAAATATAATTTGGAATTTTAATTTATTAAAAATGAAGTAAAAATTTTGACTTCTTTCTACTATTGGGTCGTTCGGAAAGTCATTTCGTATTTTTGTGTCAAAATGAAAAGAAATTTTCGTTTAATGAATAAATTATTTATTAAATTATAAAATTGCCATTCTGGTCTAATACCTTTTGGTAGTAACGTGATTACACGCTCATAAAAGTTTTGGTCTTTGCTGTAAAAAAAACTGATCGAGGTGGTTTTTGGCCTCCTCATTTGAAGGAAAATTTTGCAAATCAGTTCTGGTACTGATGTACTGTTAACACAGCTTCTCCACACATATTGGCTTATTTATTTCTGGCTTGAACAGCATTATTAACTTTTATAGCAAAAAAGAAAAAAATGACGAAAATGCTGTTTATTGCTCTCCATATTTAAAAGGGCACCATCCAAAAACTACTGCAAAGAATCAGCTGCACTTTTTCACACTCAAGCCTTGCTATATCAGCTCTTAAAACATAAAATGATTTTGCGGTTTAAGTATGAAATTGGGTGCGAAAAATGCAATTAAATCCTTTGTCAGGAAAAAACGAAATTACTTTCCGAACAACCTAATATAAATTCCGAAAATATTATTCAACAAATAGGAATTTCACACTACTTTAAAACTACTTTAAAAATATTTTTCTAATTTCCAAAGATATATAATATTATTATCCTGGATATAAAACCATGTTTATAGCTTCATCGAATATTTAATCGTATGATTTTATTCCATTGTTTAAAGAAAAAGCAAAAGTATTGTTCAATATATCTGAGCAATTTGTAAAATAAATTAAAATTATAAATCTTGATACCCTGAAGTTTAAAATATAAATGAACCTAATAATTAAGTTTTTAATCGTTCTATATTATGGAACTATATCTGTCAGAAAGGTTCATTTATACATTTTAACTCAAATAAGGTAAATAAAATTTTATGTTCATGATTCAGCCAATGCCCAAGAGTTTGGCGGAATCATGAGCATGAATTTTATCTAAAGGATTTACATGAAAAAAAATCTAACCATTATTCTTGTCAAAAAAATTGGTTAAAGAAGGCGATAAATATTACATAAAATATAATTTTGGCACTAAACACTTGCAAAGGTGTTAAAAATGTAACGACATGGCAAATTTTCGAGCTTTAGTCTTTAAAAGCCCCACGAAGGCAGAATTTTAAAACGCTTTTTTCCGTCGTTTTACTAGGTCAAATATTAAGAAACCTCGGATAAAAATACTATTTTGGTCAACTCTCCATTCAGTTTCGTAACGTCTAAAGACACGGCCCAGTTTTTTTCTATAGACCATTAGTAAAAGGTAATCTAAAAAAAGTAAGAAGAATCTGCGCTCACTTAATGGAATAGAAATGGTTTCAGGACTAGGTTAAACTTCACAAAATTAGGTACAATGAAGTTTATTACTTTTGACAGCTCACTAAATTTTTATGTGATGCCCTATAAAAGGAACTCGCATTTCTGGCAATTACTAGAAATTTTTCAGATTTTCGAAAGAAGAAGTTGTTTGCGCTCTCGTTAGTAAATAGAAATTAACACAAGAGACGTTTTGTAATTTAAGTACGTGACCAGATTTTTAGCTCACTAACGATCAGTTAAAAGGCGAGAGCTTTTAAAGAAACGGAGATGGTTGTCATAATGCTTCAGGAGTAATCAAGTCGATAATGCTTTAAGAGCAGGTGGGAAGATCTTGCAAATTGTTAGGTTCAAGTAGAATTGCTTATTACACCATCCAGTTTGCTTGAATTCTTACATGGGTAATTATGAAAGTAAATCACGTTGATGGCGATTATAAGTAATACTTTCTATGATGCCAGTAGTACTGATACTTTACCGGAGAGAATTTTTTTTCGTTTAGCTAGAGAGATAACGAAACTGAATATCGCTCTCTTTTTTGGGATCGGTCAGCGGCAGATCCCGTCTGGCAAGAATTCTGTGACCTGATGACTTTCCGCTGTAGAGACAGGAAGTGGGAACCAGCTTCCGGACAACTTTCTGCTCAAGATTTTAGTCACGTTAAGCCTCCCCACCACCCTTCGAGGATGTTCCATCCCTTCCCTCCTCCCTCAACTCTCCAGATTTCTTCCCTGTTTCTAGTTTCGATATTGCATACTACTACTACTACTATGAGAATTTATGTTATTGGATATCCTGTTTCACTCATTTTATACATTGTTTCACGTTCTTGTCGTAAAGATTTATCTGGAAGATATATTGTCTAGATTAGATTATTATCTATTAGTTAAAGTTATTTATTATAAATTAGTACGTATAACAATACCAACCATTTGTTAAAATTAAAAATTGGAAAAAATAGTTCGTAACCTTTAATTAAATTTAATTTGGCTTCTGACTTCCTTTGAGACTAAATGAAAGGTGTCCATTGAAGGAATTTGTAAATTTGAACTACATTAAAAAGTGGCAATAACAAGTGCTGCATGGTTACTTTTACAAAATTTTACACATCGCACCAGAAGAAAATCGTGTGACCATGATGGAATAAAAAATGCTCAGCAAATACTTGCTTAGGGTGAAAGTGGAAGTTGGATCGTAAATACATGACATTTAGTCTGGAAGAAGAGTTCTTGTCATCAGATTACCATGGTATATCATTCATTAAGATGTTTGAATCTGTTTATATCTAAATTATAAAAATGGGTTCTTTATGTCTACCTATAATTCCACTTTTCTCATATGATTTTTATTTTATCACTTCCATGTTTGGATTCCTGTTCTAAATTACTTCAGATCTTCAGTTATTGGATACAGTGTTCAAAATAGGATGGTTCCAGGTTTAAATCTTGACTCCACTAAAATATTCGTTGTGCATACCTTCTTAGAATACATTAAATTGCAAGTAAAAGATCTAACGTCCTGCCATGGCGGGGAATTTTGGAGCAGGAGGGGCCGATCATCTATTATGCGCAACATTTTCCCATTAAAAAATTAAAATTATGAAGTCCTCCGAAAAAAAAATCCTTTTGCTTCAAAAAAAATTTAAACAAAATTGCCCCATTTCGTTTGGAAATAATCAAAATTATGGAAGCAATTAAAACTTATGTTTTATAGCAGAAAATGCAATAGAAAACATCGATTCTCTTACAAGCGAATCGAAAATATCGATTTGCTGCTGCTAATCTTTCTTCAATCTTTTTAAAACTAGCCATGTAGAATAAATTATTTGTCGGTGCCTACATAAATGATCCCAGGTCATTGGTTTAGACCAGTGATGGGGAAACTACGGCCCGCGGGCCAAGTCCGGCCCGCGGAAAGGTTTAATCCGGCCCGTTTAAGAGTGCCCTCGTGAGAATGTTTGAACGCATTCTTACTTCATAATGTGACGACCCGCATAAAAACTACCTGCGGCGATATTCAAAACACAATAGTATTCTGGAAAAATCCATCCGACCCAAACAGCTGACTCCTCTTCGCTCGAAACTTCCAACACTCTCGCATTTTCGATTCATTGTTCTGTTTTTCCAAAAGAACCGCAAAACTCCAATTCCCGAACAATCCTTGCAGGTAGGTATAAATACAAGAGAGGCCGCCCGAAGATCAGTTAGTTAGCGACTTAGTCAGTCATCTGCAACGACCCGCTGTGATTCGAGTTAATAGAACTGAACTGTAATACTCTCCTGAAACAAACTTTTCATACAGTACCATAACTAGAATTTTATAAAAATTTAAGTCCAGATAATTTCCCAAATCTAATTATTCATGCAATGAAGATAATGACAATGTTCGGCTCATCTTATATCTGCGAACAAATCTTTTCAACAATGAAGCTTAGGAAAACTTCTTTTAGAAACAGTATTACAGATGAGCACCTTTCATCAGTTTTAAGAATTTCTGCTTCGCAAATGGAACCGGAATATGATGAAATTTTGATAAAAGTCTCAATTTCATTTTTCTCATGCAAAAAAATAAATAAATAAAGTGATAATACTTCACATCAAGAACTGCACTAAATTCATTTTATATTTTGTGCTTATAATTTTCTTACCTTTTGCTTTTTTACTATTAAAATAATAAGTGTATGTAATAATATATGTATATGTTTATAGGACACATAAATTGTTTAATGATTAAGCATTATTCTTTGGCCCGCTACGATCGTCTAGTTATTACAAATGGCCCGTCTTAAAAAAAGTTTCCCCACCACTGGTTTAGATGGTGGCATATACAGGAGAAATTATTCAAAGTAAATTAATTTTCTGACTGTAATCAGAACATAAGAATGATTTTGTAGTGCTAACCAAATTATTTAGAATTCCTTTTAGAATATATCGAGAATTCCTTTTAGAATATATAATAAATATATCGAGTTTTTTAATCCAATAAAGAGATAACTTGGGTCGGCTATCTATTACATATTAAATTTTCTATCAAGTTTCATCATAATCAAGAGAAGAAACAATAATGCAAATTAGCTGTTCATATAGT
This sequence comes from Argiope trifasciata, assembly GCA_026543055.1. Taxonomy (NCBI): domain Eukaryota; kingdom Metazoa; phylum Arthropoda; class Arachnida; order Araneae; family Araneidae; genus Argiope; species Argiope trifasciata. Next base: position 9,230,769 of record JAPMOQ010053704.1, on the reverse strand, counting down.
AAAAAGAAAATTATACTTGGTAATGCTATTTGACTTAGATACCACTTAAGTTTCAAGAAATGGTTTGATATGTATGTAAATTTAAAAAATTTTTAGGAAGCAATTGAGGTATGGGAATATGACACTTTTCTATTAATAATATAGAAGAATGTGCTGGTGCTCCATAAGAAAAGCTGCTTTACCAACAGAACCGGATTTAGTACAGATACATTGTGAAGGGTTGGGAGTATATATTTCAGCCCAATTATCTATCTATCTATATAGATAGATAGATGTAGATATCGGTATAGATATTTATTTTAATTAATCAAAATTTAGACGAAGTTTTGGCACAGTATACTTTTGAAAATATTATTGTGCAAAACTGATTTTTACTTTATCTAAAATTATTTTTTTGTATTAATTTAGTTAATGGTAATTTTTAAAAACACATTTTTTACATAATTAAAAAAAATAATCATGATTGAAATTACATTCAAACCATTTTTATTCTTTTTATTAAACAGTGAATCGCGAGATTTTCTTCCGTTATTGAAATCAGGAAGTTGAAGTTAAATTTACTCCGTATTTTTATCGCTGGGTCACATCAGTGTTGTTTCCTTATCAGGTTTCGAGCTTATGTTTATCACAGAGCAAAAATAAATAAATAATAAAATTCTTTTAAAATGATTGCTTTTATTTCTTCAAATTTGCAGATATTTAGCTATTTTTTTATCTATGGAACTCAAATAAGATACTTTCAGTATTTTATCCTGATAATGCATCATCCGGTAAATAGCGTAAGAGTGTATTTGATATGCTTCAGTACATCCCATACCTTTAAATGGTTGGATGTAAAAAAGAATTCTTGATCTTAGATTGAAAAGAAAAAAAAATCTTTAACAGTTTGGAAATGCATGTGTGTTTAAAATGTGTTTTTATATGTTTAAAAAGTGTATTTAGAAGTATATTAAATTAAGGAAAAGATATAAAGAACTGAAATTTAATAATGCTGAAAAGTGTATTTTGAATTTTTTAGCTATTTAAAATTTGTATTTCTTTTATAATATACAGCTAAGTTATTGACATTCTAATTATCTTTTTTAAAGATATAACTGAAGTTCTGAAGGACCTTACTTTATTGATCACACATTATTAAAAAATAACTATATACCAAATTTAATAATGCTAGATTCAACTTAAGTAGAGTGTTTTGAATAAACTTTTCATCAAATACGTTGCAATTTACAGATTCTACTTTATCATATTAGCAAGAATCCTTTTATTGTATTGCTTTTTAAAGTTTGCTGCAATTTTTTTAAAATTAATTTATTGTTATTAATTTTTAATTAAGAATTAATTGAAACTTAATTTAAATTTACCATGACTTAAAATTTAATTTATTTAAGTTAAAAAAAGAAATAAAATATTTTACCAAAATTTTGAATTCATTCATTTTAATTTAAAATAAATTGAAAATTAAAGTAAATCAGATTTATTTGTAAAATACGTATTTTTATTTATTTAAATTAAATTAAAAAATAAAAATTAACTCGATAAATTTAATTAATTTAAAAAAAATAAATGTAAATAAATAAATTAAAAATTTAATTTACTTTAATTTTAATAATTTTTAATTTACTTTAAAATTTACTTAAAATTAAAATTTAATTTACAGTTAATTTAACTGAATTTAAATTTAATGTACAGTGAATTTAATTTAATTAATTTTAATGAAATTAAAAATATTTCTGTATAAATTCTCTGAAGGCTTTCCTGTAAAACAAATCGGAAAAGTGCCTTTTAGTTTACTATAGGTTGTTATCGTTAGTTTAAAGTGTTCAAATTCTTCTAAGGTTAAATAAAATCCTCATGTTGTTTACCGTGATATCTCTGACAGAATCTCTTCAAGAAGCGTGAGTTGGATGATTGAGGATCTTTAATACCATAAAATCTTTTACTAACTCAAATATTCTGCGTGGTAAGAATTTAAATTTCTACCCTAAGATTTGTAACCGCATTAGATAACCGTTATAATATCATGAAGATTATGTTATTCACCTTTAATATTTTTCATTTCTATTTGTTTCATCTTGTACCTGTAACGTTTTAAAATACTGTTTGCAGTTTCACGCTACATGAAAAAAATGTTGTTGTTATTAGACCTCCGATTCGTTTAGAAATTTATTCCTAAATGTTTTGCCAAGTTCTCTGTTTTGAAATTTTGATACAATTTATCTTTACTAATAGACTTTTTCTTATTATTATGAAGATTATGTTACTCTTATTATCATGTGAGAACATAATATTGTTTTTGTTAGGGGATTTTAATGCTCGAAATCGCATAAGCAATAAATAAAGCAAAAATGGGAATTTTCATTTTCAATCTTTTATCTTCTTTTGATTGTCAAAAAAAAGTTTCGGAACTCTCGTCAATCTCGAAAGAAAAAAAAAAGCATCATATTATTTAAAAGTTGTCGCACATATTTTAATAAAATCAAATGATAAAAAAATGTGCTCATATAGTAACTTGAAATAAAAGATTTTTTAAGTACTGATTTTTTTATTGTTTGTCACTTATAGAAATATTTCTTTTATTGACTCTTCATGCATGCTTAATTTTGCTGGTTATATTAGAGGACTTTTTTGAACTATATTGCTTAAAACATAGTTAAATTTACTTTCCCCTTTATTATATAATTAAATGAATATTGTAAAATTTATTTCAAATATTTGGGAAATTAGTCAGTTAATATAGGCTTGAACAAAATAATTTTATAATTGTAAACATATGTTTAAATTATAACACGAAATCTTGTAAATTAAAAAAGATTAATATATGTTTTATTGAAGTAATGAAAGTATAAGCATTATTTATATGAGAATTATTTGACTAATTTATTATTTTTGACTTTTTTAAATATTTGAATAATTTTTTGGGTATCTTTGGTGAATATATTTTATAATTAAAATAATTTCTTGATTACTTACAAAATTAAAACAAGGAAATTAAATAGGAAATACCAACAACTGATAAGAAAGAGAAACTGTTATGTTAGTGAATAATTACAGAATACGATACCTATTGAAATATTCAGCAAAAATTGTACGAACTAAATAAAATATGTGTGAAAATATTGATCATTTATTCAAAAATAAAATAATTGAGGAATTGCAAAAGTTTTTTTTGTTTGATCACAAAATCTTGGGAAATATTTAAATGCACTAAGTTCAATATATGATACGACAATTTCTTGCCAGTATTTTTACTTTTTGGTTAAACTGAAAACATATTGCATTTGAAGATCACATCATTTTATAATATTCACAATTACAACATATTCTATCATTAATTTATATTTATTTGTTGTATAAGTTTATATTCATATTCTTTATTCTAAAGTGCAAAGAATATAAATATGAACTAAAACGATTTTTTGGTTTATATTTATAATTTTAAATCTTTTTAATTTGAGGATAATTTCTTGTTATCTTTGGCCAAGATAATTTCTTGTTTTATTTACAAAACGAAATATACATGGGAGATATACAAATTTTTAAAGAAAGAAACTATTAATTCGAGAAATTATATTTAAAAAAAAGTTGTGAAATATCTATTTAAGCATGAAAGGAAAACACTCTGACAGAACGCTTTTGCATGCATACATGACAGGATTATTCCTCTTTCCAAGCCATTTCATTTTTAGCTCTTTTATGATTTCCTAATAAGTCAGAACGTCACGAAAATTATTTCCCATCATTAAAAGCTTCTCATAGCCATGGGGCCATTTTTTAATGACTTCGCATTGTAAACTTTATGCCTTCAAGCATTTTAGAAACTGGTTTCCATGCGTGATATTTCACGCACTCAATGCTTATTTTTGTTATAAATATTTACCATAATTACCATAAAAGTTTAATATGGGATATTTCTTCTTTTTTTCATTAAAATGCCTTTGATATATTTTTATATTCTTTATTTCTGAATTTAGTCCATTGTGACGAACTAAATATAAAAATCAAGAGGCTGATATAATAAATTAAGTCTTAAAAATTTAAATATTATTACAAAAAAAACAGAATACATTTAGTTTTATCAATATTAAATATCTCAGAGGTAAAATTTCATGACTTCCATTTTTGAGTATTGGCTCATATATATGAAAAAAATGATAAAATTTTAAGCACAAATATAATTAACAAGTTTTATTAGAGCTGGTGTTTTTCAAGCATTAAAATTTGAAGAAATCAACCATGAATTTTTTAATAGTATACTGTATCTTTAATTGTGCGAGATTGAGAAAAGTATCAGCTTCTGTTAATGCGGTAATATAAATTTCCGCAATAACAGAATTTCCAATATTCTGCTGATTCCGAAAGGCATTCGATTTCTTTGAATGGCAATAATTATGGTAAGCCCTTATGTGAAGAATAAACTTTATAATTTTTGAAGCTGTCATTGCAATTTTAAACATTAAAGAACTCTTCATAATACGAGTTGATAATATTTCAGTTCATCCACTTATTCCATTTCTATATAGTTAATTCATGTTCGCTAATTAAGTATTGAAATGAGTTTCACAAATATGTTTGAAATCCACTGCGCACATTATATGATGATAACAGACAAAATATCATGACACATTTTAAACAAGGCAAAATATAAGAGGACAATTATAATAGAGATATGGAATGATCTTATTTAATACTTTTGGAATTCTACATGAGTCAATATTGATGAAGTTCAGAAGAATTTAGTTGCTTACATTAATTTTTATGTAAATTGGCCTTTTTTTAAAACATAAATCTAGTAAAAGGAGACAGTGTTAATTATGAAAGTAGTTATTTATTGAAAAAACCATTTTGAAATTATTTTGTGTTCTCAAACTATTTTGCTTTCAAGAATATATCAAAAGCTATTTCAAATTGCAAAATTAAGACAAGTATTATTTTTGTACTATTACTAAAGTTTTGTGTATGCATAGCATTTGCTTAATAGCTTTGACAAAATTAAGAATGCAAATCTGCAATTGGAATACAAAAAACACTGTCTTCAGTTTTTCCAATATACAAGCTTATTTTGGTAACCAACATGCTCACTAAAATTGTTTATTTTTATTAAATTAAATTACTTCTATTTAACACCTTTTCTAAAAACAATTTCTGTAAATAATCTGATGTAAAATCAAAACATGAATTTAATCGAATTAATATATTACAAAGTACTGCTGAAGCAAATTAAAGATGTAAATACTACGACAGAAGGGAAAATTTTATTTTGGAGTTAATTCTAAAGATTTTTTTCCCAATTTAATTTCAACATTAATAAAAGCACGCAATTTAAAAAAAATTGAAAATTCTTTCAGTAAAAGAATATATTTTATTATATCAGCAAAAGGACTATTATTTTTATTTTTAAGACAATGAAAGCATCACTTTTGTTAGATAATATCTTTGGAAGCTACGGTCATTAATTTTCGTAGGTAAGATAGGGTAATGCTTCAACTTGCAACTGTTTAAACTCTTTTTTTGAGCTAGATTAAATTTTCGTTAGACATTTATTTCTGAATTTCTTATACATCTTGTTTCTTTTGAGTGAATGAAATTTTCAAACCCACAATGAAGCTTTTCTGGTAGGTAGGTAGGTAGGTAATTGAGGTTTAATGGCACAAAAGCCAAACTTGGCCATACTGCGCCAAGCATATGGTATTATATAAAACTTGAAGTTGTAATGTAATTGAATTTTGAAGTTACTGCAGTTGATGTAAAACACGAATGTAAAAGTTAAAAAATTTTATTAACACTGAAGTAAATTTCAGAATCCAAGCAAATAAAATTACAGACAAATATGAAGAAGCATTTAAAACAAGAGTTTTTTTTTTCGAAGATTAAAATGCAAAGACGAAAATTTGCAAATAACTTTATATTTCGAACATTACGAAAAAATTTGTTACAATAAAAATTGAGAACATAGTATGAACAGACAAGCAAAAATTAAACATTTTTATACTTCGTTGGAATAATATATTTAAGTTTTTGTTTTGTTGCTTTAGGAGGAGAGGGCGAGGGTGTACTGACGTCTGAAAATGTCTCCTCTAACTCCTCACTAATGTTGTATTCAAGAATGTCTTCCGGAGCACTCGAAGTACTCATTTCCTCACCCGTTTCCAAAACTTCAGTTTTATCATTAGGAATATTAGGAACATGAGAGGTATTTTCATCACTAACTAGGATTTCATTCTTTGGGGATTTAGAGGACGGGTTATCCCCTTTTGAAACAGTGTTTGAAATTTGTTGGGGACCCGTTTTCCAAAACTTACAACTGCGCTTATTATCTGAATTGAGTTTGGATGTTACTGCACTATGTACAGTTTTATGAAATTTTGATGCCTTTTCCACACTTCTGGACAAATAACTTCTATTAAGTTTAGAATCTTTTTTCAGTTTTTTCCTGTTTTGAACAGTTTTAAATGTAGAAAAGTCCGGTTGATCAGCAGAACAATTTGGGGATCTAGATTTAGATAAACTTAGTTTTTTAGCAGCGTTATTTGAAAGCAAATTTAGAAAGACTTCAGCAGATTTAGGACAAGTTTCAGAGGGAATATATGATGTTTGAAATGCAACAGAAATTGAAGGTAAGACAACAGGGGTCACTTGAGTGCTTTTTACTTGAACCGTTTTCTGCACCGCGCTTGCATAGCTAATTCCAGGTGCCGGTGAACGGGCTTTGACATTTCGCTTTGCTTCTGCATAAGTTATTTGCTTCATAACTTTTTCTGATATGACTTCCTTTTCAAATATCCAAGAGGGACACGTACGAGAAAAGGAAGCATGAGGACCTTGGCAGTTTTTGCACTTTTCAACCGCAATACAAGCAGAACTATCATGGCCCACTTCCGCACAACGGGCGCAAGTAAGAGTCCCGCGGCAAGAAGCTTTAGAATGACCGAAACGTTGGCATTTAAAACACCTTAATGGATTCGGAATATAATGCCGGACAGCCAATTTCATGTAACCAGCTTTTACAGAATCTGGTATTCTGGAGGCATGAAATGTGAGCACTAAATGCTTAGTGTCAAGAAGTTGTCCATCTTTTCGTATAGTAATACGCCGGACATTAGTTACTCCTTGACTTTTAAGTTTTTCAGTGATTTCCTCTATTGGTGTATGAAACAATTCGCCACACGAAATAACTCCTCTAGAAAAGTTAAGTGTGTTATGAGCACTGACGGTAACAGGAATGGAACCAAAAGTATTTATTTTCAATATAGTCTGGGCTTGCTTTCTTGTACTGACTTCGACAAGCAAGTCGCCAGAACGAAGTTTCCGTACGGAAGGCACTTCCCCGACATTTTCAGACAGGGCTTTTTCTACTAAAAATGGTGAAACTGTATGGAAGGTCTCGTTAGATGAAGATTTTCTTTTAACAATGAAAAAAGTATCAAAACTCTCATGCAGAATTCTTTGTTCACTTTGACGCCCACTGAAGGGAGTTTTCTTAGCTTTACCCATACACAAGATAAGAGTAATTCAGGTCCCGACAGCACCACCCACCACGGAGCCCAACAAGGGAAGGTAGTAACCGGCTCTGGAATTTCCCAGCCTCGGCACTTGCCTTAGTGCTAGCCGGAACCTATACGCTCAGGATCATCTCCAGGAACGTTGACCACCCTTAACGCCAAGCCCCAGAGAATGACCCTTTCACTTGATCCCTAGCAGACTAACCACTCAAGTTGTTAGTTACCGGCCGATTGATACACCGGGGACCACAGTGCACCGCCCGTCCAATGGGTCGCCACGCACGGCGAACACGTGGGGGTAATTGCTGTCCATGAGAAGCAGGAGGCAAACAGAGCGGCGACAGCTTCTCATGGAGAGCTCCCTCGCCTACCCTCGAGGGAAGGAAAAATGACAGTCAAAAGCAGAAGGCGGAGGGGAGATGAAACTGAAAGGGAGTAAAGATCCCTGGGTACCTCGGGATTGGGACACCCGTACTCACCTAAAGAAGGTGAGCCCCTGAGGGGATGAAGCTTTTCTGATAATACATTATAGCATTATTATTTTTCGAAATATTAAATTAAATGCTGTTGTAAAAACGTTCAATCTGAAACATTCATATAACGATTTGTTTATATTTGACTGTTTCCATTCGTAAATAAGTAATAAGTCGATTTTCTGGAACACTTATAATGGCATTATATGGATAATATGCTTATTGGATTACTTTAAACGTTAAAAGTTATTTATCTTCATATATTACAAATTTATAAATGTTTACATAATATACAAAGGAACAACAAAAATTCCAAGACAATATTATCAGAATATATTTACTTTAAATTAAAATTTAATAGAAATCAAAAGAGGAATTTGATGTGTTTTTATAATTTATTGAATCAGAAATACCATATTATATTTGTAAACAAACATTTTGGTATTAGGATTTTTTAAAGTGTTTACTCTAAAAGAACATAATCATTTACATAACTTATTCCAAACAACCATTAAAATTTAAATCTTACTTGTTTTACTAATTTTCATTTTTATAACTGTTTATCTTTAAATGACGGTTAACGAATTGTGAGCGTTTGACTGAAATACTTTATTCGCAAATAAAAACACAAAAGAGAAAAAAAAATAGAATTTAAAAAATTAAATACTTAAAAACTCTACCATTTTCGTTATTGCTTTTCGTTTTGAAATTAATTATGATGCAGAACTAGTTCCTACTGTCTTTGCAACCCTGAAATATTTCTTTTTTTGAATCCCGCTCTTGACATCGAAAGTTGAAACAGGAACTTCATTTCTATGTCGTTGAACTGCAGCTACAAAGGAAGCGAGTGTGCTACTTAAAGCCTGACTTACATCAATAGAATATGATGATTCGAAAGAGATATGATATTATCTTCACGATAAGAATTTTTTGATGTTAAGAGACTATTTTGAAAATAATCATTGTGAAAATGAAATTTGAAGTAAAAAATACATCGGCTTGATTTTGTCAAAATTATTGGATTTATTTTGAGAAATTAAAAAAAATTATTTTACATCAGAAGATGTAGCACTGTTAAAATAGATATGACAGCACATCTGCAAAATGAAATATTTTCAGGACAAATCATAACATAGGTTTAATCTGCTAACATAGTAATGAAATAATATTCCCAATAAGAATTTTGTTGCTGAAAAACTATTAAAAAAATTATTTTATGAAAATTAAATTTTAATGAATCACTGCAGATGTGAACTGGGTTTGATCTTTTTTAAAACGTTGAAATCCTTCTAGAAAAGTTAAATATTTCTTGAATGTTATAAAAAACTATATTATTGTACGATGATATCATCCCACAAGACTTTTGGCGGCAAAAAAAAAATACTATTATAAAATATTTTCAATTGAAAATCGAATTCAACAATGATAAGGCAAATCGGATTTGATCACATTAAAATCCGGCCCCCATAAATAATCTTTATTTTAAACGTAGTATATCATCAAAGGGATTATGTAGTCCGTTTTTTGCACTTTTTATTATTAAGTGAAACTATTTTAATGTAACACTTTTTTGTCAATGTACATATACATTATATAAGGAGCTTACATAACGTTAAATATCAATTAATTGCCCTGATAAAAATTTTCTTATGTTTTCTGACAAAAATAATTAGTTGAGAATTAGCATTCAATTCGATAAATTTTTATGAACATTAGTTAAAAATTCTATGTTTTTGATAAAACTGGGTTATTATTGCGATTAAACAAAATATTTCTGTTTTATTGGAATTATCAATTTTCTTGTTCTTAAAATAATGCCGTAAACATATACTTTTATCAAAATTTTTATTGATACAGATATCTCTTTATTTAATACGATAATATTCATATATTATAATATAAAATAAAGGCTGATAATTATGACTCATAATAATGATTCAAGCCAATATTATTTTTTGTTATTTTACAGCCAAATGGATTCGCAATAGCATTGGGATTTATATAATTCTCTCTTCGAAACTCCATTTTAATTTAACCGCTATTTTAAGTAATAGAGGTAATAACATTTCCGCCAAAGTATGTTGAGGCCATTTTAGTGCTAAGACATAATACTATATTGATGCAGAGGTAAATATATAGGAATATTTCTTCTTGTAATATTTGAAATCACTAACACTTTCGATTGAAATCATTGAAAAGAATTTCCTATCTTAATAAAAATATGTTACTCTTAAAAATTGAACACAAATTAAATAACAGAGTGTTCTTGAAAACATTAAAAATTTCAACTCTAAACATTCCACATATAGTTTTACTTTGCACGCTGACATACTAATAAAGTTAAATACTGGATTTTTATCTTTGAATATGTCAAAAACAATTTTAAAACAAGAAGCAATTAAAATATCTTTTCACCGTGTTGAGATATTTAAAAGTATTAAAGCTTGTTTAAAATAATGAAGTGTAAGCTGACACCTGCCTTAAAGATTATACAATGCATATTCCGTTTTATCTTGATAATGGCTCATGAATTATCTACATCGTTTTAAAATACAAATTTTCTTGTATGCGGATTGACATTAAATACTGTATCTACTTCAAAAACCTTAGGGATTCGAAATACTTTATTCGAAAATTTGATAACTTATATTCCCTTTTCAGTAAACATGATTCATGTACCATTCACAATTCTTTAAAATATACATTCTCATATTCCCTACTTGGCATTAAATATTACTATTTACTTCAATAACCCTGGAGATTATTGTTTAATTCTAAATTTTTAAAGCATATATTCTCTTTAAAAAAAAAACTGGTTCATGGACCATTCATGCCTATTAATATAAAATTCACGTTTTGTCTTTGGTATCGAATATTGTTATCTACTCTACCAGCCATGGTGAAAGTACGAATTTAACTCCTGTCTTTGTGTCTGAACACTTAGATGACTGATTAATCAACCCGACCTACATCCCCTCTGGATGCATGACGTTTGTTTACACCTATTTTGGGGGAGAAAACCGAATTAGAGGTCGATCTTCTCTCGAAGAATCCGGTTCTCTGAACCTACATAGAGAAACAGAAAACGTTCTAACTGTGCCCATGACAATGGGAAAAATTGTTTCAGTTTTCTCTCTCTCCTGGAGTGTGTTTCTAGGTTAAACCCCCGCCTGGGCCTACAAGTGCTTGACCCGGATTCGTAACGCTTCCACTCTAAAAGGAGATTAAAAAAGTCCAAGATTTTTTTACCACTTTACTCCCTTTTCAAGTTCATTCTCCCCTTGTTTAGAAAAGATTATAATTGCCTTTCTCTGATTCATCCCATGATTCATTTTGTATGATGACATTTGGCATTCCGTCACGGAACTTTCTAATTTGGGAAGGAAAATATTCTACTGTTAGATTTAATGATTTCAATACGTTATGTCTGTTTTAAAATATAGAAAAATAATGAGTGTAAAGGTTTCTTATGAAAAACATTGAGCTGGGCTGCCATTTTTTTCTTTATAATTGCTATTCGTTTGCAACGACACTGTCGTTTTTGAAACGCAGTTTATAATTTCGATTAGATAAACTTTTCTAAAAGACTGAAAATATGAAAAAAAAAAAAAAACTAATCTAAAATCTAAGTTAAGATTTTTTTTCTGCCTCTAACGAAATATGGAAATTAAAGTAATAAGTGTAAATGCTTCTTATGAAAAAGTTAAGCTGGGTTCCCCTTTTTCTCTGTAGTTGCTATTTATTAGCAACGGCATTGACATTTTTAGAAGGGCGCTTTATAATTTCCATTATGTAAACTTTTCTGAAAGAGTGAAAAAAATCCCAATGAACTAAGATTCTTTTGTATCTCTAATGAGACATGGGAATAAAAATCATAAGTGTAAATGCTTCTTATGAAACAATATTAAGCTAGACTATATTTTTTTAAATATCGTCAGTTGTCATTCATATATTAACAATGGTATTAGCAAACTCAGAAATGTGCTTTAATATTTTTATTATATAAACTTTTCTGAGAGAGTCACATAACACTTGCATGGAAAGGCTTTATATATTGAACTAATTTTATATCTTTCTACAATTTATCAAAGTGATATTGTTTAAAGTTACCGTTTTGTTTATTAGCTTATATTACTAGGTCTGTGCAGTAGAAAATTAAAACTATTGCTCAATTTGAAAATCTATTGACTTTCATTTAAAAAAATGTATACAAGGCAGAAATTCAGTCTCTTATAAACACAGATAAATGAAATATTTGTTTTTCAAATTATTTCATGGGGTTTTAAAAATTTTTCTAAAAGATGAAGTTTCTAAAAGAAATCTTATTCGGACTTTCCAAAAAAAATTCAGCTCATTTTTAAGTATCGATTGACAATTTATTTTACTGCTCTTTTCAATATAAATTTATCCAGTACACTTTTAAAACAATAATAAAATATGTTTGTACATGATTATTATAAACCTAGGAATTATTCGCTTCTAATGCATCTATAGTATTGAAGCATAACGAAAGAGATGAAAACGATTTTAATGAATCATGAAAAAATACGATTTCATAATTCCTCTATCGTATTCTATATTTCTTCTATCTTTTTTATGGGAAAATATGTGGTCGCTGGTCAGTGGTTCTATTTAGTAGTTTTTGTTCTAAAAGCGATAGCTTCCTTTAAATTGCTAATGACAGCGCTGCAATGAAAGAGCGTGGTTAGACATATGACACGGATAATTCACTTGTATAGCACTAAAAATTGAAATTTAGCCCATATTATAATTCTATGGATGTGTTTTTCCGGCATTTAACAAACACACACTACCGTACAATCCCTAAACTATAATCTTAATCGAATGTTAACTCGGCGAATGTGGTTATTCACAAAATTTCAGAAACAACAATCGAAAGCTTGATGGACATAACTTTTATAACTTCGAACATATAGAGTGGTGCTATTACATAGAGAGATTTCTTAGTGCTATTTAAGAAGGTATACTTTTGCTAGGGCTTTAAATGTTTGTGATAGTTTTGGAAACAGTATGCATGAAATTAAGTCCAGCTAATTATTTTGATCAACAAACTATTAAATTGAATTTTATAATTTTATAAGGGCCATTTTTTGCACATGATTAAGGTAGTAGTGTCAAAGTCTCAGAAATTGCAGAAACCGCAGTAAAATAACCTTCGTTGATATATTTGTTTCAAATTTTGAAGCATAATTTATATTTATGGATTATTAAGTTAATATTTTATAAAGTTTACAAAACATAATTAGTTACAGAATATTAACTTAATATTCCAGAACTGATTATATTTTTGTATAATATAATAAACTTATATGGAACAAAATATAATTATATGTTATTAACTTATGTTTAATATGCTTCAATTAAATGCACTATATGGTTCAATTTTCATAAATGTATTTAATCATATCTTCTGAACTAAAACACTATTTAGTTTTAACTATATATTCTGGATCATTGGACTCTAAAAGTAGAATGAGTCCAGCAATGAAAACCTTTTCTTAAAGCAGTTTTCTTGGATTAAAAGTGACCCATTTCTAGAATCTTGCTCTTGGCTTCTAAAGGCGATAATGAAACGTAAAATTAGTTTCAAGGAAGGGGAAAAAGAAACTGTTTCCTGCCCAAATATTGTTAAAGCCCCCTTAGGAGAAGCATTCACCTGTAAAACCTATTTCCAAGTACGCTTCCCAATGATAGAAAATGAAGATAAGTAATCGAAAGAAGAAGAAAAAATGCCTTACTACCTTCGAAACCCATTGACCCGCTGCTGACATTCATAATCACTGGGCCGATGGAGTGTCAAATTGGAGGGACGAATAATCGGGATTCGCTCATCGATTGGGGAGAACGAGTCATATCGTGATCACCATTCCGGGTCATCCTGTCATATTCGTCAAAGATAAACGATTAAGGATTAAAAAAGATATAAGTTTACTAGTGAAATTACTAATTGATTGATGATAAGATTTATGATAAGATGTTTAAGATTACACGGTTATTATGCACAAAAATTCCAAGGCTATGATGATTAAGATCCATAGTTTGGAAATGACTGTTTACTTCTGAATAATATTTGATCCTTTAAATTTTTATTTAAATATTTATGAAAAGTTTATATTTTAATATCAGCATAATAAATAGTAAAAAGGAGGATTGAACATTTTTTGAATTTGGGGATTTGATTGGAATATGAAATTGGTATTCAAGGGAAAGCAAAATTGGCTATATAAAATCATCAGATGAAGTAATAGATGAACTGAACTTCAGGAAATATAAATGATGATGATCCTTACTTTTAAAACGACTCTTTTCTTCTGAAAAGCATCATGCCTAAATAGGTCCTTTAAATTCTTCTTTAAGTACTTTTGAAGATGAAAAGTTTATATTTTAATATTAGAATAATAAGTAAATAAAAACCATGATTAAAAAATTTGAAAATTCCGATTTGATTAACATCTAAAGCTGGTTTTTAAGGGATGGTAAGATGAACTGTATGAAACTATGAGATGAAGTAATAGGAGTTTTTTTTTAAGTTTCAGGAAATGTAAAAAACACTTTGGAAATATTAAAATTCATTTTATACTAGCTGGTACCCGGCGCGTTGCTACCACAGAAGAAATAATTGTGGAAACATCGTTTGAAATTTAAAATAACTGACTTGTTTAATATATAATGATAGAAAGAATAATATTCACTTTATTGTTGACAATTACATTTATTGAAGTTGAGTGACATATAAAGGAGAAGCGGAAATAATATCAGTTCTAATTTTTGAAACTTTATTCTTAAAACTTTAGGGTTGGCAATACTTTTTTCCATCTTCTGCAGAAACAAATAAGTGCAAGTAATAAGTATTCAAAGTTTCATAGCAGTCGGATGAGCGGTACGGCACTGCATAAAGATATGCAGACAGACATTCATTTTTATTTATATAGATTAAATAATTTTAATATATATGCGACCGTCCCGTAAATGCAATTAATAAATATTCAAAGTTTTGTCGCAATCGGACGAACGATGCGGCCACGCATAAAAGACAAACAATCATTTTTATTTATATTGATTAGTAGAGCTGTTTTTATAATAATTAATGTATAAAATAATCAAAAGCCTTTATTAAAAATGTATAAAAATAGAAACGAGTATTCGTAAATTTGTAGTTTTCATTATAGAAAAAAATTATTCAAACAGAAAAATCTTTTAATTTTTGGAATTAATATAGAGGATACATATTAAAGCTTTTCGCATTCGAAGTTTACAATAGCTGGTGTAAAAAAATGAGAATTGTTAAGTGAACTTTACCTATTTACTCCTTATTTGTTTGATGATAGCTTGTAAAATAAATTCATGAGTTTTGGCTAAAATTGGTCAAGGAGAAAAGTTTGTAATTTTTGAATTAATATCAAGGATACATATTAAAACATTCAAACAATGAAAATAATAACACTGCGAGAAAGACTAAATTATGGAAATAAATGTTAAATTAGATTTAAAATATGTTTTAGAAAAGAGGTATCGTTGATACTAATTCACTGTTTAAAACGAAACTTGTTATTAAATCGACCTACAGTTTCAAAGCGGAAATAATTTCTGCTTAAAATAAACTCTTCATCATTTTGTTGTATTTTAATTATAAAAAGAATGTTTTCTGTTTTGAAATCTTGGTGCCTCTTCATTTATAGAAACTAATTAAAATCGCTTTCTAATGGTATCTGGAATGGGGTTTTAATGTAAATGTTATTCAGTCATTTTTTAATAAAAAATAGAAACAAAAAATTAGTCAGGCAATTAAAATTAAAAGGGAATTTCAGCTTTCTTTAATTTCATCAATTAGTTATGAATTATAATTATTCTCCTGACTTTTAGTAAGTATTAATATTTGCATAATGCATTTTTTGCTTCAAAAATTCATAATTATTGCAGAAACTAACAAGTGGAATAAAATATTATAACTAATTCTGCAAAATTTTACTTCTTACCGTCGTATTTGATAACAAACTGAGTGTGTCAGCATTTAGATTCATTTATTATTCAACGAAATTCAATAAAATAACATATAATTAATGTATAAATACATTTTAGCATACATTAAAAACGTTTTGCAGATCAACTTTCATAGTGCTGAACTTTATAGTGATGTAGAGCTGTAATATATATAAAAATTATTCTTATTAGGGCTGAATTGACTTCTAAGAGTTCTAAGGAAATGCAAGATTCAACGTTTACCAATTCTTTATCGTATAAAATATCTTTTTAAAAAAAAATAAATTTTAATGTTTGTAAAAAGTGTAAATCTATGTTTGTAAAAAGGTTTTAGTGTTGAAGCTATTAACAGTTTTTTAATTACCAAATGTTATGCTTAAGTAATGAATAAAATAATTTGGGATAGTTTTATTTTTTTTTAAATTATCAAATGTAATGTTTTAATTATCAATGGAATTTTTTTTAACCTTTAGGTACCTTCAAGACATCAATATCTTGCATGTGATAGGCCTTTGAAAATATTTCAAACAAACACGAAAAGAATTAGGAAACTTCGTCAGTAAAATGAATATATTCTAATACAAAATTTGCTATTATTATTGGATAATGAGTCGGTATGCCAATTATAAAAACAATTAACAAGACAGCAAGCTTGAAAATATGGAAAAAAAACCTCCTATGAAAATTGTTTTAAAATTTAAATTACTCTTGATTTTAATTTGAATAAATGTGGGCTCATAATCTTTATAAATGAAATAAAATACAAAATTAAAATATTCTTAACAGCCAAAATTTACCAGGTCCATAAGCAGTTGTTTATATTGTCTTTATCTTGGTACCATAAGCAAAACAGAAAACTTAGAATAGCTTAAAATTGTATTTCAAAGCATTATGAGCATCAAATATATTCAATGCTTAAATTAACATTAAATCCTTATATATCGTCACGGTGGCCTCTTGGTAAGGTCTCGGCTTCGGAACCGGAGCGATCTATGTTCAATACCTCATTCCACGAAAGAACCGTCGTATAAATGGACCTGGCACACTTTAAATTAATATACTGCAATGAATAACTGGTGTGCTGCTTTTAGGGGGTAGGTAGAGGGCATTACAGGTATCGTCCCCATCATCTGACCGTAATTTGAAATTTCGAGATGCTTTAAAAAGGGATGGTTTAGTATGGCAAAGCTAAACAAATTCCTTATGAATCAAGCAGTCTCTGTGACAGTACTTCTGTTGTAGCAATAATCTTACTTTGGAAATTAGCTTTTGCCTGCATTCTATCAAAATATGAGAATTTTGATTTCTGTTACTGTATTTTGTGTTAAACATCGGTCATATAAATATCCTCAGTTCCTTTTTCATGGGATATTCATTGCATTAAAATAAATTTGCTTTCAAAATTAGAAAAATAAGACAAATTAGATTTAAAAAATTTAAATCTTCAAAACTGTAATAAAAATTTATTTATAAAACTACATATAAACATGCCCAAAAACTCATTTAATTCTTGAAAACTATTTTATTACTAACATTTCGCCTTTTCATTGTCACGTATTTAATACAGATTCACATTTCCTTCTCGTATATTTTTTCATTGACATAATACAAGTAATAATATAAGCATGCTCTATTTAGCGTTTGGAGAATAGCACTTGGCTATTCTCAAAACGGCCTTTTCAATTAAAAAATCTTTTTCAATACCCTAAATTTTTCATATTGTTCATATCTTCCTGTAAAGCTTTGCTATAAATTTTAAGTGCGTAATAACCGTTTTTTAATCACATGCCGAATATTCCTGGAATTTGATTTTCATCAAAATATTTATAAGAAATTTAACCAATTCTATTAAATGCATAAAAACATATCCCATTTTATTTAATAAAGTTACATTCCAGGTGAGTTTCGAAAAGATAATTGCACCATATGACTTCAGGATCAGTTTATACACATTCCTCGAGCTTGACTGGTGGAGCAGGGCTATTTCATATTCAACCTTGAGGATAATTCCGTTTGTGTTGACCCAGGTAGAAAACCATTGGCTAGTCAAGCGAGCTAATTGAATATCCAGTCTACAACAAGCAATCTACAAAATTGATTAACCATTAATTGTGGATCAGATGTGTCTGGCCTACATTGACGCGTGTCGTTAATTCATTCATCTCGAACAACAATTTAACAGATGGGTTAGCAGTTTCTTCTTTAATCATTACTTTTCTTTTATTGCAAAGTCCTAATCTCTCAATATTAGTGTAATAAGGAAAAAAGTGATTTTTACATTTGATAACTTTAGTAAACAAGATAATTGACACAGACCTCCCAGTAATTCATGATGAGCATGATATTAGTTTTGCCTTTTTATATAGCTACGTAAATAGTGACTTGGGTCATTTTATCACTCTGTGTCTGGCCAACATAAAAATATTACAAGGCAAATAACATGCATTCTTGAATAAAATGCGTTAAAATTTTCGAAATTAAGAGTTTGTTTAGAAAATGTATAATAAAAATTACTAAATTATAGATTTGCTAATTGTAAATAAAGACAACTTTGCACACAATTGAAACATTCAATGTTTAGAACCAGAATATCAAGTATTGTTCGGCTTTTAAAATGCCCAGATATCGTCAGATGCTGGTAAATAGACAATGTTATCACATTGAACCATTACCGATTTTTGCAATATGCTCATAAGTCCAGAATTTGTTTCTCTATTAAGCTATTAAAATGCCTTTAAGATTTCTTGTACTTGATAAACAAAAAATATTTGGTAATTTATAGATGGCATTGTTTATCAAAGTCGGGAATCAAAATATGAAATTTCATATAAAAGCGAAAATGAAATCAATTTGAAGTCAAGAATAAAAAGAAAATTTTCAATAGAATATATTCCAAGAAATTTGATAAGTATCAGTACAATTTTGAATACTAAACAATTCAGTTTAGTATCAGTTTCTTTGTGGTGCCAGATACGAGTTTATAAGTTGCATCTTTATTGTGAATAAAATCCAAATATTTAATTGTTGCAAAACATACATGAAACAAAGTAAAAATATAGGTGACATTTATTAAAATAACTTTCACAAACGTTCAACATTTGTTTGCACATATAGATACCATTTAAAATGATTTATAAAATAATGGCGTCGAGTTTATATACAATGTTGGATGATAAATATATATATATCAATAGTGTTAATCCAGTCTCGTCAATTTCACTTTTACATCCGCAGATTTCACCAAATTTTACGTTGATGACAGTTTCGAATCGAAAGATTCATCGTCTAGTTGATTGTATGGAACGCTGTACAAATTGGCTTTAGAGCATCCCATACCAATAAAATTCACAGTATTTAAGGCGGCACAGCACTGCTGTTTAGTCGAGGTAGAGTCGAGGCGTTTTCCGTCTTCAAAAAGCTATGCTCTGTCTCACCCAATCAACTGTTGTGGGCACTTTGTGGTAGATTCCAGGTTGCTTTTCTTGGGCGCATCCAAACCCAGCAGACACAAGACCAGCAACAACCCATCTTCCATGCACCATCACTATTAGGGGACCACCGGAATCGCCCTAGAAAGAAAATACTTCATTAATTTGAAAATTTAAAAATATAGTAGTCTGTGCTTATGTGAAGCCCTTTTAATAAAGTACAGTCATTCAAATTTACAAAAGTGTCACGAGAAATGTTTTCGCTACCAAAGATTTATTTTTGCCATACATTTGCGCTTTGTATTACATTTTTAATAATTATTCATACCAAATCTTTCGAGTTGAATTTTGGAAATTTTTTAAACATAAAATTGTCTAATTTATTCAACCTTTAGATCTGTTACTACTACAGGTGAAGAGCTGCACGAATATTCTGGCTTAAAGTACAATGGATTTTTTATTTCGTGTACATAATTATCTCCGCAATTTGCTGGACGACGAAATATACGAATTCGAATCTTTTTTGCCATCTCTATAACTCAGACAATTCCAAAAATATATTTAAAACTCGGAGTTACAAAACTCGTAAACGCTTTGGGTTAGTTGGGTGAAATTTGGTAAGCTTCGTAATTTCTATCAAATTAGATAAACCCAAAGGTATTCTGAACAAAAGTGGACGCGACGACTACAACGTAAAAAAAATTCTGTGTGCCGAATTTTATCCATGTAAATCCGTATCAAATTTGTAGTTAAGTTAGCCAAGTGATTAAGCATCTGCATGCATGTTTACGTGTATATTAACATAATTCAAATGCTAAAACTGATGAAAATTGATCTTCCTACAATTTTATTTCTACGTCGAATTTTAATTTATCGAAAATGCAACCTTAAATTTTCTTGTGCTTTTGCATTAAATGCATATTGGTGATTAATCAAAAATCGCATAGTTAAAGATATTTTGTAACTATTCTGAATACCATTGTAATTGTTTACCAATGGCGAAAAATGTACCAGTTTTGTTTATGCTACAGACTAGTTGCATTATCTCCAATAAAATTTAATTGAATGTGATTAGCAAGTGATACTAACATAATTCAGATAATAAGAGGGACATTAAGGATAATTTTTAATAAATGCAAGAGAAATTACATTAATCTTATCGACACATTTTATATTTAGTTAATTTAAGTTAATGGAATTAGATTCCGGATTAATTTGTGAACTTAAACCATTGTGCTGGAGAACTATTCAGAAATATTGCAAGTTGCCCCACAAAATTCGAAGGCAAGTTATTTAATAATTCGGAATTGGATTTTCATTTATGACATTGGTCTTCAACTTTACTTCGCTGAAAGTTTAAGAAAACGCCCAAGTATTTTGTACATTGTTATACGATAAGCATTTCATCTACCTCCAGTAAAACGTTTTGTTCTGAAAAATACCAACAGAATGAAAAACACAGCTGGGAAATAAATTTTATTGAAAAAATCTAAGCGATTGTTTAAATTACGCTTCCATTTCAAAACGCTTAACCGTATCCCAATTTTCAATCATCTCCAGCTGTGGAAAACACCTGGGCCGGCGCACCCTCACTAAATTGGCACGAGTTTGACCCACACGGATTTAACCTATTCACTGTAGTTTTTACATGGGTAAGGGATCCCCTTTCATTCCACGACATTTTGATCTTTAAATCGAAAATTGAATGGACCCTTTCAGCCATTTCCTTTTGGTAAATGGCAAAGTAATTGCATTATTTTGAAGTTAATATAATTATTTTCATTGGAATTCCCTTGAGGACCATTGTAATAGCAATTTCAATAAAATTCAAACTACAGAAGGATTTTAATAACCAAGCTAGATTTAACAACTTAAATGTGAATTCCTTTAGGGCAAAATCACCAAAACAGTCTTTCTAATCTGGAAGAGATAGTTTAGTCAAGTTGGCTTAAATATTTTTTAAACTAATTTGATAAAGAGGACAATCTAAAGTTACGAAGCTTCGAAATCCAGCTAGACTTTGTGCACTCGGGTGGTGACTCGCCATTCAAAAAAGTAGATTGACGTTTTATTTTTTAAATTTTGTTTAGAAATACTTAAAGAATGGCAAGATGTAGATTAATTTTTGGGTAAAACTCAAGATAATAGTAAATATTTCATATCAATTAGCAAGTCCTTGCGTTAGCTAAATAATCTTGCATCGAATTAGTTTTCACAGTACAAAGGATTAATACTGCTATGTATAAATATAATCGAGCCCATTATATTTCATCACTCATGCATTTAACATGGTAGCATTTAAAATGCTTGCGCAATTTAAAAAAAATCAGAACATGTTTGATCCTTAATAGTTTTATTTCGTTTTTGAAAGCTAAACTATCAAGGTCAACATTTCATCCCCTTTTGAACTTAAATAAGAAAAATCCTGAGTTTTTTTTTTTAAATTGAGAGTTGATTTCAAGTAGCATTGTATATATCTACAGTAAAGTACCGAGAATTGGTGGCTTTAGTATGGCGATAAAAAGCATTTTTAAAAAGGTAGGGGAAATACATTTGATGTTACTGAAATTAATTTAAGAGTTGATTATTCGATACAAATTTTTTATTTAAGGCATTGAAAACTCATTAATATCGTTAAACCGAGTAAGTTTCGTTTTGAATAAATTACTTCTAGCTTGGCGTGGGTGAAAAACTTCAAGTGATCTATAATACTGCTAAAATGCTTCATTTAAAATTTTCTAGTTAAGGTAAATTTTAGTCTTATTGCCCTCAATGTCATAATAGCTTTGTAGCCTAGATTGATCGAGTTTTGTTTATTTGAATTTGCATAGATATTTTGTATACCCGAATGAACGAAGATCTTGAATACATATTTTGCTAATAAATCGATATTGTTATCTTCTGGGATACGATAGTTAATTCTGCACACTTCAAAGCAACCTAACTCAGAGTAAATACAACCATCAGAAAATGTGGTATTTTTAATGACTAATGTTAAAGGAAAATCGATTTATTTCCTCTTATATGGCGGATATTGAACAGGTTTCCACAAATTGCATTGGTTGATAAAGCCATCCTGAAGTCTGATAACTTATTTTAAAATTTTTATTGAGATTTTCAATTTTTCCACCTGATGACTACTTAGTCCTACTTTCAAGTTCTTTTGGGTATGAAATGTTAAATAACGGTCCAATTCTAGAAGCACGCGTTATATTGATTCACATTCTAAATATACGGTTTAGCATCCAGTGAAGCTTTATTCTATTCATTGATTAATAGAATTGCTATTTTTGCTATGTTTATCAGGATACTAGCGATTTTTAAATACTTAATCTGAATGGTGATTGAAAGTCAATGAGAATACAAGCTAGGGATTGTTCTCGGGGCACTTACCACACATGCATCTTTCTTCCCTTCTTCGTATCCAGCACACATCATTTCCTTGGAAATCGTGATATCTATCCCTTTATCTTTGTGCCAGTCTTCGCATTGGGTATTAGAAATGATTGGGACATCTACTTTTTGCAGCAGGCGAGTACCGAAACGAGTGGCTGTAATGGAGACATTGACATTATTCCTTTATCGTCTACTGTAAAATTTTGTTCAATGCTTGACATTTACTTATAAGGAAGAGCGATGTACAAGTATAATGCAATAAAAATACTCTAATATGGAAACAAATCGAATCCATGAAAATAGAGAAAAGACGACTCGTTTGATTTTTGAACTGCATATTAATCAAGATACGAACCTAGGCAATTTGTCTTAAATATTTTAGACTTTATTATAAAAATTTAAATGTTTTTAATGCTGGTTAAATCTCGCAAAAATTTTTAGCCAACTTTATAAAAACTTGAAGACTACAATGTATCTATATAAAACTGATTTTAGACTGATTATCAACATCTTTCCTTCGTTATTTCATACCCAAATGTTGTGAATTGAAATTTTACAGGTCGTTCACAAAGATGCCATGCCTTTAAGAAAATCTCGAATATAACTAATAAACTATTCAGTACTTTAGAGTATTTATTAAAATGTTGCATTATTCCACGATTAAAATAAATTCCACGTTGCTTTAATGATGCAGCCAGATCATAAAACCAATGTTGGTCTTAACAGATTTTGTACTTGCCTATCCCGACGTCTTTCTTCCCCCAGCCAGTGATGATACCTCTCCAACCTTGGAAGTCCCAGTCCTTCCTGGGAAGGCAGATGGGGATGACAGTGTCGTGAAAATGGACATCTTGATCGAGTTTCAGCAAGGCTACGTCATAACGGTCCGGATGGGCAGCTTGGTACTGGAAGTCGGGGTGAATTTTCTTTTCAATCACCGAGAAAGTCTGAGGAGCAATCACCTGGCGACTGTGGTCCTGGATATCAAACACGCCCAGCTGGATAGTGATGTCTGTGAGGGGAACCCTGCGTAAAACAGACAAGCATGGGTCTTTATAAATTGTTTTGGGGTCAATTTATATCAAATTCTGAAATAAGCCATTTTAAAATTTCAACATAACTTGATATACTCCTAGCTAAAATATATTACAAAGCTTACTAAACAATTGTTCAATCAATATAGCCTATTTAAAACTCAAGAAAGTGATCTCTTTCACTATGGGCAGAATGCCAATTCATGGTGCATGAAATTAAGTTCTGAAGTTGACCAAAACATCAATTTGAGATAGAAAACACTAAGGATGGCACTGTTCAAATACCGCTCCAATTCGCGAGTATTTTAAATGCAGTTGGTCTACTGATACAGAACTTCCTTTCATACTAAAAAAGTTTACAATCCAGTTGAAACTCGAATCTACTGAATCAGTTCTTGCTTTTTTTTATTCCTCCAGTGAAAACTGAGTTTTTGGAAGTATAAGTTTCCTGGTTATCATGCGTAATATTGAACCTGCGAACTAGATCGGTATTTATGGTAAAGCTAAATGTAATGGCTTTGAAAACAATTTTTCAATAATTGTTTAAAGTATCCTAAGGCAACTGGCTATACTGAAAGCGACCCATTTTTAATGATTTATTATAAATTTAAGTTAGCTTTTTAACAATATTTTTCCAACTTATCCGATTACATTTGAAAATGAGATTGCAGAAGTCCTGTAAAATGACAAAATGGGGGGTAGATGCACTTTCAGTGCTTTAAAAAAATTAATGTATCACCTTCAACATCAGCTTGGGTTTCCAGATATTTACTGTCAATTTTATAATGACGTTACACTTTGCCACAAACATCTGCCCTATCTAGCAAATGAATATATTAAACAGTCGTATTTGGCGATATACGAGCGGTGATCCAAGAATTTTACAAGCAGTAGTATTTGGAAAGTAGACAGAGTGAACTAGTTGCCTTAGAGTCGTTCAAGCAGTTAATGTTAGTACCGGGGCTTGAAACAGCGACACTAATGGCAAAACCTCTAGAGAAGTGGTCTCGCACAGAGGTGCGGATCGCGATACGATTTGTTTTCCCATCGGACATGCACAAACAAATCGTTGAAGTGTAAGGGGGACGAAGCAAATAGTATACAATAGATAACGAGATGTTGCTCTTTTGAAGCGGATAGGTTGTCGGAAACATTTAGGGAGTTCTGGAGCCACCCCCATAAGTCCCAATTTGGCTTCCGGCGAATATTTCTTTTTCCCGACATCAAAGAAATGCTTATCTGAAACAAGATTCATATCTGACGGTGATGTTTAAAACTGTACCTAAAACTGGCTTAATCATGGATCAGATTATTACCCAGACGGGTTTAACAAATTTATCCTAGTGATGTAACAAATATGTCAACAGGTTTGGCGTTTAAGAGAGAAGTGACTTCCACATGTTTTAATTACCATTTGTATCCCGTGTCTATCTTTAAAGCGTTTCTTTGCCCTGTAAACTTTTTGGATCACCTCGTTTATTAGTCAGCAATTCCATTTATAGAAGAATTTAAACAGCAGAAACTTACTGATAAATGCAATGTGCAGCTGTCAAAACGTATCTTTGGTTTAAAAGAACTCCACCGCACTGTTGCTTGTTGAGCTTAATATGAGCCTGGAAGTAACAAAATTAATGGAGATCAACTTCAAAAGACCTTTTAAAAATTTAAAAGTCCATCAAAATTAAAACCTTACCTGCCACGGAAACTCTCCATACATTGCATCGTGTCCTCCAATAATTCTGCTTTGAGGTTTGGCTCTAGGAATGCCGCAGTCTAGAAGAATACAAAAGATGGTCATGAATCCCAATACTAAATAGTCCCTTAATTCCTTTGATACATTTTTGAATCTGGCCATGCATTAAATTATCACAAAAGCAGCTGAAGCATTTAGAAGAGTTGTCAAAGTGACCGAGAGATGGCAGCATGACAGATGTAGTGATCTTGATTTTTCATTCTGTCGGAAATCATGATCCAATATGATGGTTGACTTTGCAGCCTTGAATTTGTTTTGTGGGTTTAACTTCGAAGTTGAAATTTACAAGTTATTTCTAAATTTTTGGATTTCAGAGTTAAACCCACCATTTGTGAAATTTCTAAGAGTTATATTTTGATGTATAATTTTTTAATCTTTCAGTTTAAATAAATTTGACGATGCTAACAAATAATGAAATAAACGAAATCATTACGTTAATGTATTTAGTATATTTCAAACGACTAGATTAAGTTAAAAAAATTGGTAACCTAGACACAGAAATTGCATGCCGATGTCAAGTTAAACAGTTCAGTTCATAAAGCAAGTTAGGACTAACTTTTTCTATATTATGACGATAGTGCTGCCATCTATTGTACTTTTAGAAAGCTGTTAAAAAACAAAGTCAAGTTTACAAGCATTTTCGATAACTTTAAAATCACGCAACCATTAATATTGTAATAAGAAATCGGTAACTGGAAAGACGAAATTTAGGAAAATCATGGCTTGGATAATTGGGAAATTTTCGAATGATCCGATAGAAAAATGCCGTATTCATCTGAAAATTACATTAAAGCTATGAGCTTGTTGCATGGCATTTACGAACGTGTAGTAACAATTTCTCTTGTCTAATGCTTATATATTATGAATATATAAGCATGTGTTGATGTTAATCTTGAATTAACCAAGAACTTGGCAACTAATCTTTCAGTCTAATGGATGAAAAAGCAAAACCAAATGTTTGAAAACTATTGCTAAAACGACTAATGCTACTCGTTACCTAGTCGTATTACATCTGATCGATTTTTCTGACTGTTAATATAAAATTCAGATTATGCAAATCTGACTTAAAGTCAAAAATTGTCTTATATTAAATAGTTACAAACTGCCAATTTTCAAATTTAAAGACTGTCTTTCAAAAACTTTCGGAAGGCAGTTGAGCGCTATTTGGATTTTGAACTTCATGAGACCTAAGAACATTTATACACATTTCAAAATATAAAAAAATATTTAATAGTGAGATGGATTGCCAATTAAAAAAACTAAATAGCTTTGAAATTAAAGTCTGTTTATAGCTAGCCAAATTCCCTTAAGCTTGTCAAAACAAGACTTACAAGTAACATTACTTTGGGACTTTTGTTGTACTACAGGCGCGACAGTCGTTTCTTGTCTCGCTGTGGTTGGGATTGTTTGTGGCTGGGTCACCACTTGGGCTGGCCTCATGGTTGGCATTGGACGAGCAGGTGCAGTTAACGAGGGAGGAGGAACACAGCATGTAGACAGCAAACCCCCGGAACAGGACCCAGCTGCTACACCACCGCTCATGAGGCATAGCAAGACGAACATGCATGTGGAGCCAGAATGTTGGCTACATTCGTTGGATCTCCGACCAGCAGGATAGTTCGGTGCCTGAACATATCCTTGAGGTTGTTGGAAGTAACCACCAGGGTAATTTTGGGCAACTGCAAGACAAAAAATTCTAGGTCGTTTCCCATCATGTATTCCTAGATTACAATCTTAGTCTTTCGATGTTTATACAATAAAATTAACCGTTCAATGTCTCGTTTAATTTTTAAAAACAACTTTCCAATTGTGTTGCATGTCTTATTTAAAAATAAAGACTATCTTCAGAATGTCTGCTGAAGATCGGATTAGTCAGAAATCAAGTTACCAAAGACTTTGTGAACTGAATATGTCGGTAATTCCTTTTCAAGAGTATCCTCTGAGAAAGATTCATCTTGCTGATCTTCCTGGTGTGAGTACCCAAATTAGAATTAATAATACCTTTCAAAACTTAAGCGTTTATTTCATAAAACGGCAATATAATTTTTTAAAATTCTGATGTACTTTCTAATATCATTCTAGAGATAATCTATTTGATATTGCGCAATTAGTATTTGAATCTACGGATAATGAATTTCAAATCGGTTTTCAAAATAAACTTTATTCCTAAAGTCAACGAAACGAAAATATTCAGTAAATAAACCAAGTATAATTTTGTCGACAGTTAAAAAGGTTAGATAGAGTTTTTTTTTTCTTACACACTGGTAAATTAAAATTTTAAGATGTTATCAAATTAAGTATTTGGTCAGGGTTTCTTAAGCATATTTAAAAATAAATTCTAAATAGTTTCATCTACAGTAATAGATATTTAAACTATAGTAAATGAAAATAAACCGCTATGAACTCATTTTCAGAGAAGGATGATTCTTTATCCGAAGCAAGATTCATCCGTTAAAATTTCAATCAAGTTTTTACCTCCACGTTTAAAGTCTTCCGACTTCAATAAATCGCATAAGATACTCTAAGTATTTCAGTATGGAGACGAAATTCTTATCAGAATGACTTATAGCTACTCTTAAACAACATGAAAATTTTCATGCGAATCTATTGCTCGATGTGCTTCGTTAATTTGACTTATTTCTGCTCGCACATTTGAGTTATTACTCCAGTCCCAACTACTTTCCCCTCTCCAAGTCTATAAAAAAATTCTAAAACTGATAATTCTTTAATTTTTAACAAAGAATTTTATCCTGTAGTTTCAGGCGATTGCTTACCTTGGTATTGTGGGTAGTAACCACCTTGAGCAGCCACGCAACACAGCAAGAAAGTCACGGAGGCATAGCGCAGCAGACACTTGGCCATAGGATCAGAAGAAGCCCGACAGTGAGCAAAGCTTGTTTTGATCTGGAAAAGAATCAATCGCCGATTCTTGTAACTATTTACTTAAAAAATTTAAAATGATAGCACACAAGTTGGAGATATTGGTTGCAACATTGTACATATGTCAAGAGAAGTATTGAGAATGTAACCATTAAATATGTATATAGAAGAAGATTTCGAAATCGTAAAGCAGTTTCGTCTTGTATTCCAGCAAGACATCTTAATTTGTTGTTTAAGAAAATTAAATCTCTTGAAGGCTGCTTATAACTTGTTCGAGATATTAGAATGCTAAAGGGTACAAAATTTTGAATTAAACGAGGAAATCTTAAATATACGAGCCGTTTTACCCTGTGGATACAAATAAATATTAAATCTTTCTAACATTGTATTAGTTATATCGATCGACGACTTATTTTTCCAACATGCAAACAACCAATTTAAACTTTTGGGTTTAGATATGAAATCTGGTTTGAAATTCGAGCGATTTAGAAGTTAAGAATTCATGTCCAGTCTCTGCCATTTTGCAGGATGCATTTCAAATTAACTTTGGATCATGTTTGATTATTATAAGGAATAAAATTTTAGAAACTTTACATTAATTTTTAGGAATAGAAAAACAACCATGATATTTTTTAACCATTAAAAGGAATAAGTATACTTGTAAATGCATAATACTTCCGATTACTTTTAATGGTGCAAGGGATTAAAATTAAGAATTAACACAAGAACCCGAAATATCCGACATAATCCACAATTTTTAATATAAATTCTTGAATTGTGTAAGAGTTCTACAATTTACTTTGGAACTTTAAATTCAAAGGTTTTAGTTTAGTTTCATCAACGACCCATTTTTGAATCACACAAGAGCTATTCTGGGACGGACGTCACAATTTTGAGCCCTGGTCAGAGGCGAAGCCGATATCCGAGCTGGCTCCTCAACACCAGTGGGAGAATGTTTGGCCCTGAAGGATTTAACGTGAACCAGACCCGCTTACATGGTGTTCCAGTGCCATCAGGCCTCGAACCTGCAATCCTCCAGTTCCGAAGCCAAAACCTTACCATCAGATTACCATGGCCACTAAATTCAGAAGAGTAAATGTTTTAAGAATTTCAACTAATTATATTAGTTTTATAATCTACGAAGTCCTGTTTTAAAACCAAAATTTAAGTTTTTATTCTCTTCAGAAATCGTAAAGGAAGTTTTGGAAATAAAGTGTTTCGAATGTTTGTGACATCAATATGGAAGACTCGAGTTTCTAAGGTGTTTAATGTTTTCAGCTTCAATATTCAACTTTAAGCAAGGAGTGAAATGTTGTGGAGACATTTTGAAATTCATGAACTTAAACGTTGCAACTAGTTGTTAGAATGCTTGAAGGGGAAAATTTTCATCTCCACATGCAGAACTTGGATTCTTCAGGGTTATTAGAAAAAATTCTATTGGATGGAAAAAAATTCATTATTGCTGAATTGTAATTAATAAAAAATTAAGTTATTAAAAAATTGTATCCAAAGTTAAGTTTTATTTGTGTTTGGCGTTCAGTTTTATTCATCGTCAAGAAAGTGCTAATTTACCAGATATACTTCGTTATCTACTTTGAGCTTCGGAAAACTTGTTAAGACCATTATAAATTAGGACATTGCTGATTTATGAACAATTAATCAGCTAAGACATATACGCTATCACGGTTTTAATTTTTGTAATGCCTTAAAGAACCACATGGAAATATTTACTTTTCCGAAATTCATAAGACTAAGAATTTGATTATCAGTTTGCAAAATCTCCAGCAGAATAGGTACTCGTAAAACCCTGAAGTACGTCGAATGACCTTGTCAAAAATAAATGAAATGTATACTCAAGCAATACTAATTGTATCTACGCAACGTCGAGTTTTAGCTTAAGCTTTATAAACATCGACATCGGAATGTTGAAATTAATGATGCGTAAGTCTTTGCTATGCTACAGTACGCAAGAGATTTAAAAGAATTTGAATTTTATTTGTCCAAGCACAATTTACAGCATTTCATATAAAAAATATTGATCCAAGAGACTTATTAAAATGCGCTTTAAACCTTTATTAAACGGTCAATTTCAGAACTTGTCGATTTTTACTATCGTAAATGAAATTACAAATATTTAGTAACCGTTCAAAGGTTCGAGCTCGAGATTGACGAATCTCCAAGTTTTCGGCTTCTTAGACTAAACTCTTTCGGGAATTGCCTCAGAACACAAATTTTCTAGGTATGAAATCTGTTCTTTATATCGAAAAATATTTATTCAATTTCAAGATTTCTCAAAGTAAATGGCCGTTTGCATGCAACGTTGAAATTATCAAGCACAAAGGACTAAATTGATTTTTAGCCGCATAACATTCGTAGCTGGAATATAACTGATTTAGTTCAAAATTTTAGATATAAAGGATTAGCTGTTGGTCTGTATATTTGCATGCATAATGAAGTGCATTTAAATTCTCTAATTTCACTTTTGAATTTAATACAACCTTAGTATAGCAATTTTATATAAAACTACGATTTTGTGAAATTCTAAATTTTAATTTCAATCTGTTAAAAATATTGCTTTTTAACTTTATTGCTTACTTTTCAAGGAATCGGGAGTTTATTCAAGCTCCATTTATATTAACATTCCATTTCAAAGCAACACAAGGGCTGTCTTGAAACGGACCTCATAATTAAGAAGTCAATGGCCCAAGTTGTTCCTTTAAAAACGATTCAAGGATATAGCGCAATTTTCCACCATACTTTTGGACCTTTATCAATCGAATTTGAGCATCATTTAACAAACCCACCCTCGTGATAATGGGACATTGACACTTAAAATTTTCCTCATGTTCATACATAGCCAAATCAAATTCTGGAATGTAAGCATCTGTCCCGGGGCGAGATTCTACTTCATGGAAAGAAACATTGGACGACTTATTGTTTAAAATATATCGGTTGCAATTAAATTTGGAAAATAAATTTTAGTTCAAAAATTGTTTCAAGAGTTTCTCCTCAATTCCAACAGCTTTCAGAAATGGAAAGCATATATATAAATAACTTCAAGAAAAATGAACTCTTAAATTTCGCTATTCTAAAGTCATATTTCCAGAACCTTATATTATATTTTTCAAAGCAATTAAAATAAAGGCAAGGATTAGGTTCAAACCAGAATTTGTTTCAAGACCGCAAATACGATAAAGTTCAAGATATTTAGGTATCTGTAGCTCATTATTAATACATTTGCACAAGTCTGGTCATTTGAATCTTCTCGATTTCAAGCATCATAAGAATTGAAGTTTATCGAATTCAACAGGAAGGAATTACTTCCGATAGTAATTTAATATCAAAACTTCAGAAGTTATTTCAATAAATTAAACAACAAAACCGGGTTAATTCCTAAGGTAAATTGTAGTGTTTGGTTGCACTAGCACTGAGAAGCAGAATGCCTCCAAGTACAAAAAAGACCGCCATATCTTATTCTGAATGGTGAAGATCTGTCAACAAAACAGCTGTGGAAAAAATGCGTCGTCGATTGCTTCCGGTTGTTCACGCTTTGGTTGAGTTGACCAACTAAATCACTCGGCTGGTAAGCTTTGCGATTTTCTCCTTGATTGAGTCTCGTGACCAGACACGGCTGATCAGTGTCATTTGGTAGACAACAGGTTATCATTTTCAGAACACGGAGCTTAATAGGATCGATTTGTTGGAAATTTAATTTCCACACACGTATTCTTTTAACATTTCAGAATTACGTTTATATCATGGAGTAAAGTATTTTTTGCATTGTAATAACAAATGAGGAGTCCGCTTATAAAGTATTTAAAGAGAAAAAATTCAACTGCAAGAAGTCAATTTATAACCCGCCTTAAAATCAAAAGCAAAATATTGAAATAATTCATTCCTCAAGTAGCACAATTTGCTGTACGATTGTAGGGCACTGTTTGACATAGTATCATAGTTATGTATAATATATTGCGATACCATACAAAGTATGTAATATACTGTGGTAATACAAAGTTTGGATATTTGGAGTTCACAAATGTAAAATTTTGCCCTGCAAATTTATATTAACATTGATCGACTTAACTTATTTCGAAACAAGCTTAAAGTGTACTCTTAAAAGATATTACAAAATAATTTCATTTAATTAGTTGCGTATTTGCTTCAAGTTCTTGAGTGTTAATCGATCGAACAGTCTAATATGAATATTCTCTTTTTAGGTAAGATCAAAACAAGCAAGCAAAAGATATATAGCTTATTTTTTAGCTTATAAATTCAAACAGAAGGGAATTGTATATGCAAGAACTTTTTCTAAATTTCAGATTCGAGTTTAAATAGTTTAGGAACGATATCAGTTTTCAACCAAGAATTAAACTATGAACGAGATGCGTAAATTTAAAAAAATATCTCCGATAACTTTGAAACTACTTATTTGAATTTTAAATTTAAATCTCATTTCAAAATAAAGACAGAATATGATTATAAACGGCGATAACTTCGGAAAAAGGCCAGACACGTTAAGATTCAGCTTGAAGAATGAAAATGAACAAATAAAAATGCAAAAAACAAAAAGGCAAGTTCAAAAAATGTGTACCAAACAAAACCAAATACAAATATTCTAAAGTAATATCTAGTTTTACGTGTATATATCTTTAATACACAATATAGAGCCGAATTCTGAATAAAATTTGAAATAACGTATATTAAGATATGTAACGTCCCATTTTAACAAGCCAACATCTATTTTGGGACAATCTCGGAAATCTGAGTCATGGTAAAATACAAACGCAATAAGAAAAAATTCTGGAATTTAGATTCTCATTGACTGAAAGTCAGAAACAGCCACCGATTCGAGCTATTCAAAATAATGATTAAGTTGGATGGAGAAAATATTTGTCTTTCCTATCATGCACTAATCTTCTTAACCTAATCTTCTAAATCTAATGTTTTAATTACATTGCTGTTGATTTCCAGAAGTTCTGCGAGAAATGGGAAAATTATCAAACATTAATATAGGTACAAATGAGTAAGTTATTTTTCTCCAACAAAATTCTTCCTGTATATTCAGGTATGTTTGGAAATTCAGTGGAAATCCTGCATTTATAAGTTTTGAAGTATTTTTTTACAACAAATGTGTTTGTAAAAATTACATGTTTACAAACCATTTTATTTTCACATTTAGTTTTATAAAATTACATTTTAGGAAATAATGTTTTGTACAAGAGTAAAGTGAACGGTTTTCACAAGCTGTTTAAAGAAGTGTTCGTAACCAAATTAGCTGAATATAAATCTATCTTCCGCAAATTGAAAGTCATTTCCAAAAATAAAAACCTTTTCATTAATGCAATGCAATTAATTAAATATTTTGAATAGAGTAGCGAAAGCAAATTTATCCCATGTAGGTCTGCAAATTTGTTCAACTAATTACAATTTTCATTAAAAAGTTGAATGCATCTAAAGAACTAGAAGTTAAGATTTAATTGAATTAATTTCCCAACTTGTAACGTTTGTTTAATTGTCGTCTTCCTTAACAAAAGCTAAATTACTAACCTCTTGCGGGAGGTGCGATTGTACATCAAAGAAAACCTTGGTGCGAATTTGTACCTTTCACGAGAGCTGAAGTCATTACTTTTGGGCGAACCAAAAAGGCAAGTACTCTTCTCGAGAACAATATTTCTTATCTAACATATCTAGAAATGCCAACAAAGCACAATACATACGAAATACATTTGATTAGAGTAAAAACGGGAAATACTTTAATCTTTGCCCCTAATTTAAAATTAAAAAAATTCTATTAAAATTTTAACAACTTTTTGTAACAATGCTTTGCTTTTGTGAATAAGATCGACGATGATAAACCGAATATTTGTGTACAGACTTTATTCAGAAGTGCTTAGTATCAGATTTAAAAAAAAAAAATCTGCTGCAAAAGCTACTCAAAACTTCATATTTCTGCGCAATTAATTTATAATTTCTATTAAATGCTTTATCAATTCTTTCCAGTAATTTTATGCACATATTTCATAATCTAACCATTTTTTATTTAAGAAAATTCTTATAATTCTTGTACACTATTAAGTTAAATTAATGATATGGATATTCGTAAGTTCATATTCAACACTTCAAAAATCTAAACTTCTGATAAGCCGAAGTTTAGTGTTTATACTAGATACTCCTTTAATGCGTTTTTTTTTTATTTCAAGAACATTGAATGCGACTCCAGAATATTACTAAAATCTCTTATTATCCCTCTTCAAGTTTTCCTGTGTATATTTCCGATTTTTCTGAATCACTCCAATTACCCCGATCTTCATAGTTTACTCTTGTTTATTATGGTATTTATGAACAAGAGCAATGTAAATTATGGTAGTCCACAGTATGTTTTTTTCAACATGTTTTCAAGAATGAAATCCACCGACTAAGACGAAAAGCCTTACACCGACTTTAGCCTTAATTTCTTCCAAGGCAATCTAATAAACAATATGAACGCTATCTATGTTATCAACATATGTTACCGAATTCAGTACACTTGAAATTTTAAATGAAATTTATTAAATTCAAACGTAATTTTAATCGCATGAATATAGCTAGTCGTTGTGCTTTATGGCATGAAAAACTAAAGATGATATATGCTCGTCATTTCACCTAAGGGGTTAAGTTTTATAAATTTTGAATCTCAGTTGAAATTGTTAAATAGCTAGTTAGCTAAAAATTAAGTTGCTCTTCTATTTAAATTAGCGAATAATTTTCAATTTCGCCAGTTTCATCTTTCACAGATTTTGATTCTACATAGAACATTTAAATTTTCCCAATTAAAAATATTAGTTTAATTTCGCCTTCTAACATCAAAAGTTTTAAATTGCTGAT
This sequence comes from Argiope trifasciata, assembly GCA_026543055.1. NCBI lineage: Eukaryota > Metazoa > Arthropoda > Arachnida > Araneae > Araneidae > Argiope > Argiope trifasciata. Next base: position 9,195,441 of record JAPMOQ010053704.1, on the reverse strand, counting down.
TGAATCATTATGAAACAAGTTTCAGTTTTCATTACTTTTGAGTGGCCGCAAAAAGAAATAAACTTTCACAATAGTCTTGATATCCTCTTTCTAATTCGAAAAAAATAGGTTGAGAGAAATAGGAATGAAAAGATTTCTCACGTTCACAAATAATTCATTCATTATAGAAACTAATGATGAATGATTTAAATACAGTATTTTTATTTTTAAAGAAAAATATGAAGTTTATATTTCGGGGCATAAAATACAGACTACAATTTGTTCACAGAGTTAAAGCTAGGTTTGAAGGCTCAGGATAAAAGTAACTAGCAGTCCCATCTTTTTTTTGAATAGAGAAATTTTACAATCTTGATTCAAAGGTGCAATAAAAGTAAAAACGTAATTTTAGACAATAGAAAGTTATGAGACATTCCGATTCAGTCATGGTGCTGAAAATTTAATTTTATACGTATCAATTGTATTACAGGAAGAAAAAGTATTCCGAAATGCTATTTCAAGTGCATTCATTATGGTAGCGCTTAAAATAAACTCATTCCGACAAAAGTTTGAAGTGCTACTACATTGATAAATTTGATTTCTCTGTCATGGCAAGATTTATATCGTTCGATTTTTTGAAAGTATGCTAATTTTTTTATCCGCTTTAGTCTTAATCATTGGTCAAACTAAATTATGGTGTGGTATCTTCTCCAAAATTGTTAACCATTAAATTCCTCGTCATATAGAAGTCAGTTTAGTATTAAAACAATGTTTACTTGAAAACATTTAGTTTTCATTTAGAAGTGTTGCAATTCAAGTTGAAGTTTGCTACATTTGTCTAACTATTGCTAAAAAATAATTTGACGACAGAACCAGGGTTAAGCAAGTATATTTAGCTCTGCATTAGTCGTAAAGACTAAAATCCAAGCAAATATCCAAAATATTTCACTCTAAAATGTTATTTCAAGAATAACATTGGAGTGGACACATTTTTATGAACCTTGTGTAAATAATTATGTTTTGGCATTCTGCAAAAAGTTATTTTATTAGAATACTAGTATTGAGATTACTACCAAGTCACGATTCAAACCGCCGTTTCTTGCATCCTGATATTTGAAACTTTTTCTTCACGTGAACAACCCACCTAAATCCGCTTCTGGCTAAGAGGAAAAATTTGACAAGCTCAAGGAGAAGCAGTCATTTAATGATATGTATTATACGTCTAATGATTCAGAAGGTTACAATACAATGATATCTAATGATTCCTTTCCTAATGCAGCTGTTCGTCCTGATGAGTTTGTAGAAATGGGCGGAATTTAGATTGCAACAACAGTAGAAAATTTAGCATGTTACATCATTTGAAATGTCAGAAGACTTGCATTAGGTGAAGCTTTAAATTTTGAAGACAAGTTATATCAGTGATACTATAGTGCCAGTCGATTTGCTTTATTTCAAATGACCTTTCGTTTATATTTAGATTGACGACTGATTTCTCAATTCATAATTAAAAAGTGTTAAAACCTTTTGCAATTTTAAGTAAAGTGAAAGTACTAAGTTTTTGTGGAAAGTACTGAAGAAGCGTGTTAGGCAATGCTTATTTTGGTTATTAATTATCAAAATGATCAACAGCACACATCCTATAATTTACAAAATTACAGAATGTTCTACTACTAAACATTAAGGAATAAATAGTAAACATCAAGAACGTTGATATAGAATATTCGAGATATCTTCCCCTAAAAGGTTAAGTTAGTGCCTTTGATTTACAAGGTTAATTTTTTTAATTAGATCAAAAAGAAACCCAATTCTAATCCTTGAATGCCAAAATTTTTCAGACTTATCCGAATTCCATTAGCCCGTTATGTGCTGAAATTTTAATTATCAAAGCTATTCAATCTTTCGCAATTAAGTTTGTATTGGATAATGATAAATGTACCACGTGAAATAGATTTCTAAAAACATTTTTAAAATGGAATCCAACACACTGAAATGTCTTGTCTTTCATTCCCTAAATTGGAAAAAGGTTAAAGTCAGACTGTCTTATATATACCGATCTCGATTTGGAACATCCGAAATGCTCTCGCCTATCCCTTTGGTAGAGCAGACTTTCGAAAACTTACAAGTTGTGCTTCAGATTTTGTAAACTTATTTTTGTAGCCTCCTTTTGTATGTGCGATCTCTTCCGAGCATCTAATATGCGTAATAGTTTACTGGTCAACTGTTTTGCAAACTATGCATTCTACAAACCAAACATTCGCAAACTGCAATGCTGCAAAGTTAACATACTGAAGATTAATGCAAACTTAAGATAATGAATTAATAATGTTCCTTAAAACATTCAGAGGTTATGTATGTTATGGAACATTGGTTGCTACATATAACTTTGTAGTAAAGCTTTCGCTATTGATCTATTAACTACCATATTAATAGCATTCATTCAAAGCCAACCAACGTAAACGAGTCATAATTTGTCACTCCAAACAGATGAACAAGTTATATAGCATAATAAACAAAGAATTGATTATTAGCTATGAATGTACAATAGTTAATTGGTACACTTATAGTAATGGCCCATTTTTAGAATGAGTATGTCAAGGCTTTGTTTTGCGATATCTCGAAAATTTAGGACAGTTTTTTAGATGACCACTAGTGACGTATTTAGGGTCATGATCATTCACAGAAATTAACTGCAGAAATTTAATTGTTAGGACACCTATTGGTCGTTTCTTAATTTTGACTGCATGTCGATTTTCTGCTGATAAATGTACGGCTCTATTTTCTAGGGCAGTAAAATGCGTGGTTAAGGATTTATAATATAAATTACACAAGTATATTGATTTAAACTTTCGTTATCATGATTGACCATCCGGTTAGATTCTTCGCTATATGAACTGTAGTAAGGATATTATCCAACTGAAAGTAGGTGTTAATATTAAGATATTCATACGGCATATAGCGTGTTAATAACAAAGTGTAAAGGTAGGTTTGGGATTAGTGTAAGTCATTTATCTAATTAGCATGAAAATAGAGCATTCAGAATTGCGAGTTGGACTTGACATTCACATGTAAATAGTCTAAGCATAAGAGCAACCTATTGAACTGCTCTCGAGAACTTTGAAATACCATTCCATTTCTTGCCGACCTTTTCTGAATCAATTAACTCGCTATTCAATCTATCACGAATTTCCGAAAAGAACAATTAACAGTCAACTGATGTTGCTATCTTTGAATGGCCTAGATCTCGGAAAAAGTGAATTTGTGTTTCCAATTAAGGCATTTCATGTTACATCAAGATACATAATAAGATAAGAAATGCAGGGTTAAACATTTCACGGGTCGAATAACTAAAAAAAAAGACCAAAAACAATTCAATTTTGCAATTTCTAAAGTGGACTGATTTCATTTCGTCGATATAGAACAATTCAAACCACTGGAATTATCTATTGTCCAACCAACCGATACAAACTTTCTCAACAATTGAAAATGCAAATTGATATGTCTAATCCACAAAATTGAGTTTGTAAACTGAAATCGATAAAACTGCCTTTGTAACCATCCAGTGCTCTAGTTAACCGGACTTCAATTTGTTACAACAGAATCAAGATTCTCATTTAAGATTTTAAATAAAATCTGCCCAAACCTTTACATTTTTTTGTTCTAGATCCTGCATTTTCATGATTAAATTATGAAGATTTACAAAAGAAATTTAAAAATCACTCAAATATAGTTAAGGAAATACTCTTTGAATATTAATATCTTTAAGTTTACAAATGTCAAAAACAGAAGAATATGTAAAATCATTAAACCTATTTACATCTTTATGCAAATATTTTTATTGCAAGACAACTTTTATTCCCCAACTTTCCAACAGACAGACTATCCGACTGTCTTCCGTTACTATAAAAACATCTCAAAAATTCAAAACTTACGAGTTCCAATTTAAATAAACCTTAAATTTGTGAATTATTAAACCATTGAGTTCTCACAACCCCAAAAAGCATTACGAAACGATATTTCAATACAAAAATATGTAGCCGATTTGCCAATTAACGAAAATTTTGTACAGAATCTAATTTGGAAGACATTTGCGAGTTGTATTACAAATTTCTATATCCAATTTTTTTTACCGTTTCTTCTATTGATTCCGATATTTTTAAAGAATTTTTTGCAACCTTTTACAGTTACTGTTTTGTTTGTTGAACAAAATGAAAGTTGTCTTCTGTAAAATTAAATACAAAGGGAGTTTCAAGTTGATGGAAACCTTCGATGGATGCATGCCCATCGAAGTCTGATAGAATGTTACAAAATAGATTGAAGATTCCTCAGCGAGTAAGCCATTGTTCACTGACCCATCTCGAAGGCACACGGATAAAAACTGGATGACCGAACTGTCACAACACTAGTGGGAACTGTTGACTTGTATTGTTGCCGGTGATAGTAACAGTACAAGTTTGCCCTAAAAAAACACGTCCCTTCATTGATGCAAGGAGCCAGACCACCAACTCCTTGTGTACCATCTAGGGTGGCGAGAACCCACAACCATGATGGAATTCTCATCCTTATCTTCCAACGAGAAACTTACAGGTTGATACACCATGAATGAAATTATAGTTAAGAAATTACAGGGTGTCTCAATTCTTACAGAAAAACAAGAAAATTGAAAAATAGATTCAATGAATGCGTTTAAAGTAGATTGTAAAACGTGTTTTGCAATTTAAGATGTGATTGAATGGATTAAATACAAATTTCTCCCATTTTTATAACCAAACAAAAAAGTCCATTTGTCGAGTTCTACGTGAAATGACGAATCATCGTTAAATGGAAGCCATTTTAAGTAATAAGGAAAAAATAATTCCAAGTTAAACATCGATGAACTTTTGATACTCCAGTCCAATGCTGGTGAACAGCCTCAAATATTTTTCAACTATGGAATTCGATTCAGAAAGAATTGCCCATTCAGATATGCATTTAAAATATTTAAAATCGACACCTGAATCATTCAGAAAAAAGATTTGCAATCAACATCTAAAAGTTAAGACTAATATCAAATCAAGCAAAACCTGAATCTCCTTCCTAAATCTCAATAACTCGAGGAAAAGAAATTGGTTCAGGGTCAACGAAGTTATTTGATGAATTAAGCCATCTGGAATATTACATCAGATTAATAAGTGACAATAAATTAAGATTAATTATTGAGATTAATTAACAAGACTGCAATCGCCTTAATTTATAAGATCGTGCTATATTTAAGGATTAATAACCCATTTCCGATGACAATGGAGAATGCATCAATTACATAGTTTCGAATTGATGTTTTTTAGGGGAAAATTTTGAGCAAGAATGTGGTCCTGATAACATTTGAATTCCAGGGATATGGAGCTAATTCATAAACAATTTTCTTCACTTTCATCTTCATTAGTTATTTCGTAGATATTGAACTTGCGGGTGATGTTTATCCGGCATATTAAAGATTATACATAATTTTTACTTCATTGTTATTTAATGAAGTTACTTCATTTAAGTAACTTCATTGTTATTTTACTAAATATTTTATACCTAAATAGATTTCATAACTTAAAAATCAATTTTCTGTAAGCGAAGTTCAAGGACTGTTGCTACTTGGATATGGTATATTTGAAGTAAAATTTAACAATTTAAATTGCCTACTTATTACAGCAAGTTCATTGATTTCGATCCAATTTTCTGTGAAGTTATTTCTAACTAATATCCCAATAGATTGTTGCAATAGATAGCATTGGTTTGGTTGCTAATTTCATAGCTTCCTTAGTTCATCTAGATCAGGATCAAATCGCAAAATGTTTCGATAATAATTAACCCTTTGATTTCGGAAAGTAGTTCAATTTATTCACTTAAGACAAGGAATTGTCTATTACTCCGAAAAGTAAAGATGTACATCATCGTCTTTATTTTTCCAAATTATTTCCTCACCGTACCATTTAATAGGCATTTTTAACAATGGAACTTAATAAAGCGTCAAACTGAGGCATGGTTTTGAATGGTGAACCATATTCACTATCCGATTGCAAATGATTAAAATCCTCAAACGTAGAAAAAGTTACGGTTTGCACTTTAACACACCGATTGTCATGTTGAATTTCTTGCATTGCAATTTATATCGGCTCTGCCGGTCACCCCCACCCTACTTACCTACGGCAGTGAAGGTTTTAAGCTATGAAGTAAACAATGCCACCCCCCCCGTACGTTACTCAATTATTACTCGAGGCACACAAAGTAAGCGGAAGCAAATTTATAAAATATCCAAGATGCTCTTGAATACTTTCGAAATGTCGTTCTCTTTATATATACTCAGGTAAAAAAAAAAAGCCAAAAACTAATAGTGAAGTAAGATTTGTGCATGAAAAATATTCAATACTACTATTAGAATTTTAAAAGAATACATCAAAAATTGCTGCATATCTTAAGGTATCCGACTACGTTAAAAAACCGGTATTCAACCACATTGGTGATTTTTTTTAAAAAAGCGTTATTTCTTGCAATTTAGACTTTTCTCAATCAAAAATGGTTTGTTTTTTCTTAGAAAAGTAAGGTCAAACGTATTATACAGAGGAATTTTTTTTTAAATTATTTTTCAGCTAAAATTTGTCTTTAACTTCAATTTTAATTTTCATAAAAATTATCCACCGTTAACATGATATCTCAAAAAATAATAGAGGTATTTACATAAAAATTTCGGCGTGTGTTTTAAATAATATGGGCAATGAAATGAACCAAAAGTTTGATTGTGGGTGAAATACTTTTTCATTTATAGGAGTTTTTAGAAAAATAAAGCTGTGAATTTATTGAAAAAATGCATATATACGTATATTTTTACCCGTAACTTCTTTGCATCTCAAATTGTTTCTTAGATTTTGGTTCATTTCATTCATCATTGCGTTCTATAACTTGTGTACAAAGAAAAATAGGATTGTTGCATTACAATTTTGTGAAGAGTGTTAACCGTTTTGGTTAAATTTCATTAAAATTTACTACAAATTTTCGTATTTCTCAAAATATATTATATTTTTAAATAATGTTTTTGTATTTCTAGTGTTTATAATTGATAATACATCCAAAAATAGTTTTTAAAAAATCGAATTTTTCAAAATTTTTCCTTCGAACGTAGTCCTTAGAGGTTACCTTAAATATACAGCATGTTCTTGATGGAATGTTATGGGGATTAGATAATTAACAGATTCGATTAATTCCATATTTACTTCAATTATTAGGAAGCTTCCTTCAGGATGTGGCAAAATTGGAAAGATTTAACACCAATTCAAAACTAAAGAAAAACGGAACTTATCAGATTTTCAATTAAATCTCTCGTATACTGGATAGGAGTAGAACATAAATTAAGGTTTCATTGAAACCTGCCGATCAAAACTTTCCCACCACCAGAGCATCTGTTTACATCCTACTTGTTCAGCGAAGCATTTAAGGTTGAAACGGTGGAAGAAATTTCAATGGAAGTAAATGGTAGCGAGAAAGTGATGGTAATCGAAAGTGGTTATCTATAATTGGAAGATAGAAACTAATCGTATTTAATAGGAGTTTAGTGGAGTAGGATGTTTTCCCATTTTTTGGATTCACGAGAGAAAGACATTAGCAAATAGTTAAGCTGTAATAACTGAGAAATGAGACAGGTGTTCGGACTTCGAATACCAAATAAATGGAAGATTCCTCATATAGAATTCCATTAATTTTAAGATTCTGGTAGTACTATGCAAAATAACTTTAGTTATATTTCTTCAGAGGTCGATTTTAATCAGCATAAAAACTGTACAATATTATTTCAAAATCCATAACAAATAAAACTTTGCCTCTTTTTACCAGACATCTTTACTTAATATAATTGCTATTTCTCGAGATTTAATACCATCTTTTTTTTCAACATTTTGAGCTATTTTTTCCAGCAGTTTTCTTTAACTATATTAAATAATGTAAATTCTCCGCTTTGAAAAATAAAATTTAATAAAAAATTAAGCGCATTTTAAATGCAAGTGCAAATAAAATTTAAAAGTTGAAGAACTTCATAGTAAACAAAATTCAAAAGCATTGTCTAAGATATTTGAAAATGAGTTCTTAAAAATTTTTTATTTCGTACCACAAGGAAAAGAATAAATAGATTTTATTCGAAGGAATTTAGAATAAATTGTTGTACAGTACTATTTTTTGGTTACTTTCCATTTAAAAGCTAGACGTTTTGATTGATAATTGATATTTTCTGTAGGATTATGTTCCAACAAGGCAGATTTTGAAGACATCCCATGTGAGGAAACTAACAAATTATGTAGAAAATTTCAAATTTGAAAGCTTTTGCCGATACTTTTGCAAATAATTCCGTACTTATGATTTGCTAACAATAGACATTAAAATGTTTATTCTAAGAAAGTTTTTTTAATATTACCGAATCAAGTTTGGATACACAATTCAATTTATGGAATTATTATATTATACTATAGGGAATTCTATTTAATAGAAATTTAACATTTCGACACGAAAATTTAGGGAAAGGTTTGTTTTTTGTATAAAAGTTACGATCCGATTCACATAAAAGTAATCCAATGTAACGAAATGTCGCGTTTCCTTTTAACTGTACAATGCATTGTTCTTTTACAAAAAGAGTAGATTCTGAACAGCTTCATACTAGTCAAGAAAGTTTTAAAATATGAATTTCTCATGAGATTAAAAAAAGGTGTACCAATAGATTATATTATAAATTGAACAATACCCAATTAAAACGCTTTGTAACAATTCTGCAATAAAAATAAGTCATTTTCCCTAATACATTTCTTACGAGAAAAAAAAATTTTTTATAGTAGAAGTTGTTTTTCCTTCATTTTGATATTTTATTAGCAGAACTATTCCAACAGGCGTCCTGATATTTTTTCCAAGTTTCCAATTTAAATCCATTTCTAGTATTGCTAGCATTATCTATTGGTCTTTGCACAAATTCCCAAAAACATTAAAAAAGTTTTAAAATTTTCATCATCATCTTTTGGTAACCATACGAGAGTTACAAGTGGAAATCAAAGTGTATAGCTATGGCTATACGTCGCATTATTGGGTTACGATTGTTTTCTTGCAAATGCCAAAAGGAAGAGATTAGGAGAATAGGCACCTCCAAGTTCAACATTTAAATGCGATTCATCACTACAGATAACTCTCGGAAATAACACGAAATAATGGAAAAAAAATGAGCCCCCAAAATGACTGTCTACACAGATGTTGCTCTTAAGGAGAGACACCCGACTAAAATAAACGGATTAAAATCATCACTCAATGGGCTCTTTCAATATAAAGGAAAAATCTGATAGAAATTTTTCATTATCAAAACTCACCTTGAAATGCAAATGAGGAAAAAGATGAGCCCAAATATTTGTTTGTGTAATCCTGCCGCGACGGCATGAGTGGGATAAACCACCTGAAAAACACTCTTTCGCCTAAGCCATGGAACAGCGGAATGAACACTGATGAAAGACAACCCGCCAAGAACAGGAAGTAAAAGGGGAGAAACGGTAGAATAAAAAAAACGAAAGAAAAAGTGACTTTCGAATGCAAACTTACCATGATACTCGACCTACAAATTCCGTCCAGGGAGAATTAAAGTGAAACTTGCAATTGCCTCGACTCACGCGTCAACGAATTTGAACAGAATGGCCTTCTTTATGCGTTTCTGGCCTCAGCAATATTAGTTTAATTATGCGCAGAATAAAAAAAAAAGAAGAATGCGGAATAGCAATATTCAAATTTATCGATAAGCCGATTGAGAATTTTATAAACAATTTAATATAAAATGATTTGAATAGTTGTGATTTACATTTGAAAACTGACTCTTTAATATTTGGAAATAGTAAATTTTAAAGTATTTATAGCGATGTCAATACAGCAGCGTAAGTGTGTTTTCGATATTATCATACAAGAATAGGTCAAAGATTGTAATTTCTAGATAATTTTTCACTTAAAAACTAATTATAATAATTTTTGCATGTTTTTCCAAATAAATTTATAAAATAAAGGCAAAGACTTTCAGAATCACACGAAAAATGCTTGGTTTACATTATACTGTTCTTGTGTCTTAGTTACATTCTGCTTTATGTTTCCATTAATAAAGGTTAATTTGCTAAAAAATTTTAAAAATTAATAAAGGTTTTAGAGAATAGTATGATTTATGAGAGAAAATATTTAGAATCCACTAAATACAATATTAGTTCGTTATATTTCAGACTTTATGCTAAACTATAAAAACTTGAGTCATTAATTCGTTTGAATCATTTTATCATTAAATTTTGATACATAAATTTATTTATACTGTATTTATATCAATTTGACTGTATTATTAATCTGATTGTACTACATTACTTATTAAAATAAAAATAATATGTGTGATCTTAGCTTAACTATGTTTGAAGCTATTTTCCAGAGTGGTCATCATAAAACTAATCTGGGGTATTGGTACCAGATTATCAGCATAAACATTATGAGAACATTAAAATATTTATCCTGTGTGCTGCCATGATATTTCTAGATGCATCGGGGAATATGGTGTGTTGAGGAAATTCAATGGGCAGGCGGGTGTCAATTATCTTTCTTTCCATAGGATTAAAATCGAAAATCAATAATCCATTCTTAAATCACTCTTGTGTTGCTAACTTCATTCACTACATGTTCCTCACAGCATAACCAAATTTTATTTTCAATACCACTATACTCCTTAATTCCAACTCCAACTAAGTATATCCGAGCTGGTATGTTAAATTCACAATTCAATAGATCCTGATTAAGGCAGGAACATACAGGGCAGTTGTTCCGGGTCCCCACATCAGAGGGAGGAGGATCACAAATCGAATAGAAAGTTCATTTTACCTTTCCTTCATTAATAAACTTTTTTTAAAACGAAGTATCAGTACAGTATAAAATCTATCAGCTTTATGATAGCTTTTTCATTAGTCTATTGTATGAAAATAAAAAAATTCTATATTTCATAAATCTATGGCTTTCTAATGTTGTATTCTTTTAATGATGACCATAGAATTGTCAAAAAATGTATAAATTGGACAGAATGTATTTCGTCTGTCTATTGAAGGGGAAACTTTATAGCCATTTTAAGAGCTAATTAATTTTCTTGTTATATAGCTAAACTGAGTAGAAATTTTTTTACATATCTATAAAATTCAGTTCTTCATTATTAAAGTAATGATGCAGAGGCTGAAGAAGTGTTTGTCCGGGACCCAATTAGGCTAAGTTGGGCCCTGCAAGGCAAGTCGAACCATAGAATGTTTCTTCCCTCAAAACCATTCTAAAATGTGTCCAGTTTATGAAGGTTTCGAGCAAGTTTTTTTTTAATATCTGAAAAGTTTTGATAAAATTCTATCAAAATAAATAAAAGAAATTTAAATTGTTTTAATTTTTGAAACAAAGATTACTCACTCTTAAAGCATTGTATTATTTTATTTTTCAAAGATTACTTTCTTAGATGTTGATTTTAATTTCATAGTTAAATCATTATATTATTTTTTTAAAATCTCATCATCGGATAAAGCAAGCATTATACGCTCTTGATCAACCTATCAGTTTGAGTTGGATGTAAATGGAAATAAAAAATTTGAAACGCTTATTTTTTTAAAGAAAATATTTATAAGTAGAGTACGAGAAAATAAATGTTTAAAATTAGGGGAAATTAAATTATTAAAAAAATGTAGCTGAAAAATGTGGCAGGTTCTGAAAATTTCAACGTTACAATTGTTACTAAATAAGTTTATCACATTATATCTATCGTTCGTTTTGATGAGCTGCCGCTTAGTAACAGAAGAATAATATTTGAGTTTTCAGTTGATATTTATTTTATTCAGTTGATATTTTATTTAAGATTTCTGATTATATTTTATATACAAAGTACAGAGCATAAAACATAGAGAGAAAATTCAGGCACTCAAAAATATTTTCAAACGCAAGATTTTTACGTCGATTAAATATATCATCTGCGACAAAACGAAATCTGAAAGCGGTGAGTTATTATTAGACCTTAGAAATGTAGAATACACAAAAATATGTATTTCAATTTTGCTATAAAACGAATGATACGATAAGTTTAAAATATGCTTCCATTTTTACGTCTGTAACAAGTTGCCACAATTTTAACAAGTCACAAACAAGTATCTGTAATAAACTACGAATTATGGAATCATATTTATTTATTTCGATAACTATGGAAATTAGAAACATTTCTGTTTCCTGATAATTAGAAAATTCTGCGTCTCTCACTTTTGGATGGTTTTATTCCAGAAGGGAGTGATTCATAGTGTGATCAAAACAATTTCTCGGAGTTCTTCTATAGGAATGTTTTTATTTTAGCTTTATAGTTTTCATTGCAAAACTTCATTTTAACTCTGAGCTTCGTAATGTCTCTGTATATTTCTTAATAAAAAATAAAAAACGCTTTTTCATAATCCAATCCTATCATATTTATTTTGACGACATCAAAACAAAATGCATCTTCACAAAAGCGCAAAAGATCTTCGAATCTGAAAACTGATAGCACATTCTCATTTGATCTTAATCAATTGATTTTACATCAATTAGTAAATGAACCTTTTATTTTATCTTTAAATTTCTTATCTTATTATATTACCTGCCTTTTCACTTTTTAATATTCAAAGGAGCATAACCTGGAAGTAATTGTAAATAAGAAATTATTTACACTAATTAATTATTACAAATTTAATTTCGGATTAAGAATAAACACTACTTCAAGTCTGGGAAAGCCTTAAAAGCGATAATAGAAAAGCAATTTTTTTATATATATAGTAGCGGGATTTCCTCCTTTTTGTATATAGGGGCATTTTCTTATTTCATTTGGCTATTGATACCTCGAAAAACAAAATTTAAATTTTCAACCAGTTTAAAAGAGTTAATCGACAATTTTTTTTCTATCCACTCTCCGTCTGACATGGTTGAAAAAAAGACACAAAATCTTTATAAAGTTTATTTATTGTTTTAAACTTCCCAAACAAACAAACAAGAAAAAAAAATTAGAAACGGAATCAGTGCAAAGAATATGAAACTGAAACTTATTTTAAATAAGGTTGAAAGTTTCATGCTAAATTTGTTTTCTAGGATACTTTGTATTTGTGTTTCTTTATTATTATAAAAAATTAAATGACATACAAAATCCTCTTAAAATTTAATGATATATTAAAGGTTTAATGGTGTGTAATTAATTGTTTCATTTTCATTGTAAAAAGCCAAGTATGATTATAAAAACCATTTAAATAATTTTTTTTTCTTTTATCAGACAGAGTAAAAGAGTTAATGTTTTAGAAAAATCTTAAGGAAATACGAGGTAAAATCTTTTGTTGATCAATTCCTACAAAAAAATAAAAAATAAAACTTTTTTCTTTAATTAGATATAGTTAAAGAGCTATCGTTTCAGATTGAGATTAAAGAAATGTAGATAAATCTTTTATTTGTTATTTTTCAGTTTTATTTACTAAGCGGCAGAGTAAAAAGCTTTAATTTTGTTTGATTTGAAAATGACCTTTCCCTTTGAGTATTTCATTTCTTATTTAAATTAAATAATGATTTTGTAAAGGTATCCTTGACTGAATAATTTCTCAATCAAATAAGATATTTTAACAATAAAGAGGTGTAATCACCGACACAAAACCCGGCAGTTTCATCAATTAATAGTATTTTGAAGAAATAAATTCTTTCTCTAAACGAATTTATTTTTAATTATTTTTATTTAAAATTTGTTGAAGAAAATCACATACTAAAAAGGCTAGGGTAGCCTAGTTGGTAGGTTTGTGGATTCATATCCCAAAAGTTGGGTTGCCAGTTCGAACCACGCCTGCCGAAGATCTTCTTGTTTGGTGATATTGACTAGCGCGTATATAAATTTGTCGTGGTTACAAAGTCCTACATTTCCAAGGTATGACTACTGGGAGTACTGGCTCAGAGGGGATCTTTTTCTGATTCAGGTCTAAATTACGATCTGAGAATGAAATGTATGAATGAAGTCCACCCCGTAAAAAAAAGGTTGAGACGCATGAGTAGCTTACTCATACTCTTGGCCCTTAATGGAGCTACTGTAAAAACAAGAGACGCAAAAAATTCAGATTAAATCGCAATGGCTCTTTAGTCAGCAGGCTTATCAATGGCTAGTACCATTAGAAACAATAACAACATACTAAAAATTTTTAATTTTATTATTTTTATAATAAATAAGGTTGATCTGCCATTTAGTTTCAGTAGGACAATTTCCTGAACTCGGGTCAAAATTATGGAGTTCATAAAAATAATCCACATGTTTTCTTGCAAGTAAGAGATAATGTAATTAAAATAGTCTAGTAAGTATTGAAACTACATTAAATTTTTTGCAGCATATTAATATAATCACTAATTTATATAATTTTGTTTTCAATAATTAAAAGCATTAATTATCTAATATGATCCCTTTTTTAACTTTCAAAAATCAAAGGAAACGCAGCGGGAAAAAAACTTTTTTTGTTGCAGAAAAAATCGCATCGTTTTTTGTTGTTGAGAATGCGCAGAATTAAATACATATTTTGTTTTCACAGTTTGTGAAGTATTTACTGTCCTAAATATCACTAACAATGGAATAAGAGGAGAGGTGCTAGAAACTTTAGCAAAATTTATTTATTAAAAAAATGAATGAAAATTAATTTATTAATGATTAAAACCTTTATTTACTAATTCTTCTAAAAATAAATATATAATGATTTTTATAATTGTTATTTTTACTAACTGTCCAATTTTTTTCGTTTTTATCAATTTTGAAGGCATTACTTTATTTAACAATTTTATGCTACTTTTTAATTTATTCATTAATTTTTATATTAGTATTAATATTTTAATTATTTTTACTATTACTCAATGGTTTTTAAGTTTTTATTATTTACTGAAAAATTTTCATTAATATTTTATAATAATATAATATTTTATAATATTTATGTTATTATTAGATTTTTTCAATATTTTTCACGAATATTATTTATTATTTCTTAATAAACAATTTTAATAATTAATATTAATATTATATAACTCTTAATAATTTTTATAAACTTTATATTATTGCTATTGTTGTTCCTTTGATTTTTACTTTTTTCAATTTAAATTTTGATGTATTACTTTTATTCATTCTTTTTAATTATAATATTTTCTTCTAATAATAACATTTTATTCTGTGTTAATAACAGTCCAACATGGGTATTTCAACCTTACACTTTAATGATTTTTTATTATTCGGCTGTAATTCAATAAACCTTTCTAAACGAGAGTAAGGGGAAAATTGGAAAATATTCGAAATTCAAAATTTATTTAAATCTAATAATTTTCTCATAAGTTCTGTTATTAAAATTTATTTGAATGTCAAGAATTTGATAATTGAATTATTCAAAATAATTTAAGAAATAGAAGAACTTAAATTATTCCAATATTCAAGATAATTACGATGTACAAACTGTAAAATATCTAATAACTTAATATGAATCTTTTTTTCTTTAAGAAAATAGGTGTATTTTATATCTTTATGAAAACAATTTATAATAAATAATAAGTTGAACAATTCTCTTATATACCTGTAAGGAAAAAACGGCAATATTCTGCCATCGAATCTTTCATATCCTTTCGAATAGGAGTTGTTATTTTAACATTATATAACGTAATAAAGTAATCAAGAAAGTATAAAAATAAAACCCTAACACTACCAAAACATTTCCATTTATTCCCTTGCTTTTATTATTTTTAGGAATTTTAATTCATGAGATTTAACATTTTTTTTGTTAACCTTAGTGCCTGTTTCAGAACGAGCTGTTTCTTTGTTATGGACTTAAATTCTGAAAATGGCGAAATCCATCCTTTTAAGCCTGCATCCATTTATCTCATGATTTCATAAGTAACGTAAGTCTGAAAATATTTAAGACGCTGGCACTTTGAATCCAAACATGACCTGGATTGTTTTTTTATGATTATTCAATTAATATTCTAATTAAAGCACATGTAGCTTATATTTTAGTGGACATCGGACTTTTGGTAATGATTGGATTTTTGAAATAGAGGATTCTAGACTCGAAATTCATTTTCACTTAAGATTTCAGCAAACTTGGACATAGTTTTACCAGTTCATCAAGGTTACACCATTCAAGTTAACAGTAATATGATATATTAAATTCACTAGTAGTCTGAATCCAAGGCGGATTTAGATTGATGATTTATTAGATTAATATTCTATTTTAAGTTACGTGTAGTCTTTTTTTTAGGAGGAGGGGGCAAACCTCGTTTTTCCTTGACAAGAAATAGCCTCTTAATTTTGGAAACAGAGGTTCCTTGAAGATGAATATGTGCATTAGCATTCGGAAAGCCTGACCATTTGACCTACAGAAACTAAATTTGGTACAAATATATCTTGGTGATTGTAAATGAAGAATTCATTAGGATTGTTTTGTGATTTAGAAGTAAAATATATATCTTAGGCAGTGGTGTCTTGCTGGTAAGGTTTTGGTCTCGGGTCCTGAGGATTCCAGGTTTGAGACTAGATTTGAGATATGAGAACAGAAGAGTCGTCAGTTAAGCTGGTTGGTGCACGTTAAATCCTTTGAGGCCAAATATCTCCCCCCTGGTTCAGAAGTTTGGAGAAAAGTGCCAGCTCAGGTATCGTCTTTGTCATCTCATCACAGTGCAAAATTACAAGTTCCGTCCTAAAATAACCCTTATGCTGTTTTAAATTAAAACGTTAATATAACTAAACTCTCCAATACGAAATAAAAAAAAAATTAAAACAAATTTTATTTTTAAGGCCGTTATAAAATTTTCTTTATTGGTGTAAATTTAACTGCTGTGCAATTTTTTCTGCGTTCAAAAAAAAAATTCAAAGAAATTTTTGGCGGCTTCTTGGCAATAGGGTCGCGCGTCCACCCTATAATCTGGGTGTCCCGAGTTTGAGTCGTGGTTCGGGCATGGTTGCTCTTCCCTTGTGTTCTATCTCTGAGATGCGTGAATGAACCCGCACCCCTTTCCTAAAAAGGAGTTGTGCAAGCTAATGTGTGTGTGTGTCATCTTCGTTTGTACTAGAAGTCAGACTTCTGCCTTCGGGTGTTCAGGAGTTTTTATACGCAAAAGACACTACATCCACTTTCTGTCTTAACACGGACACGACATCATCATCAAAACAAGTTTTTTTTATTTGATTTTAAAAACTAAGTTTCATTATTGCAAAGAAATTTTAGGGCCGCGGTGGCCCGGTGGTAAAGTCTCGGCTTTGAAACCGGAGGGTTTCAGGTTCGAGACTCGATTCCACCGAAGAACCGTCGTGTGAGGGGGTCTGTTGCACGTTAAATCTGTCAGGCTAAATGTCCTCCCGCTGGTGTGGCGTGGCGTGGTGTGGAGAGGGGGGTGCCAGTTCAGGTGTCGTCCTCGTCATCTGACCGTGGTTCAAAATTACGAGGTCCGTCCCAAAATAGCCCTCGTGTTGCTTTAAACGGGACGTTAATATAACTAAACTAAACTAAATTGCAAAGAAATTTAAAGAATTTTCATTCTTCCAAATATTTAATCGTGTACATTTTTTTAGCTGTTGAAAACTAATTATTAATTATGAATGCAAATTATATGAGAAATCAGTAAGAGAAATTATTTTATTGTAAAATGCAATGTGCAGTTTGAGATAAATTAATTATAAAATTAAACTTTTAATGATATTTTAATATCACGAGGCTCGACTGAATTACGCGGATTCTCCTTTGTTAAGGGAATCAAGGGCATGAATTTATAAATATAAGATCTAATGTATATTTAAACACAATCAATTTTCCCGGTGTACTAGCTATTCCTCCAAGTGGAAAAATATAATTTGGTACCTGACTTTATTAACAGCCTGAAAAGAAACCTTTAGCCTTAAATTGCTTTTAACGAGATTCTGAATTTTACTGATAAACTTGCTGCATTAGGCGATTAACTTACAGATCAATCTTATTAATTTTCAATTTGCTAAATTATGATTATGGAATATATGTATATATATCAAATATATCAATTTTATTAAATTTTTAATAAGTTAAATTATTAATATGGAATATATACCTTAATAATATCATCTTGTTTATATATGAATATATGGATATGAATTATTCATATATGCTTGAAAATATGAATGTGATTGTTTTCAAATTTATGTCCGTTAACAAAATATTGTGAATGTAAATTAATAAGCATGTATAAGTAAATATAATCTATACTACTATTATAAATGTGAAAGTTTGGATAAATGGATGATAGTCAATCCCTCCAGAACGGTTTAACTGAATTGGATGAAATTTAACATAAAGATAGATTATAGTCTGGAATAGGACATAAACTACTATTTATTCCGGTTAATTGAATGGCTAACTCTTTATTAATTAAAAACTAACTTTCTAAACAAAAATCTTCTTTTTCCCACCGCCAGCTGAGTAGGACGTCAATTTTTCTCCCACGCTAACGAGGTTAGGCGTAACATATTTCCTCCCATTATTATAAGCAATTATGTTTCTTTTCTTAGTGCTTCATGTATTTAAAATTAAATATTGTTAACTAATCAATCTTGTTAATTAATATGAAGTTTTTTTTTAAATTAAAATAAAACAGAATAAAGAAAATTAAAAATTTCTAATCTCTATTGCGTTAAAGCAACAGGCATAGAAAACTTCTGCATTTAAACTTCACAAACTGGCGCTGAAAATTCCCGCATGCACAGTGTACTCTGATTCTTGAAAAAAGTATTTTCATTTTAACTAAAAGTTTAAAAAATCTGTGTATTATACTACTGTATCTATCTCAATCTCGATAGATAAATAAAATAGACTTGACTTGATTTTAAAGAAATACAGATTGGATTTTCTGTTTTATTTTATTTCAAGAACGCAATGTAAATAAACTGATTCTGGATCGTTTGTGGGCTTTTGTAATTAAATTGTATTTATGTTCAATATAATTTTTTCGTATATGCTTATATTTTTAAGTATATTGTTTTTAGATAATTTAAAATTTGTTTGATTTGTTATTATTTCACAATTTTTCGAAATGCCCAGAAAACGCAAATCTAATCTTTCAAAGAGAAGCAATAAAACTCAGGCTATGAAAGTAATTTGATGAACTATTTCTAATTTTTGTGAGCACTTGGGAAATTTCTAATCTCCTCCAGCTGTAGGATGAATACAAGGACGCTTTATCAGAAGTTATCGTGAAAAGCTAGATGACATTCTCAATGATGTAATCATTAAAGGAGCTTTAGTATTGATTGAGGGTAAAACAATTTCCATACCTGGAAAATGTCTTTGCTGATTTCGGCCTACCCCTACCGCAGGGAAGAGTTGAATTATCAAGTGAAGTTGTGAAGGAGCTAAAATATACAGCATCACGGTTTTAGAAGCGCAAAATAATAAATGATACTACGATTACTTCCTAAGCGGTGTAAGGTTTACAGAACAATTCTGTACCTAGTAAATTGAGGAGAAGATGGATTATTCTTTCTTGATGGACCAGAGGATATGGGTACGACGACCTTATTGTTGAATCTTCTGCTGGCCTAACTCCGCAAGGGTCGCAATACAGCTCTCGCTGTACCATCCACGAGTATTGCTACAACTTTGATTAACGGTAGCCGGACTACACCTTTTGTTTAAAAACTGCCGCTTAATCTTGCAAACGAAAATGCTCCAACATGCCACAGCACAGAAAACAATTTTCCGTACAATTACTTGCCTCGGTGCAAGTTAATAGTATGGGACGAGTGCACAATCAAACATTATAGGTATTAAACCGCAGTTTGCAGGACATTCGAGGCAAACAGGCGGTAATGGGCTGCGGTGTCGATTTGCTCACAGGCAATTTTAACAGACAGTGCAAATTTTTAAAAAGGCCTCACCGGCGGATGAAATAAACGCATGTCTCAGGGCGTCACCTTTTAGTCCAGGATTGGAAAGATCCATTTTATGTGCAATATGCTCGTCCAACTCTACAACGACTTTTGTTTTTGGTGTGTCTTTGCGATTAAGATTTTTTGTAAGCACTTGCGAAATTTCTAATCTCCTCCAGCTGTAGGATGAATACAAGGACTCTTTATCAGAAGTTATCGTGAAAAGCTGGATGGCTCTAAACTCGTCCAACTCGACAACGACTTTTGTTTTTGGTGTGTTTTTGCGATTAAGATGCTGCAGATTGGAGAGGGTTGTATAGAAACGGTTGCAGAATGGATAATTCATTAGAAGCATTTTCCTATTCTAGCTTTAGAAGATGAACTTAAAATGCAAGTTTTCCCTAATTTGAATGCTAATATAAATTATGAAGAGTGGTTGTGTGAGAGGGCAGTGCTTTCTCCAAAGAACGAGTAAGTCAATAAAATAAACAAAAAATTTTTAGACATGATTATAGGAAATTCAAAACGCATCTATAGACATTGTGATGGCTAATGACGATAGTATTGCACACCTCGTTGAATTCCTCAATTCCCCAGGATTAACAGGTGCACCTTCGCATAATCTGGAACTTAAAATTGGCGTTCTAGCACTGCTGACGCCAAATTTTGATGCACCCAGACTATGTAACGGCACCTCACTCTGTATCACAGAGCTTGGCAGAATATTAAAAAAGCTGTCATTATTACAGGAGCAGCTTATGAAGACAGCATTTATTCCCCCCATATCTATTATTTCAAACATCTTGCCATTTTGTTTCAAGTGGTTGCAATTTCGCTTAAAATTGGCTTTTACAATAATGATCAACACCTCCGAGGTCCAAATTTTAAAAGTGGTCCATATTAATTTTGCCAATTGTATGTTGATTGTTCACGTGTTTGAAGTGTCTAAATCTTGCTTGTCCTGACGAGAAGTAATAAGTCATTTATGCTAAATACATTTTGGTATAAGAAAAAAAATATTTTTTTCCATGAGAATAAAAATAAATTTTGACATTTTTCTCAATGAATTAAAAGTTTCTTGATTATATCATTTCAAAATTTGCTTTCAACAGAGTCATAATGATACAGTTTGATGACATTTTACATTTTGATCATGTCGTTATTTCTCATACATACACATCAAAATTTCCAAGCTAAAAAAGTCGCGAGTAATAGATAGTACAAATTAAAAGAGAAAATGAACATCCTGCTTATGTAAAGTTAACGTTCCAAAGAATGCATTACTTTTTTTAATCTTAATTTTAACAATGACAGAAATACGCGATAAAGTGTTTTGATAGATGTGTTTGAATTTCGTAATAACATTAAAAACTTTTCTGCACATTGCGTAACAAATTAAATTTAGAAAAATAATTGAACACAGAGAAAAACGGTACGTGGAATTGAAACTGATTTGATTAACCAAGAACTTTATGACCTTTAATATAATTCGAAAATCGTTTTGGGGTGATAATATTGGAAGATATGAATATCAGTTTCAATAGGCAAGAATTTCCAATTACCAATCTGAGGTCGATAAATATTTTCACGTCTTATGTTAGGACCTTTTATCTATTTAAACAACTGTATTGCTGTTTTATTTAAAAAGTAGCAAAGAAGGGTTTATCTAATTAAATATATTATTTGGTACAATAACATATGCACTGAGATCCACAGGGGAGTTACATGACAGACAACAAGTTAAGCTTATTTTCGAGTATGATTAAAATTTTAATTAGTTGCCTATTTTTATCATATTGCTTTTGTTTGCATAGTTTTATATCATAATGCTTTAGTTTTTCTCTAACAGAATTTTGGTTGAGACAAAATTTATTTTGAACATTTTTTTTTTTATTTTACCATTTCCAGTAATTAAAACAAAGATATCATTTAAGTACAATTGTAAAGATATTCAATAAAACGATCTGAAATGTTCATTTGACATTTTTTTCTTTTCTTTATTATCATTTGACAATAAATAACAAGATTGCATACGTTAGTGCTGCTACATATATTAGTGTTTTATATTGTATTTTATATTGTATAAGTCCTCATGCACTTATGAAATTATAAAAAAGCCATGTTTGTGATTATTGGATGAAAGACCAACTTAGCAGAAGAAAGATGCATGTGCAAATACAGGAAAATAGGGTTGCAGGTGAAAACGGGTGCAATCTACAAGTGCAGAGCAAAAAAATTTAAAAAGCTGAAAAAAATTGCATTATTAGACATTATTCCCAAAAGAAAATGATATTGTTAGTTCAAAATGGCTACAAGAAATCTTTATCTGATAAGAAGACGGTAAAAAGACATATGTTAAGAGAAGTTTTGAATTCACAAAAATGATGTTTCATACTCTTGGAAAGCCTTTTCCAAAGTACGGATACAGCTGTAAAGGTTGGTGGTATACTTAATTATACTTAATAACTTCCATTTCTAGAGCTCATAGCTTTAGAGCTTTCCGGTAAGGTAAAAAAGTTATTTAAAAAATTACATACTTCCTTTATTTAAAAAATTACACAGCAATCAATAGAAAAGAAATATACAAATGATAAGTTAGGACTTCATGTAACGTAATAAAAAACTAGAAAGAAAAATATCTGGAGTACAGTAAAACTGAATGAAGGAACAAGATAATGTATTGCATAAATATAAATGTATAAAATGTATGAATGTATAAAATAAAGTAATGTATAAATAAAGTATAAAATGTATAAATGTATAAAATATAAAATATAATGTATAAAATAAAATAACTATAAAAATTAGGTACCTGAGGACGCTTAAGGAGATATTTTGAATAGAATTCGAGGTGTATTTAA
Source organism: Argiope trifasciata (assembly GCA_026543055.1). Taxonomy (NCBI): domain Eukaryota; kingdom Metazoa; phylum Arthropoda; class Arachnida; order Araneae; family Araneidae; genus Argiope; species Argiope trifasciata. Next base: position 9,172,674 of record JAPMOQ010053704.1, on the reverse strand, counting down.
TAATGCTGTAAAAATTGATAATCCAATTGAAATAGTTCTTCCTGATAAATTAACCCATTTATGCCTAACGTTAAAAATTGGAATTTTTGCATGAAATTTCTATAATGAAAGAACAGTAGGCATTAACGGGTTAAGAATCGATTTATGCTTATGATTCTATTTTTGGAAGAGGAATTATTAAGGACTCTTTTGTACCAAAGACTTTCTAGCAGAGACGAGAGTTTTCGGATGTACCATGAAAAAGTGAAAAGGCAAGATGGGATCACAGGCCTCTCCACCAGTTCAATAGTCATCTTCTGATAAATGGAAACGGTGAAAAAAAGGAAGGGAATAGGGTCATGTGCTGTTACAAAGAGGAATTATAAACGAATCTAGGAGAGGCTCTACAATTTTAATGTTTTGATGACTTAATAAACAGAACGGTCAATGCTTCCACTGTCTCAAAGTTTTTGTAATTTTCTAACAAATATTTCCTGGATGCGGAGTTTAAAATGTCACTGCGGTTTATATTGATGGTATATGGCTAAAGAAACCGATGGCAATAGATAACCGATATATATAGCTATGCTGATGAAAATAAATGAAACAGATAATAACCAACATTGTCCAACATTTAAATAATTTGACGACCGATGTAGTAAAAAGTTTTTCGAGTTCATTGATTCTATGAACTATATTCAGTAGAAAAAATTACACAGACATTTTTAAATCTAAAATCATTTTAATCTTCAATAAAATTGTGATAATTATCATTATTTTAGTCATTGCGTATCTCCTTTAAGAAAATAGATTTAAGTATATGTGTGCATTTATATAAAATTATGAACATTTTATAATTTAATCAGTTTTGACCGCAAAAGTGGGGAATTTTTTACTTAAAATGTTAATATCTCTAGAACATTTCATTTAATTTGATTGAAGGTACTGAGGATCTGTACGAAAATTAATTTCGTAATTCATCAGAGCATCAATAGATTTAAGCTAGATGAAATACGATAATTTACTTCATTTAGATTGTTTTTTTAGTAGATATTATGCCTGTTATAAACGATTCAAAAATTAGATATTGTGACCCGATTAACGTGCATATCCCCTATATATTCTCCTATTTACTTTAAATTAGTCAGAATCATTGAATAAATAATGTAGATAATTTAAAAATAACAGTAACATTTTTCTTAGCAAGGCTAGACATTCATTCCATCACTTTTTGACCTGAGAACACAAAGACATCTTGGGGTGACCGTAATAATAAAATTGAAACATGCTCAGATTAAACGGAAATAATTGTTACATTTATGTGTTGCCCATTTGACAATGTTGATGTCGAAGAAATAACTGGAAAAATATATTTTCTTTCTCTTGAAGAAAACGATGTTTTTCTCCTTCAAAATAGTATAATTTTAAAAGCACTTCGTTCAGATCCTAAGAATAACTTTTGGAATCTAATGGACCAAATACAGTTTATAATTTTAAGAGATTTGCACATCATTTCATATTTTTCTTTTTCTCTAACTACCAGTGTGAATCAATATTTTCAGACATAATTAAGACAATATATCGTTCTTATTCCCCGGATTACCACTTGGAATTCAATGGAAGATCAGCAGTTCGTAGTTGCACATCGATATATTCTAGATCAGCTGACAGTATGCAGATTAAGTCTTCTAATATATATAAGTAACTTTCAACTGAAATATTTTTAATGTATTTTAAATTATTTGATAATTTAATGCATCATTTGATCTTATTATATTTGTGGCTATTATTCATATGCTTATAGTTATGTAGATAAGTCCGTATTTATTAAGTTGTAATAGGTTGTTTTTGGCTCGCCTTACCAACTTTACTGGTGGACTGCAACTCGAAAAAAATGAGAAGTGGCCCGTACAGAGGAAAAGTCTGCCCTACTCTGCTTTAAAGTATAAATGCACCATGTATGATAGCTGTAGGTCAAACAATGTAGTATGTAAAGCGACAATACACAAATACATGCTCACACACACACTGAGAGAGAGAAAGAGAGAGATGAAATATCCACAACTTAAAAGACACATACGCACACTCAGAGATACACTCACATAAACATACATTCATCGTTATTATGCGAGAGGAAATAAAATATTTTGCTACTCACTTTCAATTGCATATTTCCAATGTATAAAAGTGCAGCGCATTATTCATCCATTACCGAATATCCTTTCCAACGAAATGAAAGAATTTTTCCTCCAATACTGCAATTATTTTACACTTTATTTATTAATCAGTGTTTATTTTCAAAGACAGTTATATTTCGACACTGGAAAACACGTGACCCGCTGAATGTCTTATTTCAGAAGGAAAATCCCAGGATTTATTAAGTGAAGTTTTAGCAAGTTTTTATGATTTTACCGATTATCAAACAAATAGTAAAAAGAAATCTAAAAATTTGCAGAAGAATATTTATTATATTTGACTTTTTCAAAAAAAGTTTTTTCATAAGACCTCTATATTTACTTCTTTATTTGTACTTTATGTAATTTATTTTCTATATTATGCATCAACGCTTCATTATTATTTGATTTAAATATAAAGTAAATAATAAATAAAATAGAAATTTAATAAAATATTTGCTTATTTTCAGATATTCGTTTACTCACGATTAATAAAATCTGAAATGTATGCAAATTTCATCGAATAAACAATAAAATAAAAACAAACTAATGTATTTTCAGAATTTCTATTCATAGTGCATTAGATTGGTAAAATTCAGTAATTAGATATTCACAATAAATAAAGACAGATATCTATTTTCTTGCTTTTCTGTTAATAATCTGACCTTCAGATCGACAAGTTTTTCTTCATTAGATTCAGGAAGTTTTGCTATCGTAATCAAGATATTTTTCACCTTCCTTTTCAGAGGTGTTGAATGTATTCATGTCATTTAATTGTGCGTGAATAATACAAAATGGTTTTATTTTTTATATTAATTTTAAAAATAAGATTAAAGAGCTGATATTTAGATTTTGATAAGGATAATTGAACATTAAAGATATAAATTCTATTACTTTTGAAAAACTTTTATATATAAAAAATATAAGATAAAAAAGGATCTCTCTAATCCAGAAAATAATTACTGTTCAAATTTTTACTATTACTCATTATGCTTGAAGTCATTTATTATTAAAATTTTTACAATTAATCATTATAATTAAAGATATTTATTATTAATATTTTTAAATCTGATTTAGATTTTGATAAGGATAAATAAACATTCAAAATATAAATTTTTATTACTGTTGAAAAACTTTTATACATAAAAAATATATGATAAAAAAATCATTCATTTCGGAAGATTTTTTTATCAAAATATTTGCTATTAATCTTTGCAAATGATTGCTATTGCTAAATATTTTAGTATTAATTATGATAAGTAAATATATTTATTATTAATATTTTAAAATCTGATTTAGATTTTCACAAGGATAAATAAGCTTTGAAAATATAATCTGTATTACTGTTGAAAAACTTTTATACTTTAAACAAATATAAGATAAAAAAAAGATATAATTCTTCTAATACAGAAGATATTTATAACTAAATTTTTAAATATTAATCATTATAATTAAAGCTATTTATTATTAAAAATTTACCATTTATTACAATAATTAAAGAAATTTATTATTAATTTTCAAAATTTGATTTAGATTTTGACAAGATAAAGGAACTTTGATAATATAATCTTTATTCCTGTTGAAAAAGTTTTATACTTAAAAAAAATGCAAGAAAAGAATCATTCAAATTCAGAAGATATTTATTATTAAAATTTTTACTATTCATTATGATTAAAGATTAATCATTACTGATATTTTTAAATCTGTGATAATAGTTTGTATCTTAAATAATCGCACTAAATAATGAGGGACTTTTTTTTTTGATATGACGAAAACGTAGTAAATTTGAAAAAAAAGTATCTTAAACTAAAATTCATTTGCTGATCTCACTCTCAATTCCAGCCAAAATAGTGTGTGTGTGAAAATTTATAGGCGGGGGTGAATATTCCATGGAAATCGACATCATTAAAAAGATGATTTTTTCAATGAAATAACGTTGCAAAAATTATTTTTGTAAGATAACATCTTCAAAATTTAAATTTCGATTTTTATAAGGATGAATGAACATTGAAAATTTGATCTTTATTACTGTTGAGAACAACTTTTATGAATAAAAAATATGAGATAAAAAAAAGAAAACATCATTCTAATTCAGAATATCGAGTGAATATTTTAAAGCTTTGAATATACTTGGTATCAGAATGAAAATCGTAGTAAATATTGGAAAAAAATTGAAAACCATTTGTTCATCTCAATTGCATTGCTTCCCAATATAATGAAGATGTAAATAATTACATTGGGGGAATAATCCAGAGGAACTGATATTAGTGGAAATACAATATTTTAATGAGAAAATGATATACAAACAACCTTTGGGCAATAACATTTTAACAATTTCAGCTTCGAATTTTATAAAAAGGAATGAACATTGGAAATATACGTTTAAAAGCCTTTCATACATAGAAAATGTAAAAATGAAAAAATTCATACATAAAAAAATGCAAAATTCTAATTCAAAAGAGGCGAATGAGTATTTTTAAGTCTGTGAGTATTTCTTGTATAAAAAATAATAATAAATAATAAGAAGCATTTTTTGTGATATGACAAAAATATAATGAATCTGAAAAATACTCTTTAGAAAAATCCATCTGTAGATCTAAATCAGAATATCTCCCAATATAAAGTTGATATAAATAATAAGCTGGAGAAACTATTTTGTAGAAAAAAAATTAAAGGAGATTTGAACCTCTAATTCCATTAAGTACAGAATGATAATGTTTGTTAAGTTTGATTCTTTTTCTAAACATTATTTTAAAAAATTTGTTCTTAGTTATAAAAACAAAATAATGTGCACACAAAAAATGCATTTAATACCATTGCAACATGCTCATGTATAAACTAAGTTATTTATATTTTAAGAAAAATTATTAAATTTAGAAAAAGCTGTATGGAAATAAATTGTATCCCCAAAAGTCAATTTTTTTCTGATTTTCAAATGGTGTAAATATGATTTTTGTTCATTTATATATCTTGAAGTTATCTGAAACGAACATTAAAATTTGATTTGCAACTTATTTCTTCATTCAAATTTTGAAATATACTTTTCTTATCGGCACCTGCCACCCAAGAAGTAATTACCATCCAAATTTAACAGGCTCAATCTGTTTTGGTGAAAATTTTGATTAATTTCTAATCATGCATATTATTTATATAGTTTAAATATAGTATGCCGATTTATAAAGGTTATCATGTTTGAAACAAAAAAACGGTTGGAGACTTGATTAAAATCTCGAACTGAGGAAATGTAAACTCTGCTTGTATAAAACGCAAGCAACATTTTAGAATCACGTTTGAAAAGTACAAAGGACAGTTAAAAGAAATTCAAATTCAATGGAAAATTACACTGATTGCCAATTATTTTAATTTAAATTTCAATAGATAATTATACGAAAAAATTCCCTTTCTTAGAGAAAAAATCCTTATTTTCAATTGTAACTACCTTTACTGTGATCCCACATTGCAATTCGAAATTCTCTGTGGTTGAACAAAAAATTTGAAATATTCCTCAAATTCTATGGAATCTATTTAGACGCAAAGATCTAGATCCCAGTAAAAGTGATCTTGAAGCTCAAATAACACCACGGTAACACGAATTTCAATAGTCAAGTTGAAACTAGAAGTCAATTTCATATCAAGTTATGTTTGTTTGAGGGGGGAGGGGGAATTATGTAGCAAAAAAAGGCGTATTATCCTTTATGTACCAATAGGTGTAGTGTGATCGTGAAACATAATTCATACACTTATCTCCACCTTAAATGAAGGGCCACTTATTCCCACACTGATTATGCTAAAAGTTTGAAATAATAAAGTTTTTCGCATACCATTAAAGCATATTTCGAAATTAAGTTTTATGCAACCATCACAGTATATATATTCGGAGCAACTTTTTAAACATAATCCTTTTTCCAAAAGTTCTTAGCTTCCTACCATATTTTGTAACTTTCCAGTTGGAAGATGAGCTAGGACAGCAATGTTTAAAAATACTCTATTCTGAGGAAACATTTTAAAATACCACACTAAATTTCAGAAAATTTTATTACAGTAGTGTTGGCTATTTTAATTTTAATTTTTTCGCTTTAAAAATTCATGATATCATCTAACAGAAATTCTTTCAGCAGATTTGATTTTTTTCCACTCTATGCGCAGTCTCTTTAAAATAGTTGCAAATTGTGGAAAATTCAAAAAAAAAAAATTATTGTTTAAGTTTGATTTAAAGTTGGGAAGTATTTATTCATTAAAAGTATTCATAATAAAAGTAAGTAAAGTAAAGCATTCATTTAAAAATGTAACTATGTACTTGTTGAATTTCTGTTGTAAAGTGAAGCAAAATACTCATATTTTTAAATGCTTTCATTAAAAAAGATTGAAAAAAAAAACACTAGTAAAAAGTAAAATTTGGATTAACGTTTTGAAAATTAAAAGGAATTATTTTACTTACAGAAAAATATAAAGTAAAAGCATTCAGCTTAAAAATTTATAAATTCATTTATTCGAATTCTAATAAAGAGCTTAAAACTACATTATTTAGTTCCACATAAATTAATTTCCCATATGAACTGCGATATAGTGTATATTTATGAGTAAATTTTGAATAATTGAACTTGACTGTCAAGTAAATAAAATAATCAATTTCCCCAATGAAAAATATTAAACAAAATGTTTCAAATACAGACTGCTTATTCTGTTGTTCAGGATTACAGAATGTATTGACAAATCATTAAGCAAAATGTAAGTAAAAGTTTGAATTTTAAATTGAGAGGTTTTTATCAAAAAACTTTTGCCAATATTTAATTTGAGGAAATACCATTTTAAAATGTAAATAACATTAATAGTAAGCTATACAATTACAAAAATCAATATAATCTTTCAAAGAATAAATGCCGAAGCAAAATTCAAATATTTTACAGCGGAAATTAATCAGAGGTTAAGAACATTAAATAAATGATAATTCCGTGGATATATATTTCAAAATATTTGATAATTTCGTCAAAAAGTCTGTTTTTTTCCATAATCATTTACTTTGATTTAACAATAAAATAATCTAAAAATCATTAAATCATCCTTTTTTAAATTTAAATTAAACTATTTTATACTTATTACTATTACTATACTTATTATTATTACTATTTTATACTTAAAAATTTAATCTTTATTTAAATGTAAACTTATATGAAAACAGTCTCAAAGCAAAATTCAATACAAAATATAATGCAAAAATAAATAAATAAATAAAATTATCTATAAATAATATAATTCCGATTTCTAAAGTATTAATCAAAATTTAGTAAACTGTCCCACTATAACGAAAATGTTCTTACCTCCACTTCTTAACATGCTTTATACTATATGGCGCATTTTTTGTTTAATTTCATTGCAGTGTGAAAAAAATCAAGCCCTCAAGTTGGACTTCATCACCTGGATCAAATGGGTTCAACATCTGAACAAAAAAGAATTCTAATTACATTGATGCAGTTTTCAATAGTTAAAAAATATCTGATTTCTTTTCTTTCGAGCTACTTTTTGAAACCATTTTTGAAAGTAGCAGAGATTAATGATGATATTTTGAAATCGATATCATCTGCTTTTGACTTTCTGAAAAATTCTTGCAAATGAATGGTGTTATGGTTCTACTTCCTTTTCTAACATTTAAATTGGGAACATTATTTACTTAATTGTGTTTTACAGACTGTTTATGGAATGTGTGTTGACGCAATCGTAAAATCATAAGCCACAATGTTTTAGATAAAAGCACCAATGATCGAGAAGAAGATGTAAACAATTATTCTTCTTCAGGAAACAACTTTAATATAAACCATTAACGATAATTGAGATCCGTGAATAAAACTGGATATAAATATATGCGAAAAAATGCTGGTAAAAAATTAATGGAAAAAATAATGAAACAGTGATTCGCTTTTCTTAAAAAAATTCGCAACCAAATGAATTACAAAAGTTAAAGCTGAGAGTATTTATTCCTTTTTTTAAAGATATTTTTTGGTTTCCATAAAAATATTACAACTTATCACAGGGAATTAATGACCTCAACAAACTTCTCAAAGATATTATCTATGCAAGCAAGATTTAAACAGCGAACTAAAATATTGCAATAAAACTTTACTCTAAATTTATTTTAATATTAATGTTAAAATGATTAATGATCATTACAAACTTTCTTGAGATATGAAAATAGGTAAACAAAACTTAAGCAATTAACCAAGTTTGAAATACAATTTTGCTTTAAATTTATTTAAAAACTAATATTAAAATGATTAACGAACATTACAAACTTTTCGTTGATATGAAAATATGCAAGCAAGACTTAACACAATATACCAACTTTGAAATTAAATATTCATTTGATTTTTTTTAATATTGAGGAACAGTAATTTCAAATGATTGATGAAAATAAAAAGCTTTTCGAAGATATGGAAATATGAAAGTAAGATTTAAAAATGTAATCAATTTTGAAACAAAGTATTGTTTTAAATTTATTATAATATTAATTACTATTGATGTGAAAAAGATTAATGATTATTACAAAACTTTTGTAATATGAAAATATGAAAACAATTTAACCATGTAATCATTTTTGAAACAGTCTTACTTTAAATTAATTTTAACATTGATGAATATTAAGGTTAAAATGAATAATAAACATAACAAACTTTTCAGAGATATGGAAAGATGCAAACAAGACTTCAAAAATGACAAATTTTGAAATAAAGTTTTACTCTAAATTTATATTAACATTAATGTTAAAATAATTAAGGAACGTTGCAAACTTTTCGGTGAAAATGTTGAGCAAGACTTAAACAGTGTTCCAGTTTTGAAATAAAGTATTACTCTTAACTTATTTTAACATTAATAAATTTTAATGTTAAAATAATTAACGGGTATTAGAAACTTTTAGGAGATATGAAATATGCAAACAATATTTAAACAGTTAACCAAATTTTAAATAAAGCGCTACTCTAAATTTATTTTAGCATTAAAGTTAAAATAAAGAGTGAAAATTACCAACTTTTTAAAAATATGAAAATATACAAGCAAGATTCAAATGGTGAAACAATTTTGAAATAAAGTGGTACTCTTAATAAATTTAAACACTAAAGAGAACATATGTTAAAATGATTAATGGGCATTCCCAACTTTACGGAAATATGATAATATGCAAGTAAGATTTAAACAGTGAACAGATATTTAAATAAAGCATTAAATTTGAAATCAATTTATTTTACTTATATGAAAATATCTTCAATTAATCTTTTATGTAATTCTTAAAGAAAGTATGCAATTAAATTTAAAATCCGAAATTAAATTAAATCTAAATAAAGCATCATTTTCAAATATTAAATATTAATAGTGTTAGAACTATAATCGAATTCAACTTATTTTACACAAAATGATCTTAAAAATACTTCATGTAAAACAGTAATCCGATTTTTAGAAATTGCAAAAATATGCCAAACATACTGGTTTATTTCTTAAGGAATTATTAAAATGCCAAGGTTCTTGAATTTTATGTTCAAGGATAAATATTAATTGTTATCAGCCAGTAGTTTTTTTTTTACCTGAGTTCATGGTAAACTTCTATTTATTGATTTATTGAATCAATCTTAAATATATTATTCATGAAATTTTTCATTGAAATTACATATTTTTAATAAAAAAAATAATTATTATATTTATTCAAATTAAAAACATAAAATGGAAAAAATAGGAAAATATAGAATATTTTTTAAAAAATTAAATAATTAGAAAAAAAACCCCTTCAAGATTGAAAATATTTTGAATAAAATTAAAATACTGTTATAGTGAAATTCTATCAGTTGTTATTCTTGACAACAGGCTGCCAAAAGAAAATTATATTTAACATTTTAAAAGATCGTATTTTTAGAATTCGCCATTTTTTTTCTTCCCATGGTGCAACAGTGATTCATTCTCTTCAATGATATATAAATATTTGAAATGATAATAACGTAATGAAAAGGATTCAAAAAGGAGTTGAATCATTCAATGGATTAATATACAGCAAAAACAATGCATAGAAATTTAGGAACAAAACAGATTCCACTTATAATTATCTTGAACAAAAAAAAAAAAGGATTAACACAATCAAAATGCTGCATGTGGACAAACAGAACCTAATACATATTAATTAAAAAATTGTTTTCTGTTAATTTTATACCGTATGTCATTTATTGCTGTGTTTATATTTTTTCAAAAAATGTTAAATACATTTTCTGTGCATTCAGGTGTATCGATCAACACGTTTTCACTCCAAAAGCAATAATATCATATCAATTAATAATTATTACTGTTATTTTTTGTGGTTTACTGCAATATTGTAGAGATGAAATTTGGAATCATTTCATTTATTACAATTCTAAAAAGGAGAAGTTATTTCATGATTCAATTGCATTTTAGTACTTTTTTTTCTTTTCTTCTATTAGATTGTTTTTTCCTCCTAGGATAGATGGTCTTAACTTCTAAAATAGATTAACACTAGTGTTATTGTAATGTCATAACAAATATGAATTAAAAATAATACAGATTTTTAACTGAATTATTTATTTTTTAAATAAATTCTTTTCTTGATATATTGGCAAAGCTTATACTAAATTTATTACACTTTATTACACATAAATTTAATACACAATAATTGAATAAGATATTTTAATCAAAAAGTTTCATAGAATATTATAAAATCCATGCTTTAAGCAAAGTAGAGTTGTAACAATGACACAAAATTATAGCTATAGCTTTCCCTTTTGTTTATTCTGTAAAATTCGAAGAGTATCTGGATCAATGAACATATAAATAGATGTTTAGTTGCTGCGATAATCTAATGCAGGTGAATTTAAAAAATTAAAAAAAAATTTACTTTGAATTTTTTTTCTAGAAAATTTAAACCATTCTTAACAAAAATGCAGGAAAATCAAGAAAGAGTATATTAGTTTTTAAACAAGAACTCAAATTGACCTACACACCGAAAACTTTAGTGCGATTTGTTATCAACAACAACAACAACAAAAAAAAAAACAGTGAGCCCCTCCGACCTTTCAGAATAGCATTTGATAGAGTTAATGGAGATAATTTGCATACGAGGTAAATGTGTACATATGCAGAAGGTATCAATTACATAAGAAAAGCAAAAACTGCTAAAAATAAATAAAACAAAACTTTTAGACTAGAATGCTGAGACATAGTTTTTTTTTACAACAAATACGAAACAACTATTTATGCATTATGTTGTCTTTATACACAAGACTTCTGTACAGCACAGAGTGTTTCACAAAAAAGAAAGCAATTATAATAACAGTTACCAAATAGTACATACACTACGATAAACGTTTCTATAACCAAACGCAATTACTCAATGCCACTGTGCATTGCAATATCCAACACTGGTACCTTATTATAAAATTACATAAACTATAAAGACAATATCAAAAAGACACAATAAGAATTAAAAAAAAATACAAATATCTAAAAAAAGAAACCTAGCTAAATACAATAAATATTATAGTTACAACAACAGAAAATGCCAATTTCGGTAACAAAAAATAAAATAGTCCAACATGATAATTAAATCACTAATAGGGCGAGTCTTCATTTATTTCAAGAAATTTCTCTATTCAAAATATTAGTAAGTTATTTAACAATATTTCTTTTAGTTCTTAACAACAAAGGACTAAAGTGACCACAACATGCTTTGTGCAATTGGTGTAGTGTTATATCTTGTTAAAATATGCAGCTAACACGACGGCTTTGAAAAGTTTCGAGAATCATAGATTGAAAAATTCTGCTTGAATTGCATGAGTTTGTAAATACTATACAACTTTAATGAAGCAATACAAAAGTCACAGCTGTCATTTAATTCTTTTTATTCATCTATCTGCGAGGAGTTGCAGTGAATTGCGAATTTTAATTTTAACTAGCCACCTTGGTGACCATACGGTTTGTTGGGATATTGATAAGATTCTATGTAAATTAAATCTGCAGCTTGCGCCCGATTATCATCACAGATTTTTTTTAAACATCGAATTGTGGAAAACGCCTATACTGTCATTAAAAGTAGAACATTCGTACTCATAGAATCATTAAAAGCAAAACATTCATACTCATAGAATCATTAAAAGCTAAGTAATTACTATCGTAGAACCATTAAAAGAATTAGAAATAATTACAGTTGCATTGGCGTTAACAAAAAGATAATTTTTGAATCATAAAATGCTGTAGAAAACATTTTTTTCGGGTATCATTTTAAAAATTTATTTCGAAAAATTGCAAATTATCGCTCTTAATTAATTAAAATTTTAAACTAATCGATACCAGGAACAAAATTTTTCTCACAAAAATAGACTTTTTTCAAATTTACCATAAGTCTTACCTGTAGAGTGTCTTTATTTATTGGCACTCAAAAGGTAATTGCATTTGTGAATTGCCTTCTTTTAATTTTGTATAACAGATTGATAATTCATATTGATACTCTTGATAAAATAAATAAATTTATTTATTTCATTTATAAATTAATTAATTTTAATTTTTTGCAATTGTTTATCGTATATTTTTTTAAGTAGAAACAAAGTCTTATGAGTTTTGTTGCCATGCACATTTTTCTGAGGATTTCTTTTTTCAAATTTGATAGTGTTATCAAAGAATATATTTTTAAAAAAGGAATTTCTTATCTTTCTTCTTTTATATTTTGAATATATATATACATCCCTGCATGGATAAAGTTTGTAATTTTTATTTTATTATTTTTTTAAAAAAATATCCTTTTCGGATACTGAAAAATCAATCAACAAAGTATGTTGAAAATTTGAATGCTACCCATAAAACACTTTAACTGTAATCTCAACGGTACATTTTGGCTTCACTTAAACAAATGCTCTATTACAAACCTTTAATATAGTTATTTGCAATATTTATTTTATAGTAAGTGAAAGAAATCTTTAATGAACTTTATTCCTTACTGCATACCAGGTCAATCACCCAGGTATCATGAAGTAAATGAAGGCAAGACAGAAATGAAGATTCATTAAAATGCAAGAATTATGGTCAACTTTCTATAATGAGCAAAAACTTTGAGATCTTTAAAAAAAATTGCACTTAGTATCTTAAAGACTCTATGAGTGAAGGTGTTCGTATACAGCCAGTTCTCTTTCTGGAGCTACGAATACAAATCAAACTCTACATGTACGCTTTGAGAGTTTTTATTTTTTTCGAATCAGCAATCCAGATTTTGCTTATACTGATTTGCTTATTCACACTGAGAATTTCTGCATGTGCCGTTTTAGTTACGCCTTTATTCTCTCCTCGTAACTATACTGCGTTTTATCTTCGGAAACAATATGGTTTCTTTATTGTATATCACAAAGGATGAATTAAATTACGTTAGATCTATAAAGTTGTTAATTTTAAAACTATATCTATTTTTTCAAATAATAATTTTAAATAATCTTTAAATTGCATTTGTTATTTTAACTTATAATCATAGTAGCCATAAAAATAAACTAAACCAATGTGCTGTTCCAATGGAGGGCTACTCCTATCTCTTTTGGATGATATTTATTAGTACATAGATAATACGCAATAAGTAAGAAGAAAGATGTTTCAAAGCTCTTTGTTACTCTTTTTTTGTTCTTTATTTTATTTATTTATTATTATTATTATGACCTTCCTTTTCCAAAGTGAATTTTTCTTTTCTTTTCGATTAGAACTAATTAATTTTGATTCAAAATATGTGCAATTCATATAGTATATATTCCTCAATAAATCAGCAGGAGTGGCCTCCCCAAAATTTTCCCGTGTATCCTAATAAGTGTACTTGTGCATTATTTACTTTAGACTATTAGCGAACTATAGTTACGAAATTATGTATAGTAGCGCACTATTTTGACAATTATCCCTCGAATGCGGATAGTTCACAATTCGTAGAATACCGAATGAATATTTTGCATGCATTTTTCAAAGCCGATTGAAACAAAAATCGGACATAGATCTACCATTGTTGTCATAAAATCATATTCCAAATTTAATATGTTTAAATGGTACGCTTTCATTATACAGGCGCAAGATGTCGCCACTGTCAGCCAAACGCGAATCAAACCGCCAAGCGAAGCGAATGACAAAACAAATGTCACCTGTGTGAACAAATTCACCTAGTGTAACTGTGTGAAATTTAACGTATTTTTGCATTTTTGACAATTATTTGGTGACTTTCTTGCAATTTTTTCGTGACGCCCATATAACGGAATCGTTTAAAGCATTGCATTTTTCAGTTATTATATTGTCACATTTGAGAAAGTACAGACAGTTAATCTCTTGTTGAATTTTGTCCCCCATTGATAGGTATCAATACTTTACGGGTTGAATCTGTGTAATAAATTCAATCCAAGTATTTTTTTAAATTTTGTAGTTATCGGGTTAATTTATGTTTTGGCAATCGGATAGAATGAATGGTTTTGGTTGAAAATTAGATAAAATTGTACAGATTTTCGCTAAAGATCATACATCAAATTTCATCTATCAATCGCACATCATTTTTGAACTATCATATTTACAGACAGACAAATAACCATAATTCCAAAAATATGTTTTTCGAACTCAGGAATGCCTAAAGTTTGTGTATTTCTCAAGATCTCGAATGGAAATTTTCACGTTTACGAAAATTTCTCTTTTAATATTTTATATAAGAAAAGTAAACTTAAAACCTTCTGTTCCACCATAACGCAACTCATGTTATTAAAAGCATGCATATTTTAGTAAAATCAAAATCGACGGGTGTATGCGTAAATGTCCAGAGATTTAAATGATATAAAAATATAAACTATTAAAGGACTTTCCAGTTAAAATAATAAACATCACTTTTCAAAGCAAAGATTTATTTGAAGATTCCACTTTCCCCTCTTCCGTTTTAAACAACTTAATTCTTGCAATATTAATTGTTTCTTAACAATAATTCTTGCATTTATGATTAGAAAATAAAATCGCTGAAATAAACGTTCTTTCCATGAAATAAGAATTGTGCTGCCATCTAATGGTGAATTATCAGATGAATTTAAAAAGTAATAACGGGTATCACACAAAACTATTTATTGATGAAAGAGGCAACAAAAGATAATGAAAAATAAAATCTCTGTATTTTGTAACAATAACATCAATGCTCTACTAATATCAAACCCAGTTATCTAATATTTGCACTAAGAATAATGCTCTGCGATTTAAGTTTGGGATCAAGTTTGTTAGTTTACAAGAATCCCACTAGATGTCACTACTACCTGTAAAGTTTGTACGGGCAATATTATTATTAAAAGTAAATCATTATTTGCAATGAAATATTAATATATTTATCAGTTTAACACAGTTTACATGCTGTCTCGCTAGTTTACAAGAATCCCGCTAGACGCCATTACAACCTGAAATGTTTAGATGGGCAAAAATATTGTTATTAAAAGTAAATAATTATGTTTACTTTAAATATTAATATATTTATCTGTTTTACACAGTTCAATGATGTTGCAAGAGACAATTTTTTCAATTTGTAAATATCTGCAAAGAAAAAATCAAAAAACATTTTAAACTCGTTGAAATAATATTATTGCTTTTTTAAATTAGTACTTATAAATTTAGCTTAATTTAAATTGATGTTTTTTAGAAGCGACATTGGGACAAACGAATGGATCATGAATTTAAAATGCTGTTAGATAAACCATTAAGTGTTTCAAAATCTTTTGATCTGCGGTTTGCTTTTATGAGTTTCTTCTATAATGTCACGGAGAGTAACAAAATGAAAATTTTTCAGTACAGGAAACAAATCTTTTTCATTATAATCGTCTTTGAAGTTTATACGTTTAGTATAATGACGCTCAGGGTTTTTTAATTTTTTTTAACCAACTAATATGAGTTTATCCATTCCTTCAAAATATACAAGTGTTTCTAATTCAAATATTTCTTAATTCGAATAATATTTCCTTATTATTAATTGCATTCCAAGCGTGTAGATAACTCGAAATCCAAGGAATGAAATTAAAAGAATATTAAGAATGATAAAGAATTTGATAAAGTAAATTGTGTAATTTATGAACTGACAACTGGAAAAACGTATTTGGGTGAAAATAAACATTATCTTTGATGTATAACATTACTTTTTTTCTTTTTTAAATGATCTAGAAAATAATCACAGTAGTTTGGAGCAAATATTGTGCCCTATCAAAACTTCTTTTAAGATTGTAATCATGTATAGTAAATCCGACTTAAAAGTCTCTTAATATTATGACCATATTAAGTATGACTTAAAAGTATATTAAGATTAAAACCATCAAAATACTATGGCCATAAAATACTATAACCATCAAAATACTATGGAAATTCAGTTGAATTTTTTGAGTTCAAAATCATACCTCGAAACTTAATATGAATAAACTAATAATGAATATAATTTTATTCCGTTTTATAAAATAACGAAAACAGTTTTCTACTTTACATTAAAGTTTCCTTTGCTGGCAGCGTCTCTTTGATGTAAAAAAGCCATGAAAGCGTTTATCTTAAGAGAGCATAGCTAATTTTCTTATTTCTTAATTGATCACTCAAAATCTTATAAACATTAATTTGAGATATTCTTTGAAATGTCACACTTCCTCATATTTCTCTCAGCAATCATTATATGATGATTCACCTTTTATGGGTGAACCGGAGTTTAAGTTTGTCTCTTCCCAAATAAGCGAAAATGCCAAGTTTTTTCAAAAACCACGGTCTTGCGCCTTGTTTTTCCTCTCACGGCGAGCTTCGGTAAACACGATGCAAAACCACTGTTGCTGATTATAGAAAAATACGTCATGTGGCAGAGTTAAACTTTGGTCATAAGGAATTGTATACTTTTTTGTATGGAAAATATATAAAAAGAAACACTTTTACTCCCACAAAGAAATTCAAGTTAAAGATTTTAAAAGAAAATTAGATCCATTTTCGCTACTTGTGTACACATGTAATCGCTTTTTTTTACTAGTTATTGAAGGCTGGGAAATTCAGAAGGAACATTTTAAGTATTCATTGACAACATCGTCACTAATAATTATTTCTTTATTTTACGTCTTCAAATTTTTTTATGGCCTATAAATAGAATTCTCTGAAATATTTCACAATTTGTTCGATACTCTGAAAGATTATGCAGACTGTTCTATAATTTTTTTTCAATACATGTAATTTGCTATGTTTTACTCTCATATAATTGCTGATTTATGTTCTAAAAAGTAAAATTGCATCTATGATTTTTTTAATTTTATAAAAAATTTATTTCTTGTAAAAAGTATAATTTATATATTTTTTAAGTATGCAAAAATTAAGTATTTTAATCCTCAAAAGTTTTAATTCAATAGTTTGAAAAATCTCCACATTTTAGATTACTTAGTCCGAAGAATTCCTTTTTCAAAATATGTCGGCATGTCTTCCGTTTTGTGCCTGTATGATTTAGAACAAGATAAGCTGAAGATTCTCTGAATCAGACGAATAAAATATTTCATGTGACCGTTATATTCATTTTTATTTATTTTTGTGAAATTTTAATCTTCATTCTCAGAAAATTTATCTAACCGGTTTTCTTAGTGTAAATGAGCACAATAACTGTGAAGCATAAAGAGCTAGTCGGGTAAAATTGTTTATCTTTCTAATTCTATATGTATATAAACGCAATAATTCAAAAGCGAGATGACTTGGTTAAGTCAATTTTAATGTATAGTAGCATTTGCAACTAAACGTATGGATCGTATCACATTTTGAATTAAATGTGTCATAGGGTTGTCTGTTGTCAGTCTGTGCAACCACCTTTGTGTAAACGTGGCAATTCAAAAGTGCAGTGACTTGGATAAATCAAATCTGATATACAATTTTTGCTATTGAATGTATGGTTTTCATCCAATTTTGAATCAAATATGTCAAGAATTTGATTGTTTGTCATTCTTTGCACCGCCTGTATGTAAACGGGATACTTAAAAACAACAATGAGTTGGGTAGATAACTTTTCTCTTTAGTTTTTGCAATTAAACGTATGGATTTTGTCAAGTTTTGAACGAAATATAACAGAATTCACTGTTTCGCAATCTGTACATCCGCCTGCATTTAAATACGATAATTCAAAACCACAGCGACATGGGCACATCAAATTTAATACATAATTTTTGCAATTGAACGTATGGATCTTATCAAATTTTGAACTAAATATACCAAAGAGTTGATTCTTTATCAGTCTGTACATCTGCCTGTTTGTAAACGCAATAATGAAGAAGCAGAAATACTAAGATAAATAAATTAAGTATGAAATCTTTATATTAAAAATGTCATTAGTTGTATAAAATTTTAATTTCAATCTATCAAAAAAAAAGACATCCAAGATTTATACTCTATTTCTTTTTATAACACTAAGAAGCACAAAATTTTAATGGGCTGGAATCTGAAAATAAACATCATGGGGTTAATTTACATGCCTAAATTCCCCAGTGTCTTGGCAAGAGGAAGAGTGAATGGAATAAAACATTTATTAGATATTATACGAGATAGTTTGGAAGAGATTATCGATGTTGATATTATTAATTGTATTAATGATAAGATTAATGTGAGAAAAATGTAAGCTAATTTTCCAAATGAGAGCATTTGGTATTAAATATCAGTTCAGGTGAGCATTCTTCCAATTGTAAATTCCTCTGACTTAAAATCAACAGAAAAGCTGGTGTATATATAGATTATTTGTCACAATTTAAAATATCAAAATATTAAGTTGAGGAGATTATGAATATTGAGCATGCATAAGCGATTTAATTAAAATAAACACAATCCATATTCCCGGATAATTGTTCAATTTATCTTAGAGACTTATAAAGATATGTTTTACAACTGTATAGTAACTTTATATATTTGATAAGAGCAGTAGGACAAATGGCATATTTGGTAAGAGAGTAACTTTATATATTTGAAAATAATTTTAACGTAGGCTTTAGGTTAAAATAATTTTTTAAAAAAATATGGAAGCATTTTATTTCCAAATCTATAGATTTAAATCTTTAGTTTTAGACTATATTTCATTTTCTAGTATTCTTTTTTAATATATTTTTTTTCATTTAAGATCCTCACCTGAAAATAATTAATTTAACTTTAAAAAAGTTAAAAGAACAATTTAAGTTATTTGTGCTCGTATTAAATATTGATTTCGACGATTAATGTTTTTACCGAATTGTAAAAAAGTGGGGTGGGGACAAATTGTGTTAATTTGATACTTATTAAATAGTGATATAATGATTCTGAAAGTGGATTTTCTTTCGGAAATGTAAAAAAATGGTGATAAAACTGTGTGACTTGAACATTTATTAAATATCGACAAACTGATTTTGATAATTGATTGTCATACGTCAAAAATACATTTGACAAACTGTACATCTCTGACAATCTATAATAAAACATGATTTTGTTATGACGTACTTCACTTCATTAAAAAATTAGGAATATTATGGGAGAAAATATTTTCCTTTTTATTTTTATTCTGCTATTTTCGAATTATTATGCGATGTAACATTTAAAAAATGTCTTATCAATGATTGGCACTTTTGTTTGTAGAAATTTGTCTGCATTAGAGAAAAATTGAAGATTCAAAGGATTTGATATAAAGTAAGTGATATTTTGGTTAAGATTTGGTAACATATAACTCTGTATATAGTTACTTTTTTAACAAAATTCCCGTGACATTCCCAGAAAACCGTTTAGGGACCACAAAGGTTACGGATACAGTGGTATGATACGATTTTTTGTATCATGTATTAAAGAAAAATAATTCTCATTATTGAATTTTATATTGAAGGGAAAAAATTCTGTTTAAGAAGCAAAATTACAATTCCAGAAAAAAATAAAAACAAAAGAAACATTGCATTATGAAATAATTTAATATGGAAAACATGATACACACTATCTGATAAAAACATATATTTTTAAAAAGAAATTCAGCCACTAAATAACATTTATATAGGACAATCCATATTGAAACGAAATCATCCAAAATCACAGAGCAAAACAAAAATTTTAACAAAAAAATACAACACAAACATTTTCTAAAATGCAAGAATCTAACTTGATGAGATTAATATTTTAAAAGCATTTCTAAAAATATGAATATTTTTTAACTCGCCAACTAATTATCATCACAAACATTTAAATAGAATTTTTATGAAATAAAATGTTTAATCTAGGATTAAATGAAAATCACATTATATTTCATTCAAACTCACACAAACACAAATGAACAAAAAGCATTTTCAGCGAATCCACAAATACCCTTTTTTTCTGTAATTAACCTAAGAACCATCCAAAAGGAACCAACACCATTTTCAGTATTTTTATTTCGAAACTCCCCCATTATAAAATTTTTCAGCAGGACGTCAATTCTAGTTTGAAGCATTTTTGAAGATCAAAAAGTTTGCTCTTCTTGTTTGTAATATAAAAAAAACCCATTAGAATATAAAATGTAAAGCCAAATCTCAATACACACGTGTCATAGAAGAATTTTGCTAAAAATATTTGATCATAAACAGTTTACTTTTTGTTTAAAATTTCAACCGTCCTGTTAGTATTATTTTTCAAAAATAGAAGCCATTTTTTAAATTTAAGATTTAAGCCATCTTAAATTGACTTTTAGAATTTAGATTCACTTTAAAATATCATAAAGTTTAGGAATATTTCAAAACGAATCCGTTAGTGACTAATAGGCATGACAAATATTGAGTTTTGGCTGTGTTAGGAGTAAATGAAATTGCGTTATAAAAATGAGCATTGCAACAATAATGCATGAACAACTATGCAAAAGTTTCTTTAAATGTAGACACTTTGGTGGGTTTCTAGGAGTTCAGATATGGAAGTTCATTGATAAATTTCAGCTTTTAACTCAGCAGAATTTGCTCGAAGTATTCAATAATGAATCATCCATTATTAAAAGCAATTCATTAATTTTAAGAAAACCTTCAGGTAAATAGTTTTAGAGGAAAACTATTTATAGATGCATTATTTCACTCTTTAGAAGTAAATAATGAGTGACAGTGTTTTTCAGGAAACAACTTTTCTCTAAAAGAAAGCTTTGTGCTGGCCTAGCAATTATTTGTCAAGCGGGGTGCAGGAATCCCAAACGTCTGGCTTTGAGAGAGAGTTCTGTGAAAACTGGGATGGTGCACAAATTAACGAATAAAACTGAGGGAAAAGTGATAAAGTTCCTAATATTTCTATTGTGCACTGAAATAAAGTTGCGCATTTTAGCAGTGTTTAAAGCACATTTTTACTTTTGGTTTTTTTTCTTTGATTAATTTTCAATTATAATGGACATTATTATACAAAGAGCTTATAATCAATCATCCCAACCTTGCAGAGTCAATAAAAGAAAAAACAAACAGAAATCAAGCATAACTTTAAGGAGTGGAAATTTAATCATTACTTATAGTTGTGTAAATATTCAAAGCTACAAGTATTCTTGTTCTGAAAAAAATTGGCTCTTGCAATACACTCACATATGTATAGCGCTTCAAAACTTCCCTCCAGACATGCAGAATAAAGTGTGGGTTGAGTTATCATATCGCCCCAGGGACTCATGATAATTATGTTGAATTTAAACTTCCAGCCATTATTTTAGATTTTGTATAAACAATAAAGTTGTGTTTTGTTTGTTTATTTTTATAAAATACTTTCAAAATTGTCATGTTTATGAAACAATCTGTATTTTGAGATCAAAATGGGACAAATAGGATGTTCAAATGAAATTAATGAGATGTCATTTTTAACAGATCATATGGATTTCTTTACGGTAAAAAAGATTACCACATTCTTTTATTTTAATGAATGCCTGCCCATATTTCAATAATTAAAAGAATTAATCTTTAATATAAAAGTCTGAAATTATTAATTCAAAATATAGTATTTAATCAAATTATTTTTATAGTCTTAAATAGCTTTTTTAAGAAAATATACTTTATTGGACAGTTTATAACAGATGCATGACTACAAGCCATAGAGGTACTTGAAACGAAGCCTTTATCTCAATTTATTTTTTCATTTCCTTCACAAGGTTAAGCTCTCACTCCTACAGCCTTTCCTCAGCTTTCCAAGCTGAGAATAAATAATAACTTTTATAAATATCCAATTTACTACATTTTTCATATACAATATTACGTTTCTCCTTATACAACATTTTCACTCAGAAAATTACAGACACGATATGACCTTTTTGAGCACAAGGTCTTCTTTTCATGGGCTTCTATGGTAATTTCTATAGTGTCATCCATTGACTATGACTTTTGACTTACTACATCACTTAAAGCCTCTCACATGATCCATTGATTTTAGATCGTATTCCTCATGTTCCTTAAGTTCAGGGGTTTAAAGTATGTTTCTGAACTCCAGTCACTGTAAAGCAATGTAGATTTGGGTGGATGCAAATGCTGCATTGTATGAGAGATCTTTCTTCTTCCAATGAATGACTAGCCTACACTTTATTTTTCTTGATTACTTATATTTCAGTGCATGGCGGAGGAAACCCAATCCGCGGAGCTGGACACTTTATGATAGATACCGGGT
Organism: Argiope trifasciata; assembly: GCA_026543055.1. Lineage (NCBI taxonomy): Eukaryota > Metazoa > Arthropoda > Arachnida > Araneae > Araneidae > Argiope > Argiope trifasciata. Next base: position 9,149,917 of record JAPMOQ010053704.1, on the reverse strand, counting down.
TGATACTGCTTTGCACAAGAGTAACCAGCCGAAACGATTCCGATGAGATACCACACATTGTTCTCTTCCATCATCAAAGGACCGCCAGAATCACCCTGAAAGAACGAAAAAATTTATAAGTGAAATTTATGTTTTGTTGATTAAACAGTGCTCGTGCTGATTTTGCTTAGTTACTTTTGAATTACTGCTTATTTTGTAGATATTAAAATGCTTTATAAAACGCAAGATAGTAAGAAAAACCAGACGTATGTTTAATTGCACGCCATTTATGTATCATAAATGAGTATCAGAGGAAAAAATACTTGTTTGGATTTGAATATCGTACTCAAAATAATTATGACGGAGAACTTACTTCTTAGATGCATGATGGCGATAATACTCAATTTTCAGTCATAGGTAAATAAGTTTATAATGCAACGGTGAAGTTGTCTATGTTCTGCTACTTATTTAATGAATAAACACTAAAGAATTATTAAATAAAGGGATAACTTCCAAAAAATCATTTAATTGAGAAATTTTAAAGAAAATGACTTTGTATGGATATTGCTAAATAGTATGGAGTGCTGTTAAATGTAAATAATTATCAACCATATATCAATTCCAATTGCATGATTAAATCATTTCAGTGTGCATATTACAAGTGTTACAAGGTTAAAATTTTTCTACATTATTCCTGAAGTTACTATACAGGCAACTTAACATCTTTTGTTGTTGTTGTCTTTATTTCAAGCTGTGAACTATGAACTATTTTGAAATTTGTTATGAACTATATTTCAAAAACTTAGAGATAAGACAGATTTATTTCTTAATTCAAAATTTTTTATGAGATTGATTTTTTTAAATCAAAAATTCTGATGAAATGATGATACTGGAATAATTTTATAAGCTGCTTATATAATTATTCCAGTATCATCATTTCAGAAGTGTCTAATTAATTATAATTCTGAAAAATATGCGTATAAAATTTAAACCTCAGTAATTAATACCAGTGTGAGTTATAATTGAGAGCAATCATATTTCAATAAAATATTCTTACATTCATTGGAGCAAAATTTATTTCGTTATAGTAACCTGACCTTGTTTAAAGCTCCAAACAGCGTTAAAATTTACATATAAATTCGTCATCAATAAGAAAAATTCCTTATTCACGAAACATTCTCATTATCATCTAAATATTTCTTCTTGTACTAAAAGATATTTAAAAGAATACAATTATTTGATGCTAAATAAAAATTATATGATTGACACAGCAAATTTCTTTCAAACTCTATAAGCCTCAAGATTCATTTTTTTACTGTAAGCAGTGTAAGTAAAATATACTTTGAGATATTTATTTTCTTCGGTTACTTTCTATATAATAATTGTAGAACGACTGTAGAAATAATTCTTTAATGCTGTCTAATCTAAATATTTTTACCAGTAATCTAAATTTTCCTAATATTGTGAATTGTTAATTGACAATTTACCTGGCAGGCATCCTTCCCTCCGAACTCATAACCTGCACACATCATCTCATCATGAATGCGGATGTTTATGCCTTGCTTCCTATGCCAGTTTTCACAAATCTTGTTATTGATCACAGGAACAGATACGAATTGAAGAACCTTTGGTCGGAGTTTGGAGCCTGTAAAAAAATAGATTTCAAAGTAGGCAGTAGGTAGTTTGTACGCACAATAAACTCTAATTTACAAAGGCGGAACATTTTGACTAATGGCCCATCCAATATATATCCTTAAATTTTGGATCTATTAAAGACACAGCAATTTCATTGGTGGCATCATTGAAGACAGATTGATTTCATTGATGATCTAAATGAAGACAAACTCATTTCATTGATAGTTCAATAGCCTAAACTCTTGTAACACCGTTATTAAAGTAGTTATCACAAGGAATTACAATTGCAAGGTGCAAAATTTTATTTCCCATAGGGATGGTATTTTATACATAGTACAGATGGCTAATAAATACCATTTCTAGAATATTCTTTGTTTGTTTATGTTGCCCATGTAAAGTTTATGAATTTAAATAAAAACCGGAATAGAGAGTTATAATGATAATATATTACCAAGTAATAAGCAAAGACAAAATGAAAAAATTGTTAACTTCTTAGGAACTTCTTAAAAATGCTCTATTAATTTCAAAAGACATCCTAAGAAGTCGATGCCAATGGAAAATCAATATCTGATGCTCCATCAGATATTGATACAGAGCTCCAGTTTTTCCATCTTAAATTTGATAGAAATAAGAAACTCTTTCATGGACTTAAAACTGTTAGTAACTATATTTTGAGGACAATTTTTTTGTTTACGAAACTAGGCCAAAAAAAAAAAAAAAAAGAGCTGCTTATCAAACACAAATCGGAACCTAAACTCAAACGGTAAGTTAAAAAGTAATTACGCCTTCATTTCTTGCAACATGGACGTAATTTAGAATTCAATAATTGTAGTTAGAGAAATAATGTGATCATTATTTATATACCAAACAATCCCATTACGTAGATATAGTATCTATATAAGAAATCTGCAACTGAAGCTAATTTTTAAAAATATTACATTACAAAATGGAATGATTTCCACCAAACATAAACCATAACCATAGTGCATACTAAAAACTATTGTTAATTCCACTCACCAGGTTCCAGAGCACCCCAGCCAGCAGCATACGCTGTTCTTCCCAAGAAGTCCGCTCCTTTCCTTGGTATACAAATTGGACGAATGTTCTCCCGATAAGGTACAGGGCGGTCTAGGACTACCACAGCAACATCATAACGGTCAGCCTGGGGCGTAAATCGGAAATTCGGGTGTAGACGGACCTCCGACACTCCGAACACTTCGGCTGGTAGACTCTCGACGTTCGAATGAAGCACGTAATCACCAAGGGTCACTCGTATATTGTGGGGTTTATGCTGGGATCTATAATAAAAAGCATAATTTCTTACTGACATGAGAGGGAGGGATTTTCAGACGATATAATTTTATATTCTAAATTCAAAACAAATACCATTACTATAATTGTTCAGATAAAAGTAATCATATGAATTTGAATGCATAACGAAGTAAATATATTTAACTGAAGTAATAACCCTCTTCCATCTAAAAAAAAGGCTTTCCATAGTTTTTATGTTCTTACTGCAATTGCAACTTTTCATTTCAAATTCAGGAACTAGCATATATTTGAATACAATGCCAATACAAGCAATATATTTCAAATTCTAGGAAACTTTTAACATCTAATTTCATTTTTTGGGAATTAACATTAGTCTTTTTTACATTTTCATAGTTAAAAATTTAGCTCATTATAAAAAAAAGAAAAATAATTCTTAAGATTAAGAATGACAAGTAATTACTTAAATCGAAATTAAATTGAGAATTTTACAATCATTCTGTAGATTTTTCTGCATGTTTCGATTTTATTATGCCATCATAAATTCATTTGACAAGATGAAGTGACACTTTGAATTTTCTTTCTAAAAGCAATTAAATTTGATGCCAACAATAATAATACAAAATAATACCTAAAAAAAGTCTGAATTTTCTTACCAAAATTAATTTACAAACTGATGTTGTTATCAATCATACCAAAAATAAATTGGATAAAGATCGGATTTTCTTTACATAAAATAACTTAAAAACTTGATGTAAATATTAATAATGTTAAAAAAATATGCAAAAATATTTAATACCTACAAATGCAATTGAAATGTTTACCTGGCAACACAATGTCCTGCAGTGACAACAAACCGGCGACCTACTAGTGCACCACCACATCTACTGCCGCCCACTTGAATCACAGCCTAATACAACAATAAAAAATTATCAATAATTTATCATAAAATACAAAATTTATGGCACGTTTTTGAGTGATATTTTAAATAAACTGGTTAAAATGAAAGCAAATTATATGTAAAAATTAATATAATTTATCAACTAAATTATATGACTTATTTATAAAAGATTAAATGATATTTTTGAAAGAAAAACATAACACTTTTCAGAAGTTCTTACTAGAATAAATAAAAATAAAAATAACTAGAATAATCGTATTTATTTCTTTGTAGTTAACACAGTATGCTTCTTTCAGGTAACGCTGCACCAATTTCGAGAAAAGAAATTTTCCAAAAATCTTCCCCCATAAAGCATATACTTTGAACATCTTTTTTTTCTTTTTTGAAATTATTTTAATTGCATTTAGTTAATATCTTTAGACTCATATATATAGTATCAGATTACATTTCAGAATAATTTGCATGTATAATATTCGATAATTTTTAAGAAATATTCATGATCTGCAATGCTCATATGGATATTAAAATTAATAAGAATATATCAATGTATTAAATTATAAATATTAAATACTTAAAATACAATATAAACTAAATTTTATTCAATTAATTCATTCATTCTTTACTTAAAGTATTAATTTCATTTTCAATATACATTTCAAAGATACATCATTTAAGTGAACAGTTAGTTCTTTTAAGTACTTTAAATTCAAAACATGCATCTAACATAGCCAAGGAAATAATGTGTATCTATGGTAAAATGAAATAGTTGAATTTATTGAAATAGGCTACAACACCCTTGAAGGTGAAATATAGAAGTTAGAAAAAATATAATAATAATAAAAAAATACAAAGAATGTACAATTTTTAAATTGTGATGGATATCTTTTAGAAAGTTTCTTTTTGTTAAAGAACTTAAATAATTTTCCTAGTGAAATAATTTTTATTAAGAGATAATAACCTCATGTTTCACTATATTTTTGTAAGAATGGTTTTCATCTGCGTAATAGAATTATGTGGGTAAAAGGAAGTAAATTTTATCTACTCTTTTATTATAACTTTAACCGTTCTTTACATGAGAATGGAAATTTCCATCATAATATTTAGTAAACGAAAAATTGTACTAAAAACAGCAGTAAATAGGTTGTTGCTGGTAACTTTTTCCAATGATTATTGCGTAATAAGGAATGTAGCTGTACAAAAAAGGCAAATTTACAATCATCACAATCATTACAATCCTCAATTTGTTGTGGTTGGAATACACTTGTGATTTCTTGAATATTTTTATAACTAATCTGAGAGTGTTTGCTCATAAAAATGATGTTGATTGGAAAAAAAAATGTTTATTTTTTTTGTTCCTGTTATTTTCTATGCAATTTCTATTGAATAACTTCTTCTTCGAATGTTCCTTTTGAATAGAAATTCAGAAGAGAGGGACATTTAGGATTAGCCAAAAGTAGTTGGGTTACTTTGATGCAAATTCTACAATCTCTTGCAGTAAATGTAACATAAATTTGTGTTTAAATAAGAATAATAATTGTTTTTTAAAATTATTATCAGAAATAAAAACGATACAAAGCTATATTTTTTATTTATTTTGTACTGAGTTTAACATGTAAATCTGCACGATTATGGATATTTACATATCTGCAAAATTATGGTGTATCCATCATACTGTTTTTTACTTATTTTTGTTATATATTTATACTAGGATTTTTTAAAACATTTTTCCTTTAATCTAGAGTATAATTTATGTCACCCTGATTTATTTAAAACAACATTATTCAAAGAAGGCTTACTAGCCACAATAAGTAAAACAATAAGTCTTTTTTCTTTTGTATCATGAAGAAAATTCCTATATCATCAGATCAGAGAATAGGAATTTTATGTTGGTCAGAAAAAAAATATCGGTATATAATAGAAATTATCTGCAAATAATAGAAACTTTTACTTGAGTTAGAATATATGCAATTCTTTCTGAAAACTCAGAGCTTACCTGCCACGGGAATTGTCCGAAATAAGCATCATTACCGCCAACAATACGACTTGTCCTGGTTGCACTCCTTCCACAATCTTTCCATGAAACAAAGCAGCGCAAAACGCATTATTTCTCAGATTTAACATTAAAAGTGAGCAATAAATGGATTTCGGAATAACTACCAATTTCAAAATTTCACAATTTTTAATTGTTATTTATGTAATGAAGGATCTAATCACTTTTACTGTGAAGCTAATATTTTAAAATCTATATTAAATCTAAAATACAAAGTTACATTAAAATAATGAAACTACGCTTTAATTAGATACATTATTCGATGGATAAATATATTATAGAATGACTATTTGGCCTTTGGAAAAGTTTGATTTTTTTTCTTCTGAAATGTAATTTGAGATTATTCTTTTCTAAGATTCGATAGTTGTTGTTCTCTGATTTAACAGAAGATTCGCCATTTATTTATTTGTATTATTTTTAAATTTTTGTAACCTAAATTTTTTATAACCAGGTATATTAAACTAAACCGGAATACCTCATAAATATAAGAATAACAATTTGATAAATGCATTCTGAACTATAGTGTAACCAAATCATGTCATCAAATAATTATCTGGTATTATCAAATCGCGGTTTTTTTCCTGGATATACTTTGGCAAAAAGTATCTTTTTGAAATTAAATTTAATTGTGTGGACGTATCTAGATTTTCCAACGTTTATCCTTATACGGTTATCAATGCGCTTATATTTACTATGATCATTTTAAATACGAGTAAATGATTGGAATATAGGCTTTAAAGAGGAGGAGAAAATGTATTAAAAATTTGTGGATTATTTTATCCACTGAAATATTTTTTTTAATTACTGCATTTCCTTTTTTCGTGATTTTTTATATTTTGATTAATTATTCATTTTTTCTGCAACTTTATTGCCATTTTTTATTTTATATATTCAGTTATTATTTTAAGAATGATGTAATTCTATTTAATTGATGTAGCGCACTTTCAGTCATTTGATGTATCTATTGATGTAGCACACTTTTATTTAATTGATGTAACAATTGATCAAAACTCTCTCATTAAGAATATAAATAATTATTTTTTATGTCTGGAAAGCAATGAAAAATGCAGAAGAAAATTCCATGATTACTATCAGACACGGAAAAAGAAACAAATATGAAGTATATGTTTAACATAAAGGGTATCCACTCTAATTAGGGCCAATCAAATAATTTCTATACTGTTATAGATAGGCATATAATTCTAATTAGATAAAGGTTTTAATTAGCATTCAGGATTAAGTAATGAATGATTGAAAAAATTACAGGGTTATAATTTTTATGCAATCTTCGAATTCGATAAATCATATTTTGAACTCGAAAATTCAACTCTTTTTATTTGAAATATTTTATTAAAATATTTCCTCTTTTCTGAGATTAAATTATTTACAAAGTTTCAAATTTTATTAAACTTTATTGTTATTTATTGGTTGACAGAACTCTCACGAGGCACAGTTGGCATCTGTCTAAAATAGTGATATGTATGACATCATAAGATTATTAGTTTTAGTCGTAGAAGCTTTCAACATTTTCTTGTTTAAAATATTAGAATTCTAGAAGTATTTTATGAAATGTGAATAATAGGTCTAAAGAGCTGTCTAAAACTTTTCATTGATACACTTATTTATCGAACCAACGCAATGAAATTAGTTAAAGCATTTAAATATTTTTTTCAATTGGAATTATATGCCTATAGCTGTTTAGAAATTAGTTATTTGGTTTAATGATTAAAATAATCGATTAGAAATACGATATAAAAACAAAATGACCATAAACGATTAAAGGGAATACTTTGTATAGCTGCAATCTTCTCAAATGTATTATTTAATCGTTTACAAAAAAATTTCCGTATACTTACATGGGTCATTCTTTACCGGTCTATAACTTCTCTGAGCAGGCGCAGCAGCTTTGCTTTGGGGTTCATTTCCTGTGACGCAGCATGAGAAAAGTGGTCCACAGGAGGGTCCTAAACTGCCCCCTGAGAGCCAGCAGTAGAGGAAGAACTGGCACTTTCCACCTCCGTTGCAGTATGAGAAACCATTTTGTCGAGACTGAGTTTGGGGAAAGAAAGAATTTTGGCCCCTGCTGAAATGTCTCTCGTTCCGGAATTTCGGATTAAAAGAAGATGAAGAATCGTACGGTGGGTGAATGTAGATGGCGCCTGTCTCGTAAAAGAGTAGAAATAAGTGATTACTTAAAAAAAAACATATTTTTAAATATTTGTTTCATTTTGGAAGATGGTATTTATGGAGTATATAATATAAATTAAATCATTAAGATATTATATCTCCTATCTAGTTTTTCAAATAAGTTAAAAATATATGTAGATCACAAAAATATTTCCATGAAACAAGATACCTTTATTATATGGCTTTCGTTGTAACAATCTTTGAATAGAAATTCTCGGAAAAAGCTTTTCAATAGTTTTTTACAGAAAGTAAAGGTGTTTATTTTTTTTTTTAGCAATTATTAATTTTCGAATACATTAAACATGGATTCAAAATATATGCAAAAAACTCCTTTGAAATGTTATTTTATTAGCATTTAATTAATGAAATAAATATATAAATTGAATCAGAAAAACTTCATTAGAAGCAAAATTATTTATTCAGGTTTAGTTTCTATTTTAAATACAAAAATAATGACGACTAACTCCTAAGTCTTTGGATTTCTGATGAAATGCGTGATGCTCGAATAATCAAAATTTTGAATACAGAGTGAGGTGAAAATTCATTGCATTTCGAATTAGTAAATATTTCATGTTTAATTTTGATTATTTTATAGAGTTTTGATTTAAAAAATTGTAACATTAAGGTATTGTTGAATATCCGTTCTCGATGAGTTAAATATGCGCTCTGTGATCAACTTAATGAAGCATTCCGTTGCCCGGAATGAATGATAGCCTTAAAAAATTGTTTGAAACTTAAAGGAGTCTCATAAATATTTATTAATTTCAAACTATACGTTTATTTAATTAATAAAACTGAAATGAATTATGGAAGAAATGGTGATAATTATAAGGCACACAAAATTTTCCATCCCCTCAGTCTTAAGTGAAAAATAGGTTACGAAGGCAAAAGGACTAATATGATTTACCAGCAAAAATGGAGTTCTGGTTTTCAATATAAATTTTTTAAGCATCTTATTACATAAAGAAACATTTCGTTAAACTTTAAGAGACTAGTTAGAAAAAAATAAAAATAAAACGAAAAAATTAACGCTTCATAATCTGCAATACATTCTGTTATAGAGATAACACTATGATTAATTTGATGAATATTGTTTGAAGAAATCGAAAGCAATGCGATAGAAATATATAGTAAATTACATGACGTCAACACATATTAACATTTTGCATTTTCTATGAGTTATAGCATTGCACTTATATGATAAGACAACATAGTACTTATATGATAAGAATCATATTTACATGATAAAATAAACATTGTACATGTTTATGCAAAAGTAGAAGTAATTTTTATTTTCCTAAAACAAGGAAATTCTATTGAATGTCTGATACTGGTTGTTGGATCAGATTGTCTTCTGCTATTGCAAATGAGATTTTAACGGAACTTTTAAAAAGCAGGTGAAAAACGATATTTTTTTTGTAAATACAATGAAAATTGCTAAATACGACAATTTTTGATTAAATTTTTATGCAATTTTTCTTCTCAGAAAAATGTATTTACTATAAAATCAAGTCGAAAATATGTCCGAGGTTCCAAATTTATTTTGGTGGTTTCCAAGTTCGTAAAAAGCTTTAAAAAACATTTAATTTACTTCATTAACCAAACAGTTCGTACCTTTTATTCTGGGAATAGTTTTAATTCACTTCTTGTAGTAAATATATTTAGAAAAAGTAATATTTTGAACTTTCAAGAAACTTTTTGACTATAGAATATAAATAATATGGTTTTTTCCCATCTTTTTTAGTATTATTGTTGCATTCAAATTTTATTATTATTTGTTGTTGTTATTATAAAGTTCATTATTTATTGGTTTATTAAATTATCTATTTATTGAAATTATTTTACATTTTCAGGAATAGTTTATTTTGTAAAATAAATCAATATTTTTAGTAAATAATATTTGACAACCACTCATTATTGGCTACAACTGTTAATATTAAACATAAATCTGTATCATAATTTTTAACAGCAAATTTTCCTTCTCTTTATTTATATTTTGACCTAATTTTTTTCATTCGAATTTTTGCCAAAATCGAATTTTATCTACGATCTTGACTGCTGGAAATAACTTCGAAATTTCAATGTAATTCTTTTGACAATGGCAACGAATTTGCTTTAGTAGTAAAAAAGACATCCAGCACTATACTAGGAGAATGTCCCTGAATTTCGTGATAATCAAAACAATATAAAATATCCTAAATAATATGCAGAACAGCTGGCTTTAGTAATTTATATCTTTTATATGTATATATACACAATATTCGCAAGAAGAATAAAAGTGAAAAATATTGAAAAGTAAACTACAATCGTAAAAAATCTTTTTAACTTTTATTATAGAACAGATAAATATATTTTTAAAAAAAGAAATGAATGTCACTGAAACGAAACAATATCGTACTTGCTTACTTACCTTACGTGAGCATAAGTCTCAGCTTACGAGCTCTGTAATGACTCACAACTATCTGAACTTGCATTTTCCTCGTGAATAAATCAATATTAAAATCAGAAACGGACTTTATGAATCATAAAAAGTGAAGGGGAAGGCTTTAATTAAATCTAATAACACGCTCGACTGCATCAAATGGCATGTTTCATCCAAAATGGGGATAATGTCCAACTGACACACACAAACAAGAAACAGGATGATCTCCCCCTTCTTTTCTTATTTTCTTCTCTTTTTTTTTTTGCTTTTGGTGATTGTTAATATATCACAAAAGAATGCGACAGCAATAAAAAACAGAGTAACTTGGTTCATAACTTTTTCTGATTTCAAACACGGCTTGCTTTTGCAGAAAAATCAAAATTGTATGGAATGAAACAACTAATGATTTGTACTTTCTGATAATAATGGTGTGGGCTTGAGTGTGGTTTTGTTTTGTTTATTGGTGGAAAAGCCATATATGACCATACTGCACCATAAATGTGGTTAGAATAGAGAACATGTATGTCGTCTTAAATTACTAGTCTTTGGGAATCTAAAAAATAGAATTAAGAAATAATAGTAAAGCGAAAAACGAACTAAATGAGAAAAACCAGTGTTTTCTAAAAATCAAAAAACATTTGGATGTTCTTGCTATCGCACGAGGTCCTGCGTATTTAAAACTGATGAATTAAAGAAATGTGTACAATGGTATTTAAAAACTGGACTTTCAATTAAAATGTGTGAAATACATTAATTAACGTGGCATGTTGAACAGCAAACACAAGGTTCTCTTAATAAAAGGTGTTTATGTGTAAATCATGAATGTGTGTGTGTGCGTTGACGATTTATAGGCAAATTCATTTGCAGTAGAGCTACTGAATTTGAAGCATAAATAACTTAAAATTTAGAAATGAGTATTTTGAAAGATTTTTACAGTTATAGCATATTTTAGAATTCACAGACGGACAGAAATAATGCTAAAAAATTTGTTTTCTGAATTCGGAGAGATCTGAAACATGGAGATTCATCAAAAATTTAAATTTTGAATTTTTCAGATTACTATACTTTCTCTGTATTTCATATACGAAAATATAAAAAAAAGAATATTTACATTATAATGTGATCATATTTCAATTATCTATTATTCATGTTAATCCTTTTTTACTTTCTCGTACACAAAATATTAAATATTGTACTAAACAAAAAAAAAATTCAAACTCGGAATTTTCGTGAATTTGTGGACCAGAATTTCCTGAATTCGGAAAAACACATTTTTAGCATATATGTCTCTCTAGGAACATGACATCGTAAAAATTCTTTAAGCTAGAAGAATGAAATTTGGTATATGGATTCAAATAAAACCAAGATCAAATATGTAAATTTCGATTAAATTTTGAACGAAATACATTGAGATAAAGTGTCTCCATCCGAAGGTCAATATTTTGTTACTATTATAACATGTAAAGTGTTTTTCCTTATTCAAGATTAATAATTTTATGTGTGGTGGTGGCCGGGATATATATTGATTGGATAGTATGAGAGAAAATTTTGGAAAGACCATACCACTGTCTTACATTTGAAAACTCAGGTAACACAGAAATATTTTCCCTTTTATGATATTTCATACACTTATGATATTTCTCACATACATATGATTTTTCTCAATACCTCTATGTTACAAAATATTATGAAGCATTGCGAAACCATTGTTCCCTATTTTGTAATACATAAGACTTTGGAGTAATTTTGAAAAAACGTGTTACAAAATTAAATGCTCCATAACTTTTGTTTTCTCCCTAAAGTATCTTAAATAGCTTATAAATTCGAATCGCAAGTAAAAATTCTTTGTCTTTTATTTTGTTTAGTTTTCCAAAGTTTGTTACTCCAAACAGAAATCAAGCAGAAAGATATGGCGAATTTGTAATGCAAGATGAGAGTAAATGTTTTTTATTCTAAAATAATTAAGAAAATAATAAAGCGAGTCGATCCTCCCGTTTATTTATTGAAAATGATATTATAATTGTAGACAAACTCCCAAAAAAAGCTAAAACGAAAAGATATATTACATAAAAGATATATTCATTTTGATGTACTTCAATTACTTTTTTTTTTTGTAAAATTTTAGTCTCATTTTTTTTTTCGTTTCTTTTATTACTATATCAAAAGTATAAATGAGATTCAATATGCCCTTTTGTGTCTCACTCTAAAGTTTTAATTAGATTTGTTTATTGTTTGACCTTAATATTTCTAACATTTTCTTTCAAAACCATTTATTTGACTTTAATTTATTCATCAAAAAGAGATATAAAATTTTAAATTTATTCAAATAGAATAATTTTTAATTTATTCAATTTAAATTTAATTAAATTTATTCAAAATTTATTTTTTCAAATAGAATTTAAATTTATTCAAATAGAATAATTTAATAAGAGAGATTTTTTTCTTTAATATCCTTTGCTTATAATAAAATTTATTATAATTTACAAAAATTCAAGCTTATTTTTATTTACTTTAAGGCTTTCTTTTCAGCCTTAAACTTTTAAATGACATTTGAATAAAAATGTCTTCATTTGGCCGTCAACTTACACATTTTCCCTCTCACACGTTTTTATTCAAATCATCAAGTCCTTATCACCCTGTTTCATTTTATTTTTTTACAATTCTTTGAAGGTGAAATGATAAAAACAATGCAAACTTGGAAAATATGTTGTCTATAAAATTTAAAATTCTACCACTTAGGAAATGAACGAAAAATAGCTTACAAAATTCCGTCTTTACAAACAAGAAATCAAATTAAAGTTTGTAATAGATACAAGTAAAATCAATTCCATATACTTCATTTAAAATTATAAAAGAACCATTTTAGTTTTTTAAAATTGTGATTAATTAGGGCTTTCTTTTCTTATTTATATTAGAAATTTGAAAAAGAGATTAAGATTTTTACGCTACAAAATGATTGAGGTGAAAACATTTTAAATGGTGTGTGTATAAACCTGTATTCATTTTACAGTCACACATTTTTTTTTATCTCAGGCATTTTTTACCGAACAACACAACTTTATCAGGCAATTTTATTTCTTTAACAATTCAGGGATTTAAAATGAAGTGATTAAATTAATGAAAATTTGATAAATATATTAAATTTATAAAATTTAAAAACTTAGGAATTTAATGGAAAATTGCTTACAAAATTATGTCTTTGCAAACAAGAAATCGAAGGAATTGTACTATAAAAGCAAATAAAATCAACTTAATGTAAAATATTTCATTTAAAATTACGAAAGGGCCATTTTAATTTGTTTTTCATTTAATTGTGATTAATTAAAGCAATCTTTTCTCATTTACTTTCAAACTTTTGAATAACAAAATAGTGCCTCTAAGATTTTGGACGCAACCAAATGTTTACGAGCGCAAAAGATTTTAAATGTATACATTTATGTTTGTATAAGCTTGGCTTCATTTGGCCATCAATGACGCAATACAGCATTTTTAAAACAAATTAAAGCATTCTTGCTGTCAAGTTTCCTTTTATTTGTAATTCTATGATTTAAAATAAAATGGTAAAAATGATGAATGCTATGAAAACATGTTAGTCTATAAAATTTGAAAACTTTATCTCATTAGCGAATGAGTGAAAAATTTATTACAAAATTTCCAGCTTCAAAGTGTATGATAAAAGCTTGAGAAAACTACCCAACTTGAAAGATTTCCTTCAAAATTGTAAAATAATTATTGTAGCGGTACGAGACTAGCTTCGTTATAAGGTAGATGAAAATAATAGTCGAGTTGCAGGAATAGTTATCGTTCCATATTTCTCAACTCAAAACGACACACACTTAGAATACAATCTAATAACGACCTTACAAAAACGATCATGGGAAATATATCCTGATATTAGTAAAGTTATGCCATCTGTTGTATGAAAAGAGATTGTAGTAGAGTTATGCAAGTGCAACACTATTTAGATTCTTTTATTAATTATAATTAAATGACGTTTCTCCTTTTCTTTATTTTTAAACTTTGAAAACTCCAAACTCTCTTTTTTCTCCCAAAAATGGTGTTGCAAAGATATTTTTCGTAACAAAAATAATTCAAATTGGAATTTTTTAACAAAACGAGTTCAATAAAATACTTTTTACTCAAAAAATGTACTCGAGTGCGAATTTTTCTCACAAAAACTGTTGCCATGAAAACTTTATTTTTTATAACAAAAATATATGAAAGTGGAGGGTTATTATTTTATATTTTTCATAACAAAAATGGTGCTACAAAGAATTTTCTACGTAAAAAAAGTGGTTGAAAGTGCAACTTGAGAAAAATAATGTCATGAAAACAATTTTTTCAGAACAAAATTGGTTGAGAGTGGATTTTTTCTTACAAAAATGAAGCCAGGAAGAAATTTTTAATACAATAAAAGTGATTGAGAATGGAGTTAAAATAAAGAAATAATGTTGTGAGATTTTTAAACAATACGAAAAATTTTAAAGGCTGTTTATATAACATTAGCTTTATTTGACAATCAACTTATATGTTCCCCATCCAAAATATTTCCTTATAAAATGAGATTTATTTACCACTTGATATGATTTCTGATACAACGCAGAGATTTCAAATGATAAAATAATGAATACCAGAAAATTTTAGGGAAATTCACAAGGATCTAGATACTTCCAATTAAATATTTGAAAAAGAAACTATTTTCGCAACATAAAAATCTATTTTCACTCATTATAAATTTTCAGTGAAAAGATAATGTTAGAATATCACTAGATGTAACGCCCTATTTAGTAACAGGTCGGAGATCAGCTGTGGTAAGTACTGAGAATCTCATAAGATGTAAGCGAAGAGCAAGGTACGAAATGCAATGCACTTCATTAAATGTAGGTGATTAGAGTCGCTCTGTTTCACAAATTGAAAGCAAGAGTTAAAAATCCAATTTTTCGAAGAAACTAATCCCGATACCACAGAGGATTTTCGTCATAAGTGAAATTTGTGAATCTATGTCAATCAAAGAATGAGCTATAAAAATTTAATACATACAGCTCGGATTATTTTTCTTTTTGTTAAATGCTTTCAAGGGATTAAGTATTGTTAAATAATTCGTTTTCGTTTCAAAAGACATTAATCTTTTTTGAAAGTTTACGTCTTTTTCCTTTTTTTAAGTTTTCGATTATTATTATTAGTTTGTTATTTTTGTGATGCAATGATATTAGCAATGAAACAAATGGCTTTTTAATGTAATTCTCGTTGAAATTTTGTGAATTTATTCGCATGATAAAAATTAAGTAAGTGGATAACTACTATCTATTTTTTAATGTAATCATTCATGCGATAGTTTAGTGCAAGCAATTAGAAAGGCACAATTCACTTTAATAAAACGAATTGAAGAGGGAAAAAGGTATTCTGAAAATACAAAAAAATAAACCACTGTAGAATTTAGTTAATACGAACAAATTGAAATTTTTTCCAGATTTCTCAAATTTTAATTATTAACTTAGCATTATTATATCGTCCACAATTTGAATATCTTTTTATAAATTCACATTCAAAACCATAAATTAAAAAAATTGTCATATTTTATTTAGTCAAATACATTTGTATATTTTATTATTTATTGATCAAAAAAATATTTTTTTAAAGTTTCTAATTAATTTGGAAATTTTGCGATGGCATAAAATATTCAATCTAAAAAACAATTAAAAAAATTCAAATTTTTAATTTCTTTCAAAATTTTAAATACATCAGATATGAATAGAATTTTTAATTTTTATGTTATGTTACATAATTTTGGAATTTAAAATAATAGAGAATGTTTATTATTAATGTACTAATTTTTTACAATTATTAATTTTTAAAAATTAAAAACTTTTTACGTATTATTATTAGGAATCTATAAAATAAAATTACTTTCTCTCTTTACAAATTGTACTCCCTCTATTGAAACCACTAAATATTAAAAATTAATCATCTGTAGTATTTTTTAAATTTAAAATAGTTGCCGGTTTTATAACAATATCGAACAAAATTTACCAGCTTTTTTTCTGAAAAATGTGTTAAATTGAATTTGACAATTTTTTCATTATATAGGCATATTTTCGATAGTATTTAAGTACTTTTAAAGATAAGCATTATTACATAGTTCATTAGCATTATTATAATATTCATTCAAAATATTAAAATCACTTCTTGTTTTATTTGCAGATCCAGTTTTAATCTGAAATTTTGAATGAATCGTAGATTTAATGAGATTCTATCCATTTTGACATATCTAATTTTTTAGTATAGAATATTTATTTAAAATCAAAAAAATAACTCTAAAGAAAAGCTATTGAAAATTACACCAGTATTTTGGAAGCTTTCTGTAATTTTTTCATGCAAACAAAATGTAAAAAATAAACTCCTATTCAGAATTTTACGATCATAAAATTTATGTATTACTAGTTGGTACCCGGCGCGTTACTGCTGCAGAATAAATAATCTTGAAAATATCGTTTGGAATTTGAAATAATTATCTTGTTTAATTATGAATAATAGGAAGAATAACATTTATTTTCTTTTCGGCAATGCATACATTCATTGAAATTGAAGAAGTATAAATAATATTTATTCTATTTTTATTATTCTATTCTACAAATAAATATTCATTTTTAAGTATTAGATTTGTGTATTCTTTTAGAAATGTAAAGCTTGATGTTCTTTCCGAATGGTAATGAAAGATACTATTTATTGTATCTCGTGATTCGTTTAATATTCGTTTAGAATTCTCAAGTTTAAAGAATATGTAAGAGAAATAAGAAATATGATTAAAATATGTTCTTTTAAAATTGATTAAATATAAAAAATATATTTATACCATAAAATCTTTAATACTGTTGAAAGGATAATTCTGTGTGCAGATGGTGCAACATTATCTGTATTACAATATTTGCGGAAGTTACTGCAAAAAAACGTTAAAATTTCACTAAATCTTTAGTTAAAATTTCAAACTTATAGGATTGGTTCAACTAAAACTTTTTCCCACACTCTCTAATAAAACTATCACCAGAAAAAGGTTTACACTGTATTTACATACAATAGATACGAAATATTTGCTGAAGTTTGAATTTAGCAGCTTTATTGAATCTGTTGTGTCTCCTTGGCGAGTTATGTGGTGGTTAATTCATGGTTAATAGATGCGGTGAATAGGTCTGAACATATTTTTTACTCTTTAGATGATTGTATTATGCTTTTAACAGCGTAATTGCTTGCAATAAGTAGTTGAAATTTTATTGGAATCGGATGAGCGGTAAGGCAGCTCAAAGAGATATACATACAAACATTCATTTTTATTTATATAGATTTTTTTTAACGTAAAGAGAAAAATAATTCCGTGTTCCTTTTTTTAATTTCCATTTTTAATGCTTAAAGTGGAGCTAAATTGATAAATATATGTAATTTGAATCGTAGAGTATTTATTACAATTATCTCAACTCCACAATGAATTTAAACATTAAAATACAGCTCTTGTATGTCAACCAAAGCTGTAAAATATTGAGAGCTTTGCAACCTTTTGAAATTTTGCCATATAATTTTGAAATGTGCTTTAATGATAGAGAAACTATCGATGCTGGCAGAATTCCCTCCTCCAGAGTTTCGTGACGAATCAGTGGCAGCTCATTTTGACCCTCAAATCATTCAACATGTTCCAAGTTAGTATACACGACTGAATTTCTGAGGAATCAGTTCTTGAACACGAGATGTTCCGAAAGGTTGTGTTTTCTACTAACAAAAGTAAGTGATAGCCCATAGGCGCTCCTACTTTGTTAGACGACGAATTTCTTTGCATTTCTTTTGTATAATTTATTTTTGTGCTTTCATCTAATTGGAAAAATCATGTAATCAGAAACATTCAAATCAAAATTAAGTATCGTTTAAATTGTAGAACATTATTTCAACGATTTATTTTCGTATTTAGAAATTTGTGTTTCACTTTTTTCTGAAAAAAAGTCCTTAAATCTAGTAAACTCTGTATTGATGTATTTAGATTTTATTAAGAATCTTTAAAAAAATATTGTCAGTTGCAAATGCACATTAATCTTGACTTTTTATACGCAAGATACTCATATTAATTATCTTGAAAGTTATCTTAATTTAATGTTTTGTTATCTGGGGAGTTCTTAATTATTTTAGCATAAAAACTGTTTACATAAATGGAAAGTTAGAATTAATTAAAAAAAATCATCTGCTTCTAGATTGTGGGCAAAAATATAATGAAAATGATAGTTAATTTTATCTTATAACAGTAAGCACAAGGCTCAATCAGCGATAAGATCACTAAATCAAGACTCCCACGAAACCACTACTTCTAAGAACAGAAAGCTATTAAGTAACAGCATACAATATGACAAAATACAAATTGATATAAAATTATATGTTCCAAGTCTTTTACGCTTCTTATATGTCTGTGATATCGCGTAAATTGACTGTAGTGTCTTTGTTGAAATCAGTTGACTTACCACTGAAAATGTTGATGCCTCAAAATTCATCTACATATGCATTTTGCATCTCTACGCAATGCAAATCATATGGTATCTCTTTTAATAAATTCTTTAAGACCAATTTAGTTTCACATTTCAATACATGTTTAATTTAATCAACATATTAATGATATTACACTTACTTAATATTATAATTACATTGACGTTTTTAACCCTACCAATGTGCATCATGAGGTCTCTATTTTCATAAATGGTTAAGACCTATTTAGTTTCATATTTCAATACACGTTTAATTTAATTAACATATTGATACGTAGTATTACACTTACTCAATATTACATTACATTAGCATTTTGTATTCCTACCGATGTACATCATGAGATCCCTGTTTTAAAAAATGGTCAATTTAGTTTCATATTTCAAAGATGCTTAATTTAATTAACAAACTAATAATTAATATTTTTAATTTTATATTAGGAACTTATTAGAAATATAAAAGTTTTTATTTATTTTATTTAAGAATTACTTTTATATAAACGTAGCAATAAAATTTCTGAAAAAATAACAGCAAATATTAATTGATGATTTATTTACTACGGGATATAAGAGCTATGAAAAGTATTTAAATATTATGAGAAATTATAAATAACAAATTTTAAATAAAATCATTATTGTTTATTATTATTATTAAATTATTATTGTTGTTGCTGTTAAATTACTATTTATTGTTATTAGTATTAAAAATTTATAGTTTACAAGATCTATCCACTGTTGTAATAGATAAAAAAATAAGTAGCATTCCAATATTTTTATAAAGAAATAATTCACATTTGAACTTATTTAATAATGAACACGAATGCAACATTTATTAATGTAAACATGCATTACAATCGTAATATTTTATACTTTACAAAAAGCATATTTTTTACTAATTTATTTATGTGGTAACTAGGCTAAAAACATTTTTTATTTACCCCTTTTCAGCCTAATGGTTCTAAACAGCTACCTACTCATCTGCAATTGATCAAGTTCAGTAATTTCCATTGAATTCTCGGTCATTCGGCTCAGATAGGCAAATGTATTGATTTCCTAACATTTCGAGCGCATTCATTCAGTACTTCGAAACGCCTTTTATTGTTTACCAATGCAGTGTCAAGCACAAGCCGGAGACAAAGATCATGATTGGACTGCGCATCACGATTCCCATTGTAGTAGCAGATGAACTGAAAGGGGGAATCCTATCGACTTTCATCATCGATGAAGGGAGTTTCTATTATCAGGAACTGTCATCACTTGACCCGGATGAGGAAGCCTTATGTCGAAATACGGGTTAAGCACATGCCATCTTCGAGTTCTCTAATTTTCAATGCGGTCATGAGGAGAGATCGAGATGTGAGGTGGCTTTGACCTTGGAGTCACACGATTTTTTTTCTTTACGAGATACTATGCTGTCATGGAGGCATTATGTCGAAAGTTATTAATGAAAATACCATGAGAAAGTTCAGTTTGCTGTCTGGGAATCTTATTTTCGTTCGAAGTTCAATAGGTATCCTGCATCCAAATTTGATGATATTTCTTTAAATTCTGAAGAAAGAAGGAAATGCTGAATTTTGAATACTGAGTGGGCTCTTTTTTTCTTTTTATTTTCTTTTCTTTCTTTCTTTTTTTGGAGGGAGCTATTACCAAAGTAGTAATTTAGATTTTAACTTCATAGAAGGTAATATCACAGAAAATAATTGACTATAGTTTTTAAAAAAATTAATATTGATTTTCTTTTTGCTTTTTTTTTGTTTTATAAATATATGATTTGACATTTTATGGAACATTATATGGACATTATTTTTTGGAACATTTATATGGACATTTTATGATTTGGCATTTTATGCAATAAACATGAATTTTAACGTATGATTTAAAATATCAAACACTTTTAAATTAAATTTTTAAAGAAAAACATTTAAAATTATCAAAAATTAGGAAGATTAAAAAGAATTAAATTTAAAAATTAAAAGCTATTAAAATTGAAATATAATTCTTCAGCGCATAAATAAAATCAGCCTACAGCCTTTTCTTAATAGTTTTTTTTTTAATTTTACAATTACTATCTCCTAAAACGGAATTTCATTGAATATGTGAATAATGTGAATTTAAAAATAGTTTATTTTTAAATCATTAAAAGCAGCAGAAGAGAACACTTTCATTAAAAACGATTGAGAAATTTGAATATGGATATTTTCTTCTGTCAAAAATAATTTATTGCTAACCACTTGTCAAACAATCATAAGAAAGTTCAGTTTGAAATCTGGGAATCTCTTTCCATTCGAAGTTTAATAAGTACCCTACCTTAGACTTCGGGCATCTTTCTTTGAGTTAGTGAAGGAAGAATGAAACTCTGAATTCAAATAATTCATGATAGAAATAAAAATAACTGGGTTCTTCTTTATTGTCAAATTAATCATTTAGATTTTAGATTCATAGAAGGTAATGTTGCAGAAAATGCTGATTATCATTTTAAAAACTGAATTTCTTTCTCTTTCCCTGTTTTATGATTTATGATTTGCTATTTTATGGAAGAAATAAATAAACATGAATGTTGAAGCATGAATTAAAATTTTGAGCACATTTAAATTTATTTTTAAAAATTGATTTAAATTTTATGTTAATAAAGTTTAAATTAAATTCAGAAATATATAAAAATGTATAAAAAAATCAAGAAACAAACAACACTATTTTCTCTTAATAATTTTTTTAAACAAAATTAAACAAAAAAGAACAAAAAACATGAATGTTAACGCATAATTTAAATTAATAAGCGCATTTAAATTAAATCTAAAAATATATTTGAAATTTATAATAAATTTAAATTTAATTCATGAATAAATAAAAATATACAAGAAATCAAAGAAAAAAGGATGCTGCCTTTTCTTCATTAAGTTTTTTTTATTTTTATAATTGCTATCTCGTAGAAATAAATTTCATTGAATTTGCGAATAACATTTAATGATAAAATGTAGATGGGACATTTCAAAACTGTTTCTTTTTAAATCATTAAAGTAGCAGAAGTGAAAAGTTTTCATTAAAACTGCTACTGAATTTTGTATTTTCTTCTGTCGATAAATATTTACTGCGTACTTCTTGTTAAACAAACTTACACTCTCTTCAGTATTAAATTCCATTACAAAATATTCTAGGAGGTTCTTCAGTCATCATATTACTTAATTTTCAATTTTTTTTTTTCAAAATAAATAAAATAAAGAATGAAAAAAAAGGCTTAGGATGAGTCACATTATATCATAAAACAAATCTCGGACATTAAGTTCATAAACAATCACTCTTTTTTACTTCTGACTTCTTCCTTTTATATGCATCTATCAATTTGAATACAATGTACAGTATGGTTCGAAATATTAATAGGTTAGTAATATGAAAAAATTGTGACAAAACGCTATGTAAGAATCAGTGATAGCATCATTAGCTAATGTGATAATTGTTCTCGCTAATGTATTTACTAACTTAGCGTATGGGGGGTTCATGAAATGATATATAAGGACTTTTGATCAGACACCGTGATGATTATCCCTTTAATTTAACGATAATTCTAAGAGTTGCTAAATACAGTGATTAACATAAGTATTGTAAGGATAATTTTTCTTTAGGTTATCATCATGCATAAAGAGATATAGCTTCAAGGCATATTCCATTAAAGGTCAAATGACAAAAAAAAATGCAATGATGCGGAAGGAATATTGATGTCTTTTTTATACGCATTTAATAATCTTGACTTGTTTTATATTTGTAAAGATGAAATTTATATTGTAGACTAAAATTTTATATGCTACTACATTATTTAGGACTGCACACTACTTTGATATTTTAAAAGCTTAACTATTATTTAATGGGACAATTTTATCAAAACTAAAACTATTCAGTATAGAATAGGAGATAAAATTGATTTCGATAGTCCATTAAAAATAATGATGAAGTATCAATTAAAGACTCAAATATAGAAAAAATTATAAGAAGTTATAATGAAAAGTATAATTTCTTATAATTATACTTCTCTAAGAAAAATTTATTTTTAATTAGAGTTGTTCATTAAATTTATATAAAATTTTTTAAATAATGTATTGATTAAAGAGTTCAGTTTTGGTAATATTTATCAAATGTGTTTTATTATTCAAGATTTAGGGGAAGGATGAAATGAGTAAAATTATCTCTAACAAAGGATCTTTTGAAGTGATAAAATCATTGTTATATCAAGGATTTTTTATGAGATTAATTTCCGTATTAACATTTATTTACCCAGAATAATTTATATAATAAATAATAAAACTTGTGGAAAACTGGAATACTTGAGTCAATTTAATTGAACTACAAATAATTGAAAAAAAGAGAAGTTAAAAAATTAGTGGTTGCGTTGATGAGCTGTCACTGCTGTTTTGAGTAAAATCTATATACGTACTTAATGATATAATTAAATTGTGGTCCGTGTAATTGTATCTATTACATTTCCAATTTCTATTTATTTATAAGGGATGGACATATATTTTATGATAAAAATATGAGTTAGTTGTCCTTACATTAGAAAGAAATGTTTAGTTTATTTGAAACAAGATAACAAGAAAATAAATTGAAAACCTTTTATGTCCAAAAGTTTTCGCAATTTATCATAAAATAGAACTACCCAGTTTTAAAAATAGCAAGTACAATAACAACCACATTAAAAAAAATTACACGAATTCAAACATTTGTAAAGTATTTTAAATACTTTTGTTAGCTTGACATGTAATTACAACATTTTCCCCTCTTTTTTTTGTAACGAAGTAATTTTCGGTTTTTGTAACTGAATTCTATAAATCAAATACAGTTTGGAAGCTTATAGTTTATTTTGCATTCTTAATTTCTTTCGTGATATTTAACTATCAGAGAAATGACAATTGTTTTATAATGGAATTTCTCCTTGATTATTGAGTACTCTATACAAGTTATGGGTTATGGCCAGTGAAATGAAAATGAGTGGATTAATTAAATTAACGAAAATATGTGAATGAATGTTTTGATGGAAGAAGAATTCCGACATAATTTTTTACAATAGATTATCATCAAATTGAATTTAAGAAGTTTTATTAGAATTAAGGGAAATTATACGTAAATGAAATTGATATTGATAAAAAAGTAAGGCTTTTTTTCACAAAGACAATGCACAAACTATTTTTTATAATTAATTTGAAAGATATCAAAATCAGACACCATATGTAAGTCATAATCATTACACATCTGCTGACGCTTAAGCTAATTTTTGCTCTCCTTTAAACTTTCTGTTTGAAGTCTATTTCTTGATTTCTTATATACCTTTTTTCCTCTGAATGAATGGGTCTTTTGGTGGAACAGAGAAAGTTCTCCAGAACATTTATGATAATATTTTGCAGTTGAATTAATTCGAAGCAATATATTTAACGCAATTGTATTGATGCTTAAGTCTAAAATTAAAATGATAATTTATTTACATTTGGTCATTGCCATTTTACAATAGTAATAACAGTGACTCTTGCACCACGGATATTAGCTTATTATGTATATAGGTATGACAAAAAGTTGCGAAAGTATACCAATGAAGGATTTCAGATTTCTCTTGAATTACTTGTATATTTTTCATATTATATGTATAATAAGCAATAATCTTCCCAATATAAAATGAGCGACAGTTAGAAAACATAATTTTTTTTATATTTCATTGAAACCTTACCGTCATAGAACCTCCTGTCAGATCGTTTGGTAATATTTTGATGTCCTTGAGATTGAGCCGAACAACACTGCAGGGCACTCAGACCAACCACCAATAAAAGCAGAGTCAAAGGCATCGTGATCCTTTGGTATGAGCATGGGGAATCTTGGGGCTGTAACAAAAAAATCATTCATTAAGAATTATAATTTATAATGCAAATTATATCACTTTCTTTCAAATCCTTCCATTCATATATATCTTATTTTATTTCCTATTTAGAGTTTTACAAAGGACTTGAATTTTATTCTTTAAATTAATAACTGGAATTTACTAATTTTAACCTTATAGGAATTTTACTAATTTTGAAAAAAAATTGGAATACTTACTACATAAAGTTTTAAAATAACTATGGCCATTAGATTTAATAAAAGTGCTTTTTCCTGTTTCTTTGAGGATAATAATAGTTGGTGGAATATTTGATAGAATGTGACTAATAATGCACCTTCTTTTGCTTAGTAATGCTTGGAAAATAAATTTTAAAGGATCTAAAATAAAGTAAAAAGCTTATTTCACTCAAAAATAGAATTTAAAGAACTTGTATGTCTTATATACATTACAATCTTTCGTATAACAGTTGATATAGCAACTGAAAGCAAAAAGAAATTTCTAAAAAATATACCTTTAAAGTTGATGATACTTGTAAAGCAAACAAAAAATATTTAGCATTTTTAACACTTTCTTTATAAAATAATCAACAATTTACTCAGAAATATTAGTTTATCATTTTTTTTTTCATCCATCGAATTATAGCTTCAGTAGTACTTTATTTACTGAATATATTTTTTGGAAAGGAATGTTTATATTTAAATGTAACTCAAGCTAAGATATTTCCCAAAAGGTTTTTAGGGAAATTAATCCTAAAATGTTGCCAAAATGAATGTGGGTGAACTCTTCTCACCTGAGAAATAATTTTATTTTAAATCTTAAAGAAAACCACCCCGATGAGTGTGATGGAGAAACAAGAAATTTCAGGATTAATAGCACATATTTGAATTTCTCTCTGGTAAAATATTTCTTTCATTTTTTATACAAAATCATAAAACTTTTAAAAGTAAGAAACAATAATAAAATCTGGAGTAATTTCTTGGATGAGATTTTTTTTTTTTTTTTTTTTTTTTGCTAATAATCCACTGGTATGAACACGGACTCCAAAAACTATTGTTATTATTATTTGTCAAAAGATGTTTTAATGTTTTGCCAACATTTTCTGTTCTTGAAAACTAAAAGTTTAAGAAGTTATAACTGTAAAAAAATGAATCATCTGTCATCATGGCAATTACATTTATATACAATTTACAGTGATCTCTTGCCTTCTACAATAGATTTCATTTTTTTATCACCTGAATTCTGTAATAAATAAAATTGTCAAATGTTCAAGTAAATTAATTATCTGTTGATGCCAAATTTTGCAATGATCCAAATCAAGTATTTGAGAAACATAAAATAAGCTAAGTTATTTATTTGAAAACATGAATTGATGTTTAATAAAATGGCTAAAACAGTTTTAAATTTTCTTCTTTTACAAACATGTGTTTTTTAATGATGAATAAATTAATGAGTAATATAATGAGGTAATGATAATAAGTAACATAATGAGGCAAATAATAAGCATAATGAGTGAGATAAAATAATGAGTTCAGTTACAAGCTATGTAAACAATATATATCATTGGCATCAGCTAATGATGTATTTATATATATATATATATATACACAGTTTGCTAACAGTCATCATATTTTAAAAAGTTGACTATTAGAAAACAAATTCCATTTAAAAGCAAAAATTGAAAAATAATTCAATAAACATAATTCTTTGTTTTTAGATTAAACATTCCTTATCAAATATCATGTATTTAATAATTCTTTTGCTTATTTAAGCGTAACTTCTAAAATTCAAAATAATTTCAAAATCGTCTTATAGCATAGTACTCATAAAATTGCAATGTTTTCATAACTTTAATTTATTTTATTTTAATGATAAACAAACTGTAACTTTAAACTTTCTTACAAAATTAATGATGTTATCTGCATGAAAACAAATTTTTCGTATGAAATCAAATTGGAAATACTTTTACATGCGCGATTTAACACGAATCGGTTCGAGTTATTTATCCTAAATACACTAGACGAATTCAGTTAATCGAAATGATGCAACAAATGAATATTCAAAACTGCACTCACTGCAAACTAATCCGATTATGAAGGTAGATCTAAACAATTACTTTAGATAATTTACATGTGTTTTGCTTAATTTTGTAGATAAAAACGTATTCTTTGTTTTCATTCCATAAATAAATTTTATTTTCAAGTATAAGAAGCAATATATCTTATTTAATGAAACTTTATGGTTGAAATATAAAAAGACTCAAAAGTGGGAACTATGTTCCCAAAAATCAAATCGGAAGAAACTATTAAAACAATATATAAATTTTACAGATTTCAAAATACTAATATCATAGCAAAGTGCATATTAGTAAAAATATTTGAATAATGCTAAAATATATCCAAATTATTAATCTGAAAGTAAAAAGAGAGAAAATTATCATCAGAATTCTTACAAATAAATGAATTCCTTGTTATGGTTTGAAATTAATTTAATTATATTTTTGAGTGAAAGAAGCATCTTACTTGATTTTAAATCCTTTAGACTGCATAGAATTAGATAAAAATTATTTTAATTAAATCTTTTCTCAAAATTATTAGAGAAGAATATACATTGAAATCTATTGGTGAAAATGTTATATAGCATTTTACGTTTGTGTCAATTTTTTGTTGTTGATAACAAAGTGTAACAGTTAATTTGATTATAACAAAACTGTGAATATTCAGTTTCAAAAAATCAGCCATTACTTTTCAAAGCAAATGCCATAAAATTCAATTCCAAACATATTGTTTTGACAACAAAATATTCTTAAAATAATTTTTTTCTGTTTCTGTAAAATATATTCTAATCGAGTCTTTTTCCTGACATTCCAACATCATTGATTACTCTAGGACTAGGATGAAATATTAATTATAATATGTGATCTAATAAGTGACCTAAGACATAAAGTTTGATATACACTATTATCATAGGAACCATAATTTGATAAAATTTTAGACAGTGATTTTCGGAATATTATGCATAAGAAGCAACTGATGTAAAATAATACTTCTGATTCTAAATTGGCTACTATTTTTTCACCAACACAGATTCTTCTTTTTAAATATAAGAAATATATATGTTGCATATCGCATTCCAAATGGAAAACTGAAAGGGACGCTCAAATTCGTAATGGGCTTCATACACTTAAGCCTAGAATTGATTTCTGGACACCTAACACTGCAGAAGTCTGTACTCAATTTTAACTGAGTATTGGACACACTCGATTCACTCACCGATATTTATTGGTGAGAGACCCAAAGCAATGTCTTTTTCTGAATGTATAATAGTCCTATGTCTGTTTTACACAATTTTGTACGATATTTTATACAGCGTCTTGTATGGTTTCAGGAATTCGGCTCAAATTTGGACCAGTTTCTATCCAAAATTCTGCATTTTAATCTTTTTAGTTTTTTTAATAATTTTTATAATAATATATAAATATTAATCGCGCTTTTTTGCACAGTACCATTCGTTACATTATTGTTACTCTTTCTCATGACTAGCAGATTTACGCTTTTACACACTTAGATTTTGTAAGCATTCTAAATTTTGATTTTATTATAAATTGACACAAATATTTAATTTTATAAAAGTGGAGCAGTTTAATTAAAGATGGTTTTTGTGCCATAACAACTCAACTCAACTCAACTGATTTCATAGTTTTTGAAATTTAGTAAGACTTTTCTTCAACGATTCCAGATAATAAACTATGTCTCTGTTAAGTATCGATGCAAGAAGGCAATTAAGATTCCGATTCCATCAAAGTAAACTTGTTTCAAGTATTTTAGCATTGTTTGCTATATGAACATTCTTATGTTTTTCTTTCCGACATGGCCCACTTTCATTCCGAAAATTCTCAGATTTTACATCCCCCACCAACAAACACCCTTTGAACAGACTTTTCAAACACCAGAAACAAGGAAGCTCTCAGAGTATTCTAAAGCCCACCGGCTCACTTTTGTCTCTTTTCCTCAAAAGCTCGTTTCCGAGTTTTATTTTCCAAGAAACTTCACGAAGTGATCCTGTTTTAGACAAAAGAGGGCAAATTTTCTCCGGTAATTCACATTGTTATGCACGTCAGTGACAGACCGACGTTGACAAGCAAAACTCCCTTCTCGCTCTATTTGCCACTCTAACAGAGAGCTTCAATCAGTTTTTTTGAGTCGGACTAGTGAGAATTGATTCACTTTTCCTTCTGAAATGGGCTTTAAAAAAGGATAAAATGAATTCAGACTGCTTCTGTGAATTGACTGAAATATTCAAAATTTCGATAGGGTTGAATGGGCGGAAAAATTTGGAAGCTTTGATCAACAAATAATGTGTCTTGATATATATATAAAGTGACATGTTTATATGCGAGAGAAAGTGAATTTAAAATAATTTCATTGATTTAAAGTACTTGAAGAGAAAAACAACATGCCAAAGATTGCTCTGATATATTTCACTGATTTATTGATTCCTTATTGACTGATATCACTTTATCAGTCCATCTGGCAACCAATTATCAATGCACTTCCTTTATGTAATTTTAAGTATCATACAAATAAATATAATCACTTAGTTCAAGAACACATATTCGTTATTTATTTAGTCAGATTTAGTATTTTTTTAAAATAAAAAACAGTAATATTAAAGAATGAGACAGAAAAATTTCTAGATGTACTTTGAGATTTTTAACCAGCATTTGGGAAACTAAAAAATATAGGACTACAGTATTTATAATAAAGAAATGCTTTTGGTTTGTTTTATACATTTTCCGCAACGCATAAATTGAGAAATGTCAATGTATTATCTATAAGTGAAATATTTCAAAGATAATCGTTTGAATGATAAAAAATTTGTATAAATATTTTACACTAGGAAAATAGCAAATATTTTTGGAGTTTAAGAAATATAACTGAGTCTCCACTTCATGATCTAATAAATTTTAATTTTTAAGCGTATAAAATTCTCTTTAAAACTGTCTTTGCCTTAAAGTATTTTACTCATGTGAATTAAAATGACTGAAACTATTTACATTTTCTTAATACATCTATAATACATTTCTATAGAAATGCATATTCTATTGTATAAATATTGTATATTGTATAAATGTATCAAAGAAAATTCTATTATAGAATTTTTTTGTCTATACATTTCTATAATACATTTTCTTAGTCATCTGTATCAGAAAAAATTCAATGATACAAGCAAAATGGTATATCTTGAAAAAAACTTCATATTATGAAGAATTTAAGAGAAAGAAACCTATTATTTGATTCTATCCGCTATTTTAATACTTATAAAATAGTTTTAAACCAGAAAACTAGTTAGTGTAAATTAAATTAATTTTCGTTAGGACGGGTTTTCTTCATGGAACATAAAAATTTGTTAAAGGAGATCAACATTCAATGACAATACAAAGATTTTGTTTATCAAGCAGTTTAAAAATAATTTCAAAGAGATCAGTATGTATTAAACATATATTTCATATGAAAATTATCGTTTACAAGGCAAGTTCCATATAATTTAAAATAAGTCTATATATATTCAATATATATTTATTTTCTTGTTTCATCTTAAAACTTTTGTTTACCAAACAAGTACCAAATAATTAAAAAGAGGTCACATATATTTCTTTTCTTGTAAAAAGAAAGGTTTTTAAGCAAAAACACTTTACCTAAACACAATTGCTAAGGGTTATCGTTTCTATATTTTAAATATTTAGAAGTGGATGAGGAAATTCATGGTAATATCATATTGCGCATTCATATGTATTAAAAGAAAATGATCGCAATTTCAAAACATTTGTTGAATAAAAAACACATCACGAATTTCTAATAACATTTATTTAATAGTTTGAAATTGTTCCAATTGATTTCTTACTTAATAGATCTTTACTAGTGAATCAAATAAAATCCAAAAAAAAAAAAAACAGTTTTATGCCATTATCGAATTTCTCAATAAGCTTATAATTTTCTTTTCTTTTAATCAGATGAACAGTTTAACATTTTTATCAATTCAATTTCACATTTGAAGAAAATACTGGATAATTTATCAATATTAAATCAACAATAATTACAAAGAAATTTGGTCTCATTTTTTTTAATATCCAATTTTTTAAATAAAATAAAATAAAATCGTTGATATATTGATGGAATTCAAAATTACGCCCACACTATTTGTAAGAAGTTTACTGAAGCTTGACTAAAGCTCCAGGAACTGTTACAAAACATAATGCTAAAGACCTCTTCCCTAGTCAAGCGCAAACACAATTACGGGATTCAATAATACATTTGAAAAAAGAAGGAAAATGTTACAATTCGCATGCCCCTTGTTCTTGTTAACTTATTGGCAGAGGTACCAACAGACACCACAAAAATTATACTTTTTTTTTCTTCTACTCATAAGTTTATGGACTAGGTCTTTGATTGTTTAAGTATCATTTCTTTCGATTTGGAATACATTCCGTTAAATTGAGCGGTAAATTGCTGATGCCGTTCACTTTCACGATACGCATTCACAATGTTTCTTTCGACACTCATAAAAACTCGTCATCCTTTCTGCACCATTTCCATATATTTTGAAATTTGTTGACCTTTCCATTGGAAAGAGTGATACAAAGACACAACAAATGACGCCGTTGTATGTCATGGAAAGAGAAAAAAAAAATGCGCAATAAATCAGAACTCCATTGTAAATTATAGAATTGGAAGCACGCAAAGAAAAATAATAACGAAATTTTTAAGCATTTTTTCGCGTGATGGCTGAGTTTTCACTGCAGAATTACACATAAATTGGTTTAAGAGTGCAAATTAATGGGTTGTTTGATAAACTGAAAACGGCGGACTTGCAGCATGGTAGTTGTTCAACGTTAGGAAATTTGGATTTTGTTGCGTAAAAATAAAATTTCATAAATCATTGTTGTGTTATTTCAAATTTGGTTTGGTTCTAAGGATTATCATTATTATTCGCAAGAACCATCTTTGACTAAATTGCGATATTCGAATTTAAGATTTCCAGATTAATTCACTTTTTAGTAAGGCAATTTTGCATCGTGTTCTCATATTTTAATGATGAAAAAAAACTTCAAATGTTGAATATTTAGTGAAAATTATATTTTGAGATAATGCTTTTAATTTTCTTTTTCGTACAGCAATTGAAATTTTAAACTTAGTGGCTCAAGACTATTTCTCAGACAAAATCTATATTTTCTATAAAATTTAATGATAGTTTTTTTCTACCTGTATAAACATAATTTCTTTTAAACAATAAATATTATATGGATATGTTTTATTTATTCATATCTAATACTTGAAATTCGTACCAGTCATTTCAAAGAATAAGAACTGAAGCTTACTAAGTTTATTGATTAATGCATTTATTGTACAGTTTAAGGCTTTGCAAAAATAAATAATCATATAAATTTATCTCCTTTTTTAAGAAATATTTTAATTATTTTTATTTTAATTATTACTTACTTCATTATGCTTAAGGTAAATGATTTTGAGATTTATTGGGTGAATCGACATGAAATTTTATTTTTCTGCCAGCAATTTTCCCGAAAAATGCAAAAACATAAATAATTTTGTGGAATAAAAGGAATTCTGTAGAAATAATTTAAATAAAGTTCATTTTAAAACTTCGAATGTGAATTACTACAGAACTTCACTCAAAAAAGATGAAATACTGATTAAATTCATAAATGTATATTAAAATCGATATTTTAGCTTAATTGTACAGTGCTTGCTTGGCATTTTGATATCTTAGGCACGGCATAGTGTTTGGTTGCTCTTTTAATTCATAGGCAATTTTGTTTCACACATCAATACCTTTTTCATTTAATAACAGTTTAATGATTGATCTCAAATAATTTAAGATAAATATTTATTTTAGCAATTTTGTTGAAATGTGCCAAAGTTTATTTTTT
Organism: Argiope trifasciata; assembly: GCA_026543055.1. Classification (NCBI taxonomy): domain Eukaryota; kingdom Metazoa; phylum Arthropoda; class Arachnida; order Araneae; family Araneidae; genus Argiope; species Argiope trifasciata. The sequence goes on along the minus strand of JAPMOQ010053704.1, from coordinate 9,117,159 downwards.
AATTGCTTATGATTTCGAGGTTAATTGTAAATGGCAAAATGTTAATGTTTTCTTAATATTTTATAATTGATATTATTTGCATTAAAAATTTTTTTTTCGCAACTAGGTTAGTAACATTTTTTTATCAATCTGTCTTCGGTTCCTCCCAAACCAGTGACCACAAGTTCTTGCTTGATCGGAAATCCGCTAACGGATACGATGTCATCCGCCAGTTCACGACGATGTCGTAGCGATGTCGTCACGACGATTAATCTTTAATAGAATCCAGTCTCTACATATCTCTGCAATTAAACCACCATGAAATAAAAGTATGTGCACCACTATATGATATGGTACATATAAAAGTTATGAATACTTTATATAACTTTTAATATATAAAAGTTATATAAATTTATTTTTCAACAATTTTTCAATTTGAGCCTGCAATATTTCTTGCTAAATGTGACCAATATGGATCATAAGTATATATAATTAAGTACAGCCGTCTGTAACATTGTGCAGAGATTAAAAAAATATTCCCGTCATTTAGATTTGCTTCATTATCAGATGCGAAATTTGAAATCCGTCTTCGCATCTATATGCTAACACTTTCTTGATCTTTAAATTTATTCATTAATCAATTTGAGAATGAACTAAATCATGAATAAATGACAAAAGTCAATAAGCTGAGGTCTGATATTTTTTATTTTCTGGTCGATTATATTCTCTTCCATGGTTCAGAAGGATATTGATAATATTTCCTTTCTACGCTTTTTAAAATTTTATTTTGTACAAATTTATTTTCTGTTCATTGACCAGTATTTTTTAAACCTTGTTTTAGTCATTAATTTTGATTTGTGTGTTCATGAGCATTATAAAGAGGGGAAAAAACTTTTAATGTTGTGATATATTTATACCTAAATGTGCTACAAATAATATTCTACTTTAACCATTTAACCATAACCTTTTAACCATTCAACGAAAGTGCGTGATATCTACTACAATACTTTTGTTAGTTAACTTGTGACAATTAGATTTGAAATACTTAAAAAAAAAATTCTTAATCATGGCAGTCAATAATCAGAAGGCTGTATATAAATTATGCGATATTTTGACCAAATATAAGATTACTTGTATAAGCTAGATTCTAGAATACTCTATTAAGAAGAGTTGATATATTTATGCGAATAGAAATATTATGTTATTCATAAAGAAAAAAAATATTGTACGAGTTCCTTAATTCAAGCTTTCAAATAGCTTGTCATGATTCACAGATTTACCCATTTAATCCTTGTCTGCCTTATTTTAACTAGGGAAAACAGTTTAGACATCAATACCCCTGAAGGAAAATAGTAAGCAGTATGAAAAACATGTCATGCGATTGGATCACTTTCTATAGATAATGAAACCCAGTGACTTTGAAGATTTGGAATCACAAAGAAGATGCAATTGGGCTGATTCGTTTTTCAAGCCGGAGGCTGTGGGGCATATGAACTCGTTTCAGACGTAACCGTATTATAGAAATCGACTCTTTAGTCTCTGAATCCTGTTATTGACCTTTCGTTTCGCATTTCACTGCCAAGAGCAGCAGGTGTAGGGAATATAAGGGAAGGTGCTTATTTCATTGTGTTGTTTGTTGGTCACTGAATTTTACATTTTCAACTGAATGAAGAAGATTGCATTAGATTTCCTTCTATTTTCAAGTTGAAGTTCAGGAATGAAATTCTAGATATGGAATATATAAATTTAGGTCAATAATAAATAAGGATATCAATATATTATCATTACATAAATAAATTTTTATGAGTGCAGGTTTATTCGTGCAATTTTGCCTATTCAATGTCTTGTGCCGATAATCGTTTTATTATTTACTAGCCGCCTTTGGCGACCAGCTGGTTCGCCATGAGTAATGGGTTCTAAAATTTTCAATTAAATCTCATATTCATTAGCCTTGAAGTAACTCCGGACATTGATTGGCCTGAAATTAATATTTTCTTTAAGATGATGGACTGAAAGCTCTAAAAGAACCCATTTTCCAAATAATATTCTTTAATTTTATAAATCAGTCAGTTTTAATGATGGATTTCGAAGACTAATTGGTGTAGCAACTTTTATTTAAAATATTAATAAAAACATTTTGTAAAATATGGCTCACAGAGCAAAGTATAAAGAAATCTAAAACTCATTATTCATAAATGCATTGTTTGACTCAAACTACATAAAATGTAATTATTTACTTCATTTAGATCAAATTAATAGTATTAAACAATATATATGGCTATTAATAATATTTTACAAATTGGCCATTGGAAAGGAATTTGAATGCAGATCCTGTATAAATTCAATCCTGTATAAATAAAGATAATTTATTCAATTTATGATTTAAATATTGCAAACGATCATAGAATCCTTTGCCTTGCATTTTTTAAAGAAAATATCACATTTTATATTTATTTTATTTTATCCAGTCACTTGCTAAAAGTTGCATTTCTTTAAATTTAATTTACGATGATAGTTTTTTTATATATTTTTTAATTTGAACTTCCGTCAAAATAATGGCAACACGGTGATAAAACTCAATTTTTTCCCTTTGACGTGCTCTTGCAGATTTTATAGAAACCTTAGCTTTGCATTTATTTTTTTAGAAACTATCACATTTTATAATGAAAAAATATATATATTGAATTAATGATACAGATATTGCAAACGATAATAGAAATATGTCATTAAGTCGGGATTCCAATGCATATCCTGTCTAAATTCGATCTGGTTTACCGTAAAGAAGATTTATAAAATTAATTATTTAGATATTGCAAACAATCATACAATCTTTTGCTTTGCATTTATTTTTTTTAAAAATATCACATTTTATGTTTCTTTTATTTTATCCAGTCACGTGTTAAAAGCTGCATTTCTTTAGACTTGGTTTACGATGATAGTTTTTTTTTTCAAACTTCCGGCATTCTTTTATTTTATCCAGTCACGTGATAAAAACATAATTAAAATATTTCTTTAAAAATTCGTTAAAAATAGAAGTTTACGTTATAAATTTAAAAAATTGATACCGTTAGAAAGCTAATTTTTTTTATCTTTAAATTGATGTTAAAATCATGTTTGTGCGATAATATTTTCGGAAATTATAGCGGAAAAACGTCGAAATTTCGCTTAAATTTTAATTAATTCAAATTCTAATTAAAAATTCGAAAAAAGGGCTCCGAGGTGCACATTCAGAGCCTCCAAGGTATACATGTACCAAATTTGGTAGCTGTAGGTCCAACCGTCTGGCCTGTAGAGCGCCAACACACACACACACACACACACACACACACATTGAGCTTTATTATAAGTACTAGCCGCCTTTGGCGACCAGCTGGTTCGCCATGAATAATGCGTTATATAATTTTTAATTAAATCACATATACATTAGCCTTGAAGCAGTTCCGGGCTTTGATTGGCTTGAACTTAAAAATGTTTTTTTCCGTGATGCTTCAATATTAAATGTGTTTTTTTAAAGAAAGTGAAAAAGGGAAAAAAATATTGAATAAATGATATAGATGTAGCAAACAATTATAGAAACCTTGGCTCTGCATTTGGTTTTTTAGAAACTATCACATTTTATAATGGAAAAAAATTATTGATTTAATGATACAGATATTGCAAACGATTATAGAAATATGCCATTAAGTCGGGATTTCAATGCATATCCTGTCTAAATTCAATCAGGTTTACCATAAATAAAGAAGATTTGTTGAATAAATGATTTAGATATTGCAAACGATTGTAGAAAACTTTGCTTTAAATTTATTTTTTAAAGAAAATATCACATTTTATATTTATTTTATTTTATCCAATCACGTGCTAAAAGTTGCATTTCTTTAGATTTATTTTGCGATGATAGTTTTTTTTTTATTCGAACTTCCGGCATTCTTTTATTTTATCCAGTCACGTGATAAAAACATAGTTAAAATATTTCTTTAAAAATTCTTTAAAAATAGAAGCTTACGTTATAAATTAAAAACACTGATACCGTTAGAAAGCTAATTTTTTTTATCTTTAAATTGATGTTAAAATCATGTTTGTGCGATAATATTTTCGGAAATTATAGCGGAAAAACGTCAAAATTTCGCTTAAATTTTAATTAATTCAAATTCTAATTAAAAATTCGAAAAAAGGGCTCCGAGGTGCACATTCAGAGCCTCCAAGGTATACATGTACCAAATTTGGTAGCTGTAGGTCCAACCGTCTGACCCGTAGAGCGCCAACACACACACACACGCACATTGAGCTTTATTATAAGTATAGATAAATGATTTAGATATTGCAAACGGTTATAGAAACCTTTGCCTTGCATTTATTTTTTTAGAAAATATCACATTGTATGTTTATTTTATTTTATCGAGTCTCGTGCTGAAAGTATCATTTCTTTAGACTTGATTTACGATGATAGTTTTTTTTTATTATTTGAACTTCCGTCATTGTTTTCTTTTATTTTATCCAGTCACGTACTCAAAAAAACATGGTTAAAATATTTCTTTAAAAATTCGTTCAAAATCGAGGCTTAATTTATACATTAAAAATCTGATACCATCAGAAAGCTAATTTTTTTATCTTTAAATTGATGTTAAAATCATGTTTGTGCGATAATATTTTCGGAAATTATAGCGGAAAAACGTCGAAATTTCGCTTAAATTTTAATTAATTCAAATTTTAATTAAAAATTCGAAAAAAAGGGCTCCGAGGTGCGCATTCCCAACCTCCAAGGTACACATGTACCAAATTTTGTAGCTGTAGGTCCAACCGTCTGACCTGTAGAGCGCCAACACACACACACACGCACACACACACACACATTGAGCTTTATTATAAGTATAGATAGATATAGATAAAAGATAGCAATATTTTCTGTTTTTCAAGAGTTCAGGAATGAAACTCTAGAAATGAAATATAAAAAATTTAGAACAAAAACAAATAAGAATAGAGGTGTATTATCATTATATTAATAAATTTTTATTGATTTAGGTTTATCCGTACATTTTTACAAAGTAATTGTCTTTTACTGATATCTTTTTTGAATATGAATGGTAGTAATATTTGTCTGATTATAAGAATGTTTACATGTGCTTGTTGATTTAAGACACTATTCTGTGTTTGATAAAATGTCTAGTTTTTTTATTTCTAGGTATAACGAACATAATGAGCAGAGAAGCTGGCTAGTTTATAGTTTTTGCATTGTCTTGCTATTTATTGGAAATACTGTTGGAAATTATTTGATTTTATTCACTTTTACTCATGAACAGAGTTAAACTGTTTTTAATATTACACTTATATCGTTTCACTCAGCATTTTTTTTTTTTTTTTTTTGTAAAATTGTAAATAAATTCCTACCCTATGGCTTGTGTAATGTTACAAAATAAATCTAACTGAATTGCAAACTATGTAATCAAACAAGAAAAATTATAAGGGAGTCCAAAACCTTCCTTACTGTAGCATCTCTTATGCGCTTATGTAGGTCATGTATAGCCATATGTCAATATTTAATTATAATTTTTTATGTAAAACTTAAAAAACGAAAAAAAATATTAAATTTGATCCAAAAAGGGCCATTTCCGAGGTATAAGAAATAAATTTTTATCTATACAAGAATTGCCCATTCAAAGGTATAATATTACTATTATCAATTAGTTGTGATATAGTGAGCTCCAGTTTTCCTACAATAACTTTTGATATATCTTATAGCTAATATCAATGAATATTCTTCAGTGTTTGAAGGAGGACTTTTTTCAGAGCAATGTTTTGATTTGAGATACTGAGTTGGCAAAGTTAAAGCATTTTACTTATAAGTTTGTTCGAAGAAAAGGAAACATTGGAGTGCTTATGATTTGAAATTAAGGACTGAAGAAAAATATAGCATCCTATGTGGGGTTTTCGCCTTTGCTTTAAATCACGAAGAATATGCTTTACTGGTTTTTTTTCAACAAAATAGTTGATGCAGTATCGATAGTTTATTTTAAATTGCTATTTATTAACGTTAGCAGATAGTTTTATGAATGTTAAAACCTTCTACACACATTCAACAAATGTTTCTCGAATAAAGCTTGTAGCAAAAGCAATCGATTCATACTAATGTTTAGTTAAAATATGACATATAATTGAGATAACAATAATATTTACATACATTTGAAACAATCTCTTTTATATAATTGCTATTAAATATGCAGACATAATTAATTATTCATTTAAAAAACATGAATGAATTTAAGTTACATGAGATTGAATAAATGATTTCGAATATTCTTGAAAATTATTACGTCACGGAGTATTCAATATAAAAGTGAAAATATAAATTGGGTCCAAACTGAATAAATTACACTTTTATATTACAAAACATAAGATTAAAATCATATTTAAAACCGAAACAAAACCGAACTTCGGATTCTGTACGCTTGTATAAGTTTTTTCAACAATAATCATCATAATTATTAACGATATACAAATAATGGAACTGATTCTATGTTTTGGAATGCAATTTTTTATTAGTTATACATGAGGGAACTCTAAACTTACACTGATAAAATGAAATAAAAGTTTACATAGTATCAAATTTCCTTAACTCGAATATCGAATGTATTCAATGCATCAAAAAAGAATAAATCAGGGAAAGTTGTCAGAAAAAAAGTCATTCAACTGTGAAATCATTCTTTAATGTTTTTAGAACAAATAAATAAATTTCATTTAAAATTCTTCGCAAAAGTTTCTTAACTCATTTCTTTTTAGATATTGGTCAGTGACATGAAAAATTCATAGGCCTTATGTGTTTTTTTTCAAATGTTGTGTATTAAAAATGACATTTTTTTCATTGAATTACAAATTCGATCATAAAAAAAATCTATTACTTTTTACTTCATTTAAATAGATTGATCCCAAAGCTGTTTCAAAATATTTAAAAAAAAGAAATAATGATGTTTTCAGAAAAAAAAAAATTATTAAACTTTGTAATTTCATGAAGAATGTCAACTAATTATTCATTATTTGACGTAACACTGCCATCAAGATCTTTTTAATAAAAAAATAATCGATACCAAAGCAAAAAAAATGTGTAATAAATTTTGCAGCTAAATTACTAATGTCGAATAATTATCAAATAAACAATTTTTTCTGGTATATTATTCTTTTCCGCTGTATATGCAATTTAAAAGATAAGCTATAAAATATTTCAGAATGCCATGCACTACTTAATAAATACACAAAACGACTGGCAATATAACTCTACAAAAAATTAATTGCATTTTGTTTGCACTTAATTGCTTAAAATAATTTTATTTTTATATTGATAAATTTCTCAAATGAAAGATGAAACGCAAAATCAATGATGTGTGCATGTCATTATATCAAATTAAAAATCTGTACAGAAAGCAAAATAAGAGACCATTTAAAAACTAAATATCAACTTGGTAATAACATAAAAGCGTCGCTCATATTTATGCGATTTAAATATTAAATAAAATTTTGTTATAAGAATTACAAAAAGATATTTTTAATGATAAATATTAATAAAGGGTAGGTTCTATAATTTTTCAACTTCCCGTTACTTTTTTTTTAGAAAAGTAATTTTCAAATTTTAGTTCTACATAATTTTGCATCTTTTTTAAATAAAAAAATATTAATGAAAAAAACTACACTAATTATTTTTATAAATGCATTTATTTTATACATAATTCAATTTCAATAAAAATTCTGAAGGAGTAACTATATTTGAAGGAATTGCTTGGCTTCGGAATGTTTTCTCTCATTTATTTCTTAAAGAAAAAAATTAAGTCATCCTTAATGTCCTCTAAATAGAAAATTAATTTATGTTTCATGTATTTACAATTTCAGTTTCATGCATTAATAGTTTCTGATAATTTGTGATAATCCGCTTTACATACTTGTTTACGATTATAACTAACAGTGATAATATAGCATTGTTGTAGCTCAGCCTTCTAACGTTGCTTCATGTGCTCTAATTGCGCTGATGCTCTTCAATAAAACCATGAATATTATATAGTAGCTTAAAAAAGGAGTAAATTATACAATTAAAATGTCAGATAACAGGAAGATGGTTACTCTACTTACTGTTGCTAGGATAATTAGACCTAGTTATTTTTCATAAATGATGAGCAGGAATTCTGCTAATTATAATGTCCAGAGAAAATGTAACTATCACAGAACTATTTATTATTTTAATTTTCCTTATGTACGAAGTGCCAAAAAACTTTATTAATCTCAAAAGAGTGACTTCAGGAGTTTGACGAATCCCTAAATTTTAAATCACCATATCGAGAGGAGGATGCTTTTGGAAATGATCAATCTGTTTGTCTGTCCGCGAAAACAATTACTCAAAAACACAATAAACATGTAACATAAACATAATAAACACACGAGTGAAACTCTGCATATGGATTTTGTACAAAAACTGCAAATTTCTGTTAAATTTTGGACAATGTCTATCGCCACTATTTATCTCATTGCCCACCCACATGCGTGGAAATCGATAACTCAAAAATGCAACTAATTAAAAGGATGAAATTCAATTTTTTTTTTAAATCTTTAAAGCAAATTGAAATTCTAACCAATTTCATGAAATGTCTATTGTCTCTCTATTCGAATATATGTGAATACAATAACTCAAAAACTTATCAAATTTATACGTTTGAAATTCATTTAATGGTATTGACACAAAAAGTTTCAAATGTGTATCAAATTTTAAAGGACTTTTTAAAAGAAGATGTCTGACTTCGGAAGCCAACTTAAAACATAACATATTGTATTAACACATTAAGGGCGGTAATCGTAGTACTACGATTTGATCCGCTTTACCGAGCATACTTTCGTCAAAATCCCCCGCTTTTAATGTGTTAATATAAAAATAGGCAAGGAAAAAAAAGCCTTCTTGCTTTTTATATACCAATAATTTTCCATATCAATTGTCCACGATGAAATATATGTGGATCACTTCAACTATTATATATTGTTTTCTATGATACCTTTAATTCTAAGATATTAAAATTAGTTTCTGTTAACTACCCGTTCATCGGTCTCATTTTTACATACATTTTAAATATAAGCTTAAATAGATATTTTTAATTGAACTCATTGTTAAACAATCAAAATTTATCAAAACAAGAATATACATTCATTAAATATTTGTTATTTATTTATTTATTTATTGGTTTGCTCTTTTGGTTCTACATATAAAATCAAAGAACATGCATTTCAATTTCAGCACTAACGACTAAAATATATCGTTGTGAAAATCCTGTAGAAAGAAAATGGAAGAATTTTATTTTAATTATTCCATCCTGATTTCTGAATCGTAATCAGTCCATCCCAAATGCAGTTCTCTTCTGAGCGTAATAAATTTATTTACCAATGTATTAACTTTCATATCCCATTCTCCGTTATCTGTGCATTAAAACGAAAAATTTATAAAAATTATACTATTATGCAAATAAGAATATATACTTATTAGATACTTATTATTTTTAGATACTTTCAGATATCAGATCTCTTTATTTGCTTTTTTACATGCAATACATATAACGATATTCTCTGAAAAATGATCTAATCAATAAAAATATCTTCACGTTCGCGTGTTCATTCCTGAAAACTGTACATCAATTATCTGTTAATACTTTAAGAACCGGAGCACACGCACTTTAATTTGAACACTAACCACTAAAATGTGTCATTGATAAAAGAAAATGAAAAAAAATTTAAATTATATCCTCCCAATTTCTGAATCGCAATCAGTCCATCCCAAATGCAGCTTTTCTTTAAACGTAATAAATTTATTTAGGAATAAATTAATTTTCATGTCCAAAAAAGTTCTCCGTTACCTGATCATTAAAAACGGAACATGATTCAATTCGCTATTTTGGTAGTTGGTCGTTATTTCTGGCGTTGCGGGCGTTTGCCCTCAATGCCAAGGTCGGGGAAAACGACTGCCGACGCATTCTGACCTACATAGGTTGGGGTTGGTGCCCTATTTTTCCCACAGGGACAGAGAGAAAGATAAACTCTTCCCAAAGTAAAGTTGAAAAGCCGAACTGGTTTCATTTAAAACAGTTATAATAGCCATCCGACAACTTTTTTGTGTCTTGAAGGCATGTAAAGAACTAAAATTCTTTCTAAAAAATTTTTCTAATGTTCTTTATTCGATCCTTACCCTGGGGGAATCGAAGATTATTAAGTTTCGTTTCTTTTAAGTGTATTCCTCTTTTATAACCGTAACTGAGTTTGTTACAAATATGAAATTTAGTTGAGTAGGTTAGATTTATTCAGTGCGGATTTTTTAAAAGGAAATCTGATAATATTTTTATCAATTTAATACTCGGTTTTGTTAAAAATATTTTTAAGTTAAACAGGATAAGGAATTGACATCCATTTTTTAAAGAATCTGTCACAATATTTGCATTTTATAATCAAGTTTATTCAAATTAAAGCTAAAATATGTATATTTTACTAAAAAATTAAGTTATAACGCAAGAAAAGTCACGATATGCTGTTTCATAGGTATCTAAAAAAATTAATCAGTACAAGCTTAGGTAAGGAATTTCTTTATTACGAATAATGATTTTATTATGTACACGAATACATGATTTCATTATGTATACGAATACATGATTTCATTATGTATACGAATACATGATTTCATTATGTATACGAATATATGATTTCATTATGTATACGAATACATGATTTTATTATGTGACTTTTAAAAGCCCTTTATTTAAACTACTGCCAGCGTGCCTTCTCAGTGATCTGAGCGTTCCGGGTTCGAGTCCCGGGCATGGTTGTCCCTCTCTGTTCTATCAGTGAGTAGTGTGAATGTTCCCCCCTGTAAAAAGGGGTTGTGCAAGCGTATGTGTGTGTCATCTTCATATGAGTTAGAAGTCAGACTTCTGCCTTCTGGGTGCTCAGAAGCTACTGCGCCCCCTTTTCAAGTAAACACGGATGCAACATCCTCATCATCATTTAAATTACTATTTATTTTTTCATAAATATTAATAAAAATAAATTTTACTATTCCCTTTATAAACAAGATATGATCATTAATAAATTTTAATAATACCACTTAAAGTCTTTCAGTTGTGATTTTTTTTTAATAAATATACATTGAGGAACAGATTTATCGCATGTATCAGACTTAGCAAGTCTCTTAATAAATGTTGTATACCTTTACTATCCTCTTAATTGATCATGGATTGTGAGCATATACTTCCACTATAGTTTTGTGTTTTCTATAATATTCTGAAGCTGGCATCTTTTTTAAATAAATATTTTTTTCCTAATGAAGAATCTATTTACTTTGAAATTTTTCTTCCAAAACGAATAGTGTCTCAATTGCTTTACCAGAATGAATGGTTTAACAGTAGTCTGGAAATAACAGTAATAGTAAATAGTATGCTATTCCTAATAGTAGTTGCCAAAACTAACAGTGTCTAAATTTAAGAATTCCTTTAACTCTAAACAGGCAAAATATAAAACAGCTGTTATTTGGATTGTTTAATAAGATGAAATGCATTCAGAAATTGCTTAAACAATTCCCATTCGCATCAATGAAAAGAAAGAAAAAAAAATGAAAGAAAAAAGAGTCGAATCCGGCCATTTGTTCCAGCGTTATCTTTCCCTGCACCATCCTTTTTTTTCTGCTTTTTCTTATAGAAAGCGTATAAAGAAAAACTGTTGAAATCGTCAAAAACTTTAAACTCGAAATTTTGATGAATTTCCAGTTCTAAAATCACCATAAGAGAGAGAGAGAAACATTTGTTGAAATTATATTTGTTTATCTGTGAAGATGATAAAACATTTCAAGATAGAAGATTGAAATTTAGTACATAGCTTATGCATTACATTTGTACGTATCTATCAGATTTTAAACAAAATGTAATCAGAAGTCTATTCTAGTTTGAGTATAAATGAACACAATAACTGTTTAAATGAATAAAGCGCTACATAAATATAATTCTGTACTCATTTGAAGAATCTAAAGTCAATTAGCTCGTATTAAATTTTGTTCCAAACATGTCAATGGGTTGATCTCCGTTTGTCTACTCTTTCTCATGCATATAAACGAGATGACTCAAAATCCCTATTTCTCAAATATGGTATGCTATCATGTAACTGCAATTGTACTTCTATGCCGAATTTTGATTTCAATCTATAGGATCAAAAAAATGTATCCACATTGCATATTCAAATTTCTAATACTTGTGTATCAACAGCAGGGAATAATTGCTAAAATATCTCAAAAGATCAGACGATAGTTTCAGTAAAAATGATAGATTAACCCAAAGGTCTATATTTTATTGCAATACTATGCAATGAATTCGCGGCCTACCCAAATTACATAGATTTATAATAGGGATGGGAAGTAACATCTTTATTAGAGAATATTCGATAAAATTTTGGAGAGATTGTTTATTCAACAAATCCAATTTTTGCAATGAAATTAAAATGCCAGATTTGTCATTTCAAAGTTTGTTGAGCAAATACTTTTTTAGGAGCACAGTTCGTTGAGCAAATCTTTTATGAAGGAAATTGAATGATTTAGGTACTATCACCTCTTGGAAAAAGCATTTTATGCGTGGGCTGAGCATGCGTGCTATTAATTATTTTTAAGTTGCTATATAATCCCTTGTTTGGGAATTAGTTGTGAAATTTCCGATTTTTAAACTGAAGATTAAGAAGATGAAGAGAAGAAGACCTGTAAATAATTGCTTAAGAACTTATAATCAACATCATAGTTCCTTCTATTGTTATGGTTCATAAACAACATAATTATCTTTCGAAAAATAATGGTACAATGAAAACGCAGAGAGTCCTAAATAATTTATCTGAGTTTTGAACGAGTAGTATACTTTTGGAAAATTCTGGAATTTTGAAACTGTCTGCAATTATTAGTTTTAAATTTCATTTACATAGAAATTTGCTAATTTTCTTTAGTACCGTACGTGTTACTCTCAGCTGTCGGAAAAACAATGGAAAAATTGTAGAATAGCTTGCTCCAAAACTCTAAATTCTTTGTCAACAAGTGAAATCTTTTGAAATCGTCATCAAATAAGTCACTGAATTGAAAAAAAGGTCTAATTGCTTTAACCACCGAGAGAAAAAATTATTGTTTTCAATTGTTTATTATCCAGTTTTCATTTTCAATAGAGAGACAGGGAATATCCAAAAATGAACGAAGGAGCTTTAGAAAAATAGACAAATAAAACTTTGAAATGTATACCATTTCTATTATTTCAGGTTAAAAATTATAATTACCTACATTTCCCAATTTGAATGGTTTTTGCAACACTTTAATCAAAATATTGTTATATACTGTTATATAAAAATATAAGCATAAAATTCATGTAAAAAATAAAATAGAGGTAGTGTTGCAGATATTCATTGATATAAAACATCTGTAAAAGGAATTTAAAAATTAATACACCTATTTAATTATGCACTCGTCAGCTGATAAATAAATGTTACTGAAAAAAATTCTAAACAGTAAACAAATAAAATGTAATTTAAAAAAATTACAACATCTGGACTGTTCAAAATACATAATTATAATTATACGAATTGTATGAAACTAAATTGTCTACACAACTCTATGAATGGGTTCTAACATATGAAAATGTTCATGTATTAAACAGATGTGATTTCTTTTCAGAAATATCAAAACATAACTGAAATAAGAATTAAATAGCAAGTAAGAGAAACCGGATATGTTATACTGATAGAATAAATTTAACTTTCGGCTTGAGGGAATAGTTGGTCAAGTGCCAAACTTGAGTTGAAAAATTCTTACCAAGCCGCTATTAAATTCATTGGGATTTGGGAACAAATATAATTTTTGCTCTAAATATGGTATATGTTATTTTAAACAATATATTATGATATAATATATTTGTATAATTTATATATTAATATAATCTATGTATTAATAATTATAAAAATTATATATTCAAATACATTTTTTGTTTCTTCTAATAGTAGTTACATATATTTAAAAGATGTTTTAAAGTCTTAATCGATTTTATAGATATTCTGTGTTTAATGACATTATAACAAAATCTCATGTGAAATTTTGAAAACTTTTTCTTATATGAAATCAGGTAAACAATTTTTTTCACTTTTCATTTGAACAAAGTAATAGTAAGAAAAATTTGGTAGTAAATGTTAAATGAAAAATGTAGGGATTGTGATAATATTTTTGCCATTATTTTTTATATATATTATAACAGTAGTAATCCATCCATACTTCTACATGCTAGATGGCATTTGTTGATTTAATCTTTATTTTTTAACCTGTAATAAGAATCTTAAATAATTTTAAGAAAGTAGACGACAAATAACATATTTTTTCCAAAACTTTACTTCTAGTTTACATATCTTGTTTCGTATGACGTCCCTTCTATGAATGAACGGATACAATAGATACGAAAGCACAAAAGAACAGCTACCTACATTAAGATATAACTTCTTCTAAACAAAATGAGAAACGATATAAGAAGTTAAAATTCTATTTAAGGCTTAAGAAAAATAAGTCGTGAATCATATGTTTTTTCCCTTATTCTTTGTTTAATTGATGTGTTGCTCAAAAAATTATCATTTTAAGATTTTTCTTGTTTGATTTATCAGGGATAAATGCTATCCCACACTAATAACTGCAAAAAAAGAATTTAGGGATTTTAGTTCGTTAGAATATAGCAAGGTAAACTGAAGAAAAATATTATATAACTTTTTCTTCTGTTACTATCCCACACTAACAACCGTATACTAGGCTTTAGAGATTCTAGTTCACTAGTTGGCGGATGCAAAGAAATAAAATTAGTAGAAAAGGAAACCGCAATGTAATCATCTCATTTGTGTAAGACATTTATGTCCCGCGGAAGAACAACTTCCATTGTTTCCGTGCATTTTTGCAGATTCACAGATGACAATGGCTAATTTGGTGTCACTAAGATCATGGTCCACTTTTTCTGTTTTATAAATAGTGGAACAAAATGAAGTGAGGAACAAGACGACAGAGATAATCTGAAAACGTGATTTTTCTCTCTTTCTGTCTTCGTCACGATATAACGATTTCAAAATATTCACATTTTATTTGCTTTGTTCTCAGTTAGGATGTCGTGAAACGGCATATGTGAGCTCAAACAGGACTTGTAAAATCAGTGGCTCAATAATACCTATTGCATACTTTGAAGAATTTGAAATAAAGTGTATTCGATGCTTCCGTTGAAATTTTTTTTCTCGTTGCCATGAACTTGTTCTGATAGATCGTTTACATGCTCTTATATTTTTTTGTTTAATAAAATATTTTCATCCAAAAATAGAAGATAGTGCGAAATTGTATGTTCCTGAATGGCGTGAATTCAAATAGCCTTTCTATTTTTATAATAAATGCCCAGTAAAAGAATGAATACAACAACAACAAGGAATGAAAATAAATGGTATAAGAAAGGGGGAAAACTCTGCTCAAAGCGTAAAATAAATCTTCAATAAAATCCATATTATTTATTGTATACTTTAAAGAATTAGGAATATAGCTTTCGATGCATCCGTTTAAATTTTTTCCCTCATTGCCATGAACTTGTTCAAGGGAGCCATTTGCATACTTTTATATTGTTTTTGTCCAGTAATTTTTTATCCAAAAATAGAAACTGGTTCGAACGTGTATGAACCTGAATAAAGTTAAATAAAATGATGATCTATTTTTATAAAGAAATTGCACCATAAGAGAATAACAACAATATTAGAAACGAAGATAAATAATATACAAAAGAACTAAATAAACTCTGCTGAAGATGAAAAATACATTTTCTATAAAATCCATTCAACCTATAGAAGTCAAACGAGTGACTTTCTACTTTCCGACAAGTCTTGAAGCGCATGGGAAATTCTGAATGACCGAAACTCTAAGACAGCATAAAGCGAAAACATTAGTTGAATCCTAAGAGATAGCATCAACTGAGCACAATAATTTCGTTATGAAGAACACACCATCCTGGTAATCGGTGTTCTTGAAGCTTCTTCATACCTGAAGTACTGGTACTAAAATAACCAGGTGGGGGATTGAGCGTTTGCACTCACTAATTGGCTTATTGCGTGTTCAAATTGCTCAAAAATTTAGTTTAGATTATGAATTAAACAATCAATAAATTCTGCATTCCTGATTTCAAAAACAGTCTTAATTTATTTCCCTGCTTTTTGTACAAAACTTATTTTTTCAGTAATAGTTCCTTTTGTCCTCAAATTGCAATAGTTCCAAAACATTTCTGAAATTTTTTTCACAAGAATAGTGTTATAAACAACCATTTTTTTAAATATAAATTTCGTAGAGAAAAGATGAGCATTAGTCCAAATTATTTTTGAAAAACTTTAGCAATATCTTTGTATCTGTTCTCCTATAACGGTTTCAAGAGCCCAGAATCACTCCTCGTTTAAAAATATTCTCACATTTATTTATTTATAACACTTTACCAATATAATTTTATAAACACTTAACTTATACACTTAGGTCAATTTGAAAGATAAGGAAATGTTGTAGTGAATCTGTGAGACTCGGACAAGTTCGTGAAAGTATCACCTAGCCCAAAGTAGATGAAATGATTATGAACAGATGAAAGTTTCACCCCCTTATTATTTGATAATGGTTGAATATTAAAAAATTATTGAAATTACCATAATATTATTTTCAATTTCATAACTTAGCATTTATTAAGCTGCATTCATTTTGTTAAAAGTTTATCATCCCTGAGAAATAAAGAGACCATAAAACCTGCTTAAAAATATCGCAATATACTTACGTTTTGCTATAAACAATTTACTAAAAGTATAGTGTCTCACTATATTCTGAACTTCGATTTTTGTGCATTGCAGATTCAGCTTTTGATTTCACCAAATTCTATTGTAATGTATATCTGTATTGTAAACAGTTTTATAAGTCGATTCATTAATATACATGAAAAAATTCTAAATTCAACCTTCAAGCCTGTTGATAGGAATTTTTTTTCATGCTTTTGCGAATTCTTTATAACATTCAAAGCTTCATAATGCAAAAAAAAGAAAAGGAAAAAATGAAACGAAAGCTAAAAGAAAATGTTATAAAGAATAATGTAAAGTAGGTACTTTTACGTTATTTAGCTGCACAAAAACAGAATCACACAACAGGGACAAACAAGAAATTGAAGGCGTGTGTTTACGTTTTTATTTAGGTTAAACTCCACGTTTTGTCCTAAAATAACTCAAGTTGCTGATATAGCATCCTCTGTATAATACAAATGAGATAATCTTGTGTCTAGCTATTATCTTCCAGAAATATATAATATTTTAAATAAATAAATCTCTTTCAAAGTCTTCAAATTATATCTACGCTCCATATTTACATACAATGGCAATATTTAGTATTCCAGAGTATGACCAAATTAGTTCGTTAGACTAAACGTTTAGTAAAAAATCAATTCTTGGGGCGATTCCGGTTCGTAATAGGGAAGGAAGCTTTCAAAAATGCGCCAACGAAGCTTCCTAAATGGATCAGTGGTTACCTGAAGGAAGAAATAAACAGACGGCTAAACGTTTAGAGAAATTACTACCAGCTGTTTTGCTTTTTTTAAATTCAGAACTCTGATGCTTTGTGTCCGAAGGGTTGCTTTTGTCCTGCCTCGGAAACTTTTACAGAAAATAAAACATTTTTTTTTTTTAATAACCGACAGCTAATCTATCTCAATGACAAAAAAGGAAGTTAGTGTCCAAATGTGTCTTTCCTTGTAATGGATGTTTTGTTTGGTTATTGTAAAACAAAACAGTTTAATAAGAAAAATGCCGAAATGACCAGATTTGTTTTTTACGAAATTTATATTTTCGAATAAAATATCATCAAGACTATTTTTAACCAATTATTTTCAAACATAGATATTGGTATACTCATTCAATATATCATGACATCCGTTTTTAAATGAAAACGTCAGACGAGATTTATTTTTCAATTAAATAAAACCCAACAATTAAAGATTCAGCTAGTATTTAAACTGAGCAGTTCTATAATTTTCATTTCCATGCAAATGTAATTTGATTGTAGAATTGTGATTTCTTATATTTATGAGTAGTTTCCTTTTTTTAACATTTGAAAGGCCTTTTTTTCTAATCACGGTGTATTAAAATATTTTTAGGATTGAGATTGACTTAAGAAAAGGCATCTAACATATTAGATCAATTAAATTAGATTTATTAATTAATATACTTAATAAATATCTAAGTAACAAATCACGACTCATTATTTTGTGTGAGATAAGAAAATGTACTTAGAGTTTGCCTTAGAAATTTATGAGAATATATGCCAACTTAAATAACATTGATGAATTGATTGCGAAGAGTATATCCATGGACTTAGAAAAGATCAACAGAGTTGATTTCACTCCCTATACTTTTAAAAACAGAGTAGTGTTCGTGCCTGTGAAATTCTAAAATTAATCTATTTTCTGCTCTTCTATGACTCATTTTTTAAAAATGTTCTATGAAAATAGATATAATATATTCCATGAAAAAATATCATTCTAAGTAACACTGATATGAGATACCAGCCTTTTTAAAAATATGTATAGGCATAACAGTGTGGAAAAAATTCGACCATGGGTGACTTATGAGAATATCATATCCTTTAAATTTTCATATCATATGAATGACAAAATTTGGCTTCAAGAAAATAGATTTGTACGGGAATAAGTGATAGATCTGAAGAGAAATCAAACAGTGAAACTCTAAAATCTGGTAATATAAGAGTTTTATCCCAATTCTATGAACATAACAAAAACGTTTGGAAGTTTTTTTCATAAAACAAGCAATTTTAAACATTTCAATTTTAATTCACTATGAAAGCAATTGCTTGCAAAAATCGCTTATGATAACATTAATTTGCGCCACTTATTCCTGTTTAATTTTGGAAAAGAACAATCGAAATATGATATTCCATCCGAAATAACTATGAAGACGCGGGTTTTTTTTAATTTCTTATCATGTTTTTTTTCTTCCTTGTTAAAAATTCAATCTACTTTTGAAAACCTTCTCGTCTATCGCCTATTTCTTTTTCTTGCATACAGCCGACCACCATGCCACCATTGAACGTAGCAGTATCGACAGGCATCTATCCCCTACTATAATACAAATGAAGAAATTATTGAATGATTCATTTTCGGTTCCAAATTTGATTCCTTTTATTTCAAAGGTATTTAATAACCACTGGTCACATCTTCTTTGACAGATGGTTTTTCCCGTTGGTTGGGCATCTTGTTATTGAGGATGAGTAGCTTCCGGCATGGTGGTTGGTTCGTTACCTTGATGAGTACACAAAATGGAAGGCGCTGACTCTTCACATTGATGACGAGACATACTTCCCTAGGGAAGGGTTGTACCATGGCCGGTGCCGGCTCTTAGAACTGGTCGGGCCATGGGCCGCTGTAGCCTGGTTGGTCGAGAGTCAGTCTCGTATTCGAAAGGTAGAGAGTTCTGTCCTCGTCTCGGCCAAAGACCGCCGTGTCGGCTAATGGCAGTTGGGGCACGTTAAATATGTCGTGACTGCAAAGTCCACCAAGTTTCCCTACCAAATTGTACTTCTGGGAGTACTAAATCAAGAATAAGTTGATCTCTGATTTTGATCTAAGTTCTGACTTGTGGAGGGATTAATGAGTGTATGAATGAGTTCGACAGCCCCCTAAAAGGGGTTGTGTCATGTGTCAGCAAAGTTGAACTAAGTCGTATTATCACCTTAACGGTGATCGTTAATAACGAAAGGAGCACAATTCTGCCTTAATTCGAAAGAGCTACTCTCATTAGGCTTAGTATAACCAAGTGGCCTTGGACCGACCCCATCGAGAACTCAAACATGCTTCCTACCAGTGTTACTGTTGCGACAGTTTGATCATTCAGATTCTTCTTTGGGCTTTCTGGCGTGCCGGAATAACCAAATTGTGGTTGACAAATGTTGACATTTTAGGAAATGTGATTTCTAGCTCAAATCTCGATTCCTCTTATCTCTAGCACATTTATATAAATTAATCTTCAAATGATATTTAACATACTCCTTATTTCAAGTCTTATTTCTCTTTGCATAATGCAATGCGTTATTTCTTGGTGATTTTTATAATTATTGCAGTTGTAATAAGGATGCAAATAGATATTAAAAATGCTTAAAAAAAGTTAACTGGTAATATGTATCAATGACGAAATATGAACAGGAAATGAAGTGCAGTACTTAAATTTACATCTGAATTGTGTCTGAGTTTTAAAAGGAAGTATTGTGCATTTGAGGAAATAAGCCAAAAAATTACAGCAATCTAGAAATGTACTGAAGTATCTAGAAGATAATTACATGGGATTTTTTGCAAATTTCATCCTTAAAGATATAATAAAATACTTCTTAATAATCTATTAATAGTTTAATGTATTTACATCCTGCAGCTAAAAAAGTAAATTTTTTTATACACGACTGTATATTATATTATACAGAGATTATTCAAAATAACGAAACAGATTACAAATAGATTTAAATTTCCTCAAAAAAAACGATATCAAATACAGGATTTTAATATATTGCATGCTACTGTCAAATGGGGAATATTTCCCAGAAGGCCACAACACGTTTTTGTGTGATTCCGTTCATTTTATACCAAACATATTGTGTGATGTATGATTTAGTTGAATTATTTTAGCTTTATCTGTTTTTAGCTTATTTACATGTTGCTCATATATGACATGACGTCAACATATTTTATTATTTTACACTTACAAAAACTACGCTTAAAATCTGTCTCCCTCTAGACGATATATCATACACCAGTCACATATATTAAATACTAGCCGCCTTTGGCGACCAGCTGGTTCGCCATGAGTAATTAGTTTTAAAATTTTCAATTAAATCATATTCATTAGCCTTGAAGTAATTCCGGGCATGTATTGGCCTGAAATTAATATTTTCTTGGACGGAAAGTTCTAAAAGTACACCTTTTCCTAATAATATTCTTTAATTTTATAAATCAGTCAGTTTGAACCATCGGTTATGCTTCCAAAATATTAAAAAAAAATTTCGATGATGTTGCCAAAATATTAAATATGTTTTTTTAAAGAAAGCGAGAAAGGGGAAAAAAGTATTTAATTAATGATACAGATATTGCAAACGATTACATAAATATGCCATTAAGTCGGGATTTCAATGCATATCCTGTCTAAATTCAATCAGGTTTACCGTAAATAAAGAAGATTTATTGAGTTAATGATATAGATATTGCAAACGATTGTAGAAACCTTTGCTTTGCATTTATTTTGTAAAGAAAATATCACATTTTATATTTATTTTATTTTATCCAGTCACGTGCTGAAAGCTGCATTTCTTTAGATTTATTTTGCGAAGATAGTTTTTTTTTAATTCGAACTTCCGGCATTCTTTTATTTTATCTAGTCACGTGATAAAAACATGGTTAAAATATTTCTTTAAAAATTCGTTAAAAATAGAAGCTTACGTTATAAATTAAAAACACTGATACCGTTAGAAAGCTAATTTTTTTTATCTTTAAATTGATATAAAAATCATGCTTGTGCAATGATATTTTCGGAAGTTATAGCGGAAAAACGTCGAAATTTCGCTTAAATTTTAATTAATTGAAATTCTAATTAAAAATTCGAAAAAAGGGCTCCGAGGTGCACATTCCGGAACTCCGAGGTATACATCTACCAAATTTGGTAACTGTAGGTCCAACGGTCTGGCCTGTAGAGCGCCAACACACACACACGCACACGCACACACACACACACATTGAGCTTTATTATAAGTATAGATTAAGTTCCAGTCACACATATGCACCTGATGTTAACCTCAAGGAAATGTACTAACCCATACATGTGCACAATATAACATGCAATGTGTTGAACGAAAAGAAATTTACCCCATACTGAAACTAAAACTTATTGAATTATGAAGTTGTGAATTTCATTTTAGGCCAATTAAGATCACTTCAAGGAAGTTGTATAAATTAACTGAAAAACCTTCCTTAAGGGGATTTTTGAATTAGGCTAAAATCGTGATATTCAAAACGTCATTATTCGGTCAGTTTTCTGTTACAAAAAAGAAGGTCCAATGAAAAATTTCTAAATGTGATTAAATATAGGAACATAGGATTGTATAAACATTTATTTTAATTCTTTAAACATTACATTTATAGCATTCTTTATGTCAATTAGAGCATTTTTCCATAATGGAAAACATGCTTATCACTATCTTATCAATACATGTTTGTATCTTCTTTGGGAAGAATTTTCTTTTATCCTTTCTTTAATTATTATTGTTCAGTGAGTTTATCTGTGAGTAAAACCGCTGTAGATACACACAATATAATCAATAAAATGAAATACCTACCATCGATTTCGAGATAGATCGTCAATTGGTTCATAATTATCTTGGACGGTCGATATGTTTTAGATATGTCATGCTGTTGTTACTTATGGCACATTGCAAACCCGCTGATGAACTGTCTGCAATTTAAGCCTAACGTACAGTAGCTTCTGAGGGCCAAGGCTCCTGAGCAAACGAGGGCAGAAGTCTCTACTTCTAGCTCATGTGAAGATGACACTCATACATTTATTTACACGACGCCAAGACGTCGGTGTATTATAATTATAATAACCGACGGTTATTCTGGTTAATTTCTAAAGAATTGTTCCAGTCACTACAATATCATATTTTAAAAAACAGGAATTATGAGACGTGAAATAAACCCTAAAAAAAGAGTCTCAATTTGTCATTTGAGTTAGACCAATAAAAATAATGTTTTTCTACTCATAGCAATTAGTTATAATCAGGACCAATGCCAAACTAAATGAACCAATCATGCGTCGAATTCTTACAAGCGATGAACGATGTCTTAAAGATTTGTTATCAAGTTACAACAGCATTATTTCAAGGAAATATAAAGAGGAAATTGACAAAAGGCTTCAATTATATGCTCTGCATTTTAGGAATTTTAAAATACTTTTTGATTTCTTTTAAGAAAATATTTTCAATTGATAAATTTAAAGAATTTAAATTAATCTAAAAGGAATTAACATAACCCACAGGCAATGTTGTATAATTTATGTGATTCATATCATCTTAAATATGTAAAACTACTGTTTGTCTTTCAGAGGAAGTTACAGTATCACTTCCTCATAGATAAGGATTACCTTTTGATATAAATTTTCATCCATTTTATGTACCCGAAGTACCTTTTTGGTTTCAGGCTAGCTAAAGTAATTTGATTTGATAGTAAAGCTTTTAGGATTGTTAGCTGGAAGATTACAAGCTCGTTGTAAAGTTTTGGCAACAATTGGGTCTGTTTATCTGAGATTTTTATCATATAATTTCTTGATATTTCCATAAAGTGAAATTTTGAAAGTGAAATGCGAGTTTTTTAAAGCTCTCGTTATCTGACTCTCTTCAAAATTCCGAGATTCGATTTTCAGTGTTTCAACAACGAAATAAAACTATAAATTTATAAATTTAATCAACCCAATAAAGGAATTCAAAGTTAAATACTTATCTAACTAATAAGATTTAAATTATCAGTATATTTAAAGACACGTAATGCGTTTTCATTTAAAGCTGTTCATTTCAGATAAACACATTTTTTATAGAAAAGTCATGAACAGTTATAATTACAGTTGTGAAATTTACTATCACAAAACATGTGGCAAAAAATGCAAAAACTACAAAAAAAATAATAAAAGGCTTTAGCAAATAAAAAGAAAAGGAAAGATAGTTTCAAATTTCTGGATTTAAAGACTGTTGCATTCAAAAGAATTCGATTTTAGGATACAGGATTTTTAATTTTTTTACAAAAGAAATATGTGTACATCATATAGCTACATATGATTAATGAAAAAATTCTAAAAAATTTAGTGAAAATTAAAACAAATTTAGAGTGTTCCAAATGACTATATAATGAATTAAACTAATATCCCAGTGACACAAGTCATATAATAATAATTCTACAATAAAAATAAAAATCCTATTTTTTTACCCGTGGCAGTTTTTTTTTTTTAATTTTTATCAAAAGGACTCTTTGACAACCAAGAAGTTATTAATATGGGAAAAAAGAATAAAAATTGGAGACCATTTTGTCAAAAGATTTGCTGGAAATTATTGCATGACTCCTGACACGAATTCATTCGGGCATTCAAATCTGGAACAGCTCTAACTATAGACTTGAAAATGACTTGTTTGTGGAAAAATTCCTTCTTTTATTTGATTTTAAAAACTTAGGAAAATAAAAGATATTTCTGAGTCTACAGCATGTTATTTAATTTCTTTTCTCCTTTTTTGAATAGTTATCAACCTATTTTGGCTATGAATCGCTATCCAAAACCATTTCACACATCAATTTCCATAAGTAAAACCTTTAATATTCCTTTTATAGCTTATTATGCAAATGACGATAGACAGCTGTCTAGTTTTTCTCTGTTTATATAAGAGTTACATCACCATGTGGCTAAATAAAAATAAGAATACAGAAGAACTATGTTATTTTAATCAGCTTGTTCTATATTTGAATAATTCATAAAGGTATTTAAGATAAAAATTAATATTAAAAAAAACTTCTTATATACATTGATTAATGGGATTTTATTTTGAAACGTTTATCAGACATTCTCCAATATTTGCGAAGATTTTCCATGAATATTGAATGAATATTATACTTTTTACTCTCAAATTAAAAATGGCTTCGAGCTCATTGCATCTAATTTTCTAAGTATTCTTGAAACACCACATTCTTCCCGAATTCTATTTAGAAATACATTGAGTTATGAAGAACCTCAGCGACTTTCCTTTCTTGCAAAAACTTACTTGCTATCATTTATTCCTTGTTTCCAGCAAATAAAATTAATAGCCCATCCCCCTTAACAGGAATTTTCAAATCTTTAACAATTCACTATTAAACCTTATTCCATGCGGTTTCTTTTGCCGGATTCCGAAAACAGGGTCTTAGCAAAATTTTTGATGTTTTCGTAGGGTTTTTCCGTTTTTAGCTAGGTTGGTAAAGTTTAGGCACGAGCAGTCAAATGAATATTTAACTTAATTAACTAGTGAAAATAAAAACAGTCCCCCTTAAATCCATCTGACATTTAAATTAAATCCTATCTCAAACGTGTCATTGTGTCAGTACTGTACGGGCAAATAACATGCCATCTGAATTACAAAGTATTTATTTAAATTTTTCAAGTCCATCTTAATAACTAGTCAGTAGCTCCCCAATCTGGCAACTGATGTTGTATTTAACTACTTATAATACAGATGAATGTTTATGGGCGTGTGACTGTGTGTTTAAACACTCTACATGGTAGACTGTTTCATCTCCAGTTACCGAACTTTGGACATAAATATCTGGCATGTATGTAATGTAGACATCAGACAAATTTTCTCTTAATTAGAATGATATTTTAATTAGAGTTCGTTTTCATTAGTAAAAAATTAAGCCTAATTTCGGAAATTTTCCGCAATAACTTCTGAGATTATTTTTGCCCAAAAATAAGTTTTACACCTTTCCAAATTTTAAAAAATTGTCTAAATAATGATGTTCATTTAACAATCATATGCATTTTTGCTTAATTTTGGCAATTTTATTTATTTATTTATTTTGTCTGATTTCCAATTATACATTTCATTGTTATCTTGGGGAAAAAACAGTTTTTATTGTTTTTTTAAGTATGTGATTTTCTTCCATTTTTGAAAGTTTAAAAAGAAAGATTCTATTCCAAACATAAATGCCTAATTAGTATTCTTTTAATATTTAAATGAAATCGTCAGTGTCAATTTCATTTAATTTCCTTAAAAATTAAGACACCTTCAATATTTCAAAGATATTTAAATCTAATAAGAACATTGTTTTGAGAAAAATCTTTAATCCATACAGCTTTTCTCCACGTTCCTCCAACATTCATTTCATCGGCTAATACATTATATAATTAATTTAATAGAATATAAACAAATTATTTTATTTAATTAAATATAAACAAGTATTTGAAACAATAAAAAGAAAATTTCGAGTTTTCGTCCATTTTTTGCTTATTTAAAAGCTGACTATCGCGTTAACCGTCAACATTTAAAAAAATTGGAGATATCAGATATTGGTAGTGGTATGGTTTTGCAACTTATTTTAAATACGCAGATTCAAACATGATACATAAATTGGCTTTATATTTATGTTATATGAGATATAATTGATACAAATTAAGCATATTAAAATGAGAGTAAACAATTCTTAAACATTTAATGGTACTTAGTCAAGAAATAAACCTTCCGCATCGTTTGTTTGACTATAGAATTATTTATAATTAAATAGTTCAATTATGTTATCAGCAATAGAAATCTTTTTTTTAATTCACTTCCTTTAACTAACTGCGCAATGATCTTATAGTTTGATAAAAATAAACATCTAAAATTAACAATAATGCACTTTAATAATTTCTAAATTCAACAAGATTCAGAAAAAGTTAAAGGTGTTGCGAACAATGAAGAAAATAACAAAGAAACACATTTTTTCCGTTACGAGGAAGGTACAGCTTGAAGTTTCACGATTATAATTTCAGGAAAATTTGGTCTCAACTACAATAAGGAAACACTGTGCAGCTTTGCTGCCCAATACTTGCTGACTACTCAATCGTCAGTCAGGAAGTGCTTTGCTGAATTTCAAAAAGATCTAAGTACCGGAACAGTGTAAACTTAATTGATGATGTGAGTGTGATCTCAGAAAATAACGAGATTAAAGCGTTCCGTGTGCTTGCCTCCTGATACTTTTTATTTCCGCTTTTAGATCATGATCTCTGATTCTGCTTCTTGCTTAATCTTGTTATAATCTTTTAAATGCTGTGAGGTCTGTTAATTAAAAATAATGAAACACCTTCGGGCCATTGGACATTTTTAATGTTTCATATTTTATGAGATTATTGAAAAAAGTAGGCGGTGTATAACAGGCAATTCTTTTAAAGTATAGTGGGTTCTTTGCCGTAACTTATTAAGGGACTCGGGAGCTTCGTCGTCTTCATACGTTATCAATTTAATGCTTTAACGATTACAACGCCATTTTTTATTCTGTAAATTAGAATATATTTTAGACATTTTAGATCATTTGTAAGAACACATTTATTGGGTTTTTTTAACTATATAATTGAGCAATTTTAAAATAATCTTGCTTCTAGATTTTGTTTTTATAAAAAAAATACAATAAAATAATAAAGAAGAATTGAATCGTTAGTCCGAAACATGCTATCCTGATAATGTATTAGGTTTTATTCGTCTAACTTAATTTTATTTTATGCGCCAGCGATAATGCTCACACAAAAAATATAATTAATTTCGTCTTGAAACACATGAGTACAAATCCAGTAGCCTAAATAAGGATAGGTATATTTGAAAAATATCTCTAAAAATTTTCATTAAAAATCAATATTATTAAAATTTTTAATGTCATGAAAAATTATTTAAAAAATATCAAAATTAAAAATAAATTTTATAAAAATAATATTGATATTATTTTTAAAAAAATATTTTTTTAAATATTTAAATTGACGAAGGAAAATTTTTTTGCAATAAATGCTTCAAAGTAATACAGCAAAAACATTATTTTGATTAGTTCTTAGTTAAAAACCTAAATAAAATATCGAAAAACTATTTTTGAAAAATATCACTAAAAATTTTCATTAAAAATCAATATTATTAAAATTTTTAATGTCATGAACAATTATTTAAAAAATATCAAAATTAAAAATAAATTTTATAAAAATAATATTAATATTATTTTTAAATATTTAAATTGACGAAGGAAAATTTTTTTGCAATACATGCTTCAAAGTAATACAGCAAAAACATTATTTTGATTAGTTCTTAGTTAAAACCCTAAATAAAATATCGAAAAACTCTTTCTTATTCAACATTTACCACTTAAGAAATAACTGCATGCCACATTTGGTGACTCTAGGTTTTAATATCTATTCTATTAAGAGTTTAAAATGCTTTTTACATCATGTACTCGTATCTCATAATTTAGATCAGTCCCAGCATAGAAACATACTGTTTTTAAAGGAATGCATGTAATGTATTTTTGGAAATTAAAAGTTTCTTTATTTTTTTATTCTTGTTATACATATAAACACCGAAAAATTGTTTTAAAAATGTCACAAGTACTCATACTTTTAACAAATATAATTAATACATAATTAACTGGAATGGTTTTTTTGTTAGTTTTATACTAAAAGCTACAAAATAATTATCATCTACTAAAGTTTTAGGGTTTTGATAAACTGTGATATCAATATTAATGTATAAAACTTATTGTTATATTTCTTCGCATAGAAAATCGATTTCTACCGCATCACATTAAACAATATCATTAAAAATTTATTTATCTATTTTAGTAAAACTTTAGTCTTTACTATTTCATAATTTTGCCATAACATGTAATAAAATTCGTGAAATAAAGCCATTTTCTACAGAATACTGTAATCAACATGACAAGAAGGAAGAATTTGTATTTTGGAGAAAAGTGAAAAACAAGCTTTCACATACATTTATGTTAATTGATGCTTTCACAAAACTCTAAAAATTCTGTAACATCCAGATAAAATTATATATAGTATGTAGTGTTTATACAAAATTAGATAGCTTGTATAGCATTCATACAAAATTAGATAGCCTATGTAGCATTCGTATAAAATTAGATAACTTGTATAGCGTTCATACAAAATTGAATTATGTGTATACCATTCATGCAAAATTGGATTATTTGTATAGCATTCATACAAAATTAGATGGTTTGTATTGAATCTCTACTTAAATAAATATCACTCAACATTAGTCTCGTTCAAATTTCGAAATTCATGCTGAAGCATAACATTAGGCCATCTACAAATAAATCGCACTTTTGCCTTGCATTACAATGTATGCATGCTCAGTATCGAGCAATAGAGGAATCCATTCGTGTTAAATAAAGTCATGCTCTTTATTGTTTTGTGACGGCGGCCGACGGTTTTAAATGTCACCAATCTTGCTCATTGTTGCGTGAAAAACTCACACACATATGACCATGTCGGCAAGAAGGAAGTGGATCGCATTTATTATATTTTTTAAAAACACACACATTTTCAGTTATTTAGATTTCTACCTAATCATATTCCTGTTTATGGTTCATTAATTTGAAATTTTCATAAATTAATGTTTAATTAAAGCAAAGGCAAATATCTATTGGATCATGTTAAAATTATGAAACAAATCCTATATACTGTTTGTTTTGTATTTAGTATCGAGGGTACGACAGTTTGAACAAATTATGAAGTACTAAATTTACTGAAAGTAGAGAATTTTAAAAATAGTTTTCTGCTTTCATTTTTTAACAAATTATACCTTGCTGTAATTTTTCATTCCGTTTATAATAGCAATTTAATTTGAATTTTTATAATTTATCGTCTATTTTTATTTTTAAAATCTAATGAAAATAATTATCAGAATCGAATAACTCATATCAAATTAAAGCTACAAAATAAATCAAAATCTTGGTATCTATTTAGTACATTTAATATATTATAAAAAATCTTTTAATAAAATAGGATAGGAAGAATTATGGAGTATTAGCATTTTCTGAATGCATAAAAGTGCTGA
The DNA here is from genome assembly GCA_026543055.1 of Argiope trifasciata. Classification (NCBI taxonomy): domain Eukaryota; kingdom Metazoa; phylum Arthropoda; class Arachnida; order Araneae; family Araneidae; genus Argiope; species Argiope trifasciata. Next base: position 9,087,476 of record JAPMOQ010053704.1, on the reverse strand, counting down.
AAATGCTTTAAAGGCTTTTTCTAAAAATTCATTTTCGAATACATTTTATATGATCAATTTATATTCTACTGAATTCGTGTCTCCAGTTTGTTTTCGTTATTTTCTTTTCACTCTTCTAATATATAATTGAAAGATAATGAAAATATTTTTATGAAACATTAAAATGAATTAAAAATTTTGAAATAAAAGTAAAACTATCAACTATTTGTGAAATTAAAGATTTCATGTTAGTTGGATTACGGAAAACTAAGATTCTTAGTAATATTTTGCTTTTAGGTTATTTTGCTTTAGGTTATTTTATGCACTCACAATAATCGAAACAAAAAATTATCAAACTGTTTCGATAATAGACATAAGTTTATTCTCTACTCTTATACTGCTTCAATTATTCTTTAAAATGTCGATATACTTAAATAATCTGTAACAATATTCTGTTGTAGCAGTCAGGAAAAAATCATTATTATTTCATTATGATGAAAAATTTTCAAAATATTTATATAGAAAGAGGATGATTTTTATAAACAATGGAGAAAGCAACTGAAATACTGTTAAAATAATAATAAAGGCTGTATAAGATATTTATTAAAACTAAACACAATATTCTTAGAGAACCAGCTGATTTGTCATCAGCAGCTGCTAATGAAGAATCAGAAAGTGAATTTCCAGTATTGCCAAAAACAAGATTCAATTATTAAATAGATTATTTAGTGACGTGTTTTCAAAAGCACTGTAATATAAACAAACTTGATTCCATTAAAAAGACTCATACGCACAATAAAAAACATGACTTTAAAATGATATGGCTCTTATGTCCATCGAAATTTTATATTTAAAATATTTTGATGAAAGAATCATGATTAAATTCTACTAAAAATATTAAATTCATACTAGAAATAATTAATATTCTAAATAAGCAAATTGGTCTCTAAAGTTTGTAATAAAGAAAACGTAGAAGAAAAAAAAAGTTCTCTTTCAATAAACTTTTAATCCTTCCATACAAAAACATTTATTAATATATCATATCTTTTCAAATATATATCTTTTCAAAATATAAATAGAATGTGAGCAAAAGTTTTCTAACAGAAATATACTCAAAGTGATAAATGCTAAAAAAAAAATCTTTTTCCATTATGCACTATTATTGGTTTCAGGGGAAATAAAGATTCTTGTGCACGATGTAATTAAATTTTTTTTGCCATAAACAGGGAATTTAAGCTGTTGAATTCGCAATTTTAAATTCTTATTCAATTTTCATTGCTTCTGAAGTAATAGTGTGTTAGACAAACCGTGAATAACTAGTTATTTAATCATTTTTCTTGGTAATTTCGAAAGGTCTTAAATAATTTGGGTCACAAATCCTAAAAAATGCTTAAAAAATTATAATAATAAAACTCAGCTGAAACGATTACATTTCTTAAGTTGTTAAATCACTGTAATGTGGTATTTTATTAGTCCCGCAGCACACAAATTTATTATATACATCCATAAATTAAATTTATTACTGTAATGTGGTACATTTATAATACACATTCTTATTATAGGATACATCCTTACTATGAATATATTCAAGTAAAAATTGAAATGTTGGGTTATTTAAGAGCTATGCATCCCTTGTATTCTAAACAAATAAATAAACAATAAAAACAATAAAAAATCGATGAATTTTAATCAAACGGAGGAAATTTCCTTCAACTTCCCTAATAACATAGATCCAGCTCGTTGATTTTTTAAGTTGACACGTTCCCATTCCATGGGTAAACAGATATAGTTTTAGAAGCATAAAGTATTATTTTTTAAGAAAATAAGGCATGTTCGTAAAGTATATTTCTTAAGAAAATAAAGTAACTTTTTTTATACTTTCACAATAAGGCTGTACTGAATTCATTATATAGCGAAAAAAATAACTATATTTTAAATTTCTTTCTTTGAAGGCCATAGCCAACATCTGAAAGTGATCTATAATGCTTGCACCTCATTACAACATTTCATTTACTATTTCCTTTATCTTTTTGAAATTAAACATATAATTTTGACACCCTTTCATTAAGTGACTAGCTCCAACTTTTGAAATAATTTTGGTTCAAGACCGCTTTATCACATCTCAGTTACTAAATTTATCACGTTTTAATGCAGCGTATACATTTTGGATATCTTCTCATAAACTATTCGATCCAAAATTTCATAAGGATTCATAATTTTGGTGTCAAACCACATACTACATTTCAGATCTTATTTAGATTTCATATTGTCTGCTGTAGCTTGAAATTATCGTGTATCGTGTGGATGAACAGCCAGACGGACTAGCGTCTGATGTGCTTCAGTCAAAAGTATATAAGAATTCCAATTCTGAAGTAAAGATCAAACAAAAAAATTTTAATTTTGAATTGCGATCGCATTAGTATTCATCTATTTTTAATTGATAAATGTTCCCTTAGTTTCATATAAGATCCAAAGTTTGATACAAATCTACAAATATAACAGTAAAATCATCCATTTAACACACTGTGATTTTGAATAAACACATTTATAGCATACAGGATGACTAATAGGTTTCTGTTGACAAACTATATTCAAAATTTGATAGATACCTACGATTCTTGTTTAAAAACTTCATTTGAAATAGAATAATTTCATTTCATTTGAATTCGAATAGAACTATATTTGCCTTACCATGAATTGACGTTCCAATTTAAGCCTAAACAATTGTCAATATTTGTGAAAACTACCTATAATACAGAAGGAAATTAAATTCTTGACATAGAGTAAGTATTCAGCTAAAGGTTTTTAAACCAGGATGTCATTTCATTTGCCACTTTTGTTTTTCTCGATTGTTTTGCAAATCAGTTCTTTAGTTTAGTAAATGATTTTACGAAATTTTATGACTATTGTATTATAATTTTTTATGATTCTTGGCCTTGCTTTTAGAAAGTTTACAGCCAGAGACTTCATATTTCATATACTCATTTTGAATGAATTTCCTGTTTACGACACATTTCCTTCACACAAAAAAAATGTCTATCTGACACTCATTCTTATTTTATTTTCATGTGTATGAAACAAGAGAAAGTATAATTACCAGCCAAAAACTCCAATTTGAAATTTTCAAAAATTTTGAGGTTTTATATTTCTCAGAATGCAGGTAAGGCGCCTATTGGGATTATTTCTATCTGTCCGGAGCTATGTGAATGCGATAACTAATAAGAACGATAGACTATACATCAAAATTACATAGTAAAATCGAATTTTCAGTCGAATTAATAAAATAAAAAGTAATTTTTACAAGATGCACATTCAGATTCTTCATTAAAATATGGAGATATTCAAAATATTGACATATTTATGAATTTATTTTCACCAACATCTTATTACTAACCTCTCATTATTCGTTTTCATAAAACATTGTGTGAAGTTTTAATTATTAGGTTAATTTACGTTCTTATTTTTCATCCAAGGAAACACCATTAACTTCTTGCACTACAATAACGTGCCACACACGTAGCATGTATAAACATGCTTTGCCAATTAATTTATAGAACAAGAATTGCAAGCCTTTCTTTGCGTGCAAGTTAATGTCTTTTCTTTAAAATATTTTTAATTGGAAAGATCAGAAAAAAGAGTGATAGAGAAACTAATGTTAATGAAAGGATAATTTATTAATATATGAAGGCAGATGACGAATAAAAATCTCCAAGATTATCGTTACAAAATATACAAGAAAATATTCAAAGCAAGCTGACAAATTCAGAGCTTCAAGTGGTTTGCACTGTTGACTGCTTAAATTTTGGATTTAAAAAAGTTACTTCATGTTATGAGTAACTTTCTTTTACAGAAAGATGTGAGAAAATTGAAGGACTTCTCAGTGTTTACTTAATTTAGAAATTTCCAGTTTTAATAAATCGTAGAATCATTTAATAGTGGTATATTATTTTCCCTTTTTTCTTAAAACTATTTTATAAGGAAATTTTGATATAGGCAAAATTGTGAAACAGTTTTTCGCCCAACAGCAACTAATATTTAGGAGATATACAATTAAACCATTATCAATTATGAAGAATTTTTATTAGCTCTAATTATTTGAATTGTAAAAAGCCATAAATCATTGCATTATAAATCATTTTCGTAGTAATATTGATTTCAATGAAGGTTATCAATAATATAATGATGATTACATAATTGTAAGTCATTGCATTATGGGTAACTTTCATTAAAATTAATTCAAAGAAAATATCAATACTTATTTTCGTTATTAATACTTTCAACGCTACTAATACGCAATCTAAGCTAATAAATTTACTACTAATCTAATACTAATTATCTAAATCTAGTATTAAATCTAAACTAATATACTAATACAAAGCAATCTAAACTGGCATAAGAGATAAATTTTAGCTCACAGAAACGTGTAATTAGAAGTATCTGAAAGCCGAGATATCTCGTCGGTAGCCTCGAAAGTGTAAAAATGGTTTTTAATAGAGCTGCTACATATGAAATCCTTATTATTAGAACATAAATTGTTTTTGAAATTAAAATTTAAATTTCTCATAATATAAATTATAATTTTTTTATGAAGTAATGCCACAAATAAGCATGTGGCTGAATAACACGAAAGTTCACTAGACAGTAAAATAATAGCTATTATGATTTTTTTTTAATTTCTGCAATTTATGGAAAATATTTTAGTTTAAATCAGGCATCTGCAATCCTTTCAATAATTAGTCGAGAGAGAAAAGTGAAAATAAATCGTAGGAAACTGCGTAACAACAATAAAACTTTAACTGAAAAAAAATTGATAAAAATTAAAGAAGAAAATTATTATTAAATAAAAAATGAAATGTATGTATAAAATTCATGAATATAAAATTATATAAAATTCATGAAATGTCAAGAAGAAGAATCAAATCAAATCATTAATATTGATCTAAAATGTTGAAATTTTTTAACGCATTTCTCACTTTTAGATATTTTGAAGAGATAAAGGGCCAATCCCTGTAACTTTCCTAGATTAACATTTATTAATTTTATACTACAAAAGAACTATTCTTCTTTTTTGATACTCTACACCCATGCATTTGTTTCACCACGATGATGAAAAACTTATAAATTCTTCCATCAAGACATTGCAAGCCTTCTAATGTTTTAAAATATCTTCAAATAAATTAAATTATTTCATATTTTAAACTTATATAATCAAAATTAAACTAACGCTGATATATTTATTTAAATTAAATTCGGTATTTCAATCAAATATTATGCCTTTATTCATAGAAACTAATCCAGTCATTAATTTACATAAAAATTAAACGTCATTTTTAAGAACTTTATCAAACGAACCTTATATGGACTTACAAATTCATCATTCTCTTCACAATTATGTTATTTATCTACAAAAATACTTGCACACTTCGAAAAAAATTTGTATATCATTAAAATTCATTACAACCTCGCTAATTGAAAAGTTCCTTCCTCAAAAAATAATTTTAAAGACAGAAAGTAATTTGAAAACATCAACAAAAAATTGAATTCAACGCCATCAGAAAAATAAACATTTATATTTTGTGGATAATTAATGGTAGTTTATACTTAGATACTGAAGGCTTCATTGGTGTGGCACGAAAAATTGACGATAAAATTAACCATCTAAGTTTGTATACTATTTCCTTTTTTTACCCGTCGTTTAAAATTACGATGTTATCCCAAGATATCACTCGTGTAAATTAGGACATGGCTTTAAATTCACAATTAATCTATTATTTGTTTATTATATATCTCAGCGAGCAATCAGTGCTCATTCAATCAAAAGATTAATGAAATACTACATTCTATACTCAAATGCATTACCCTTCACATGTTTCGCATGGTTACACTCTCTAAAGGCTCATTTAACATACAAAAAATTAAGCAAAACTAGAATGAAAAAAAAATTATATGATTAATTTGAAAATTAGCAGAATTTCATGCTTCTTAACATGTAATATATGTTGGGAGCGATTCTATTCAAAGTCTATAAATACTACTATGGCCCCCTCCCGTATGAAAAGTATTCTTTAATATTTCCAAAATTAAAACTGATTAACGCCGGCTGCCTGGCCTATGCGTCCCTGGTCCCGGTTCAGATATGATTGTTCTGCGTTCCATCTGTGAGATGTGTGAATGCGCACATCTTGAAGGGTTGTGCAAGCGAATGTGACGCATGAAGTAGCTAAGTCGTACTCTTGGCCCTAGTTAGAGCTACTGAAAAAACCAGAGTCATTCGCTCTGTTTAAATCGCTGACAGGGAGTTGTAAAGTCATAGCAGAAGTGTATATTTTACATTAGGCTTCAACAGCTGAAATTTGAAGCTTACTTCTTAGCAATAATTAATTATTCTTCCGTAATACAACCCAATATTTTTCTAAAATAATAAAGATCATCCAATCTTGCTGACACAAATATTCTTTATATTTCAAATGCAGAAATTTTGTATGTATATCTCTACTCGAGTTTTATGAAATTGAACTGAGAAGTTCAATTTAAGAATTAGAAGCGATCACAAAATGCATAAACCCGAATACATCCAACCGAGTAATTAAAAATAAGCTCTGCTCATAAAAAATAATCCTTCATATAGTTCTCGCACGTCAAATGAATATTCGTCTCACTTTCCTTGAACATAAACCTACATACGAAATGATGATTTCTTGTTAACGCTTAAAATCATTTGTGCATGTAAGTAATCCGTCTTAATGGACATACGGTGTCTCTTATTAAAATTCTTAAGACAATTAGCTTACCATAGAATACTCTGAAAGATTTATTTAATGCGTTTGGAATTATTTTATAGAAGAAAAACACTTATTTCATTGGAATTATAGTTGGATTAATGATTGATTTGTTGTTGGATTTTGATTTTTAAACGAAGGAACAAAGATTTATAAAAAAAAAGTTATAGATATTTATGTCATCTTTGTATTTAACTGAATACACAAGAAACAAATTCATACTTCATCACTGTTTAATAATAATAATAATAATAAAATCTCTCTCTCTCTCTCTCTCTCTCTCTCTCTCTT